>JAQMCW010000003.1:6061599-6079112 GCA_030068335.1 Chrysichthys cranchii
TTTCTGATTAGTTTAACGTTATCTTCATTGAAACAAACTGTGTTTTTCTTTCAAAAATAAGGACATTTCGAAGTGACACCAAACTTTTGAACGGTAGTGTACATACATAAAAAATATAAGGCGTAGACTACAGTACCAACAAGTTAACCACTCAAAGAAACAAACAAATAAATAAGGCATAGACTACAGCACCAAGTCATCCACTCAAAGAAACAACAAATAAATAAATAAATAAATAAGGCATAGACTACAGCACCAACAAGTCAAACACTCAAAGAAACAATAAATAAATACATAGATAGATAGATAGATAGATAGATAAATAGATAAATAAGGCATAGACTACAGCACCAACAAGTCAACCACTCAAAGAAACAATAAATAAATAGATAAATAAATAAATAAATAAATAAGGCATAGGCTACAGCACCAAGTCAACCACTGAAATAAATAAATAAATACATACATACATACATAAGGCGTAGGCTACAACACCAAGTCAACCACTCAAAGAAACAGTAAGTAAGTAAATAAATAAATAAATAGATAGATAGATAGATAGATAGATAGATAAATAGATAGATAAATAAATAAGGCATAGACTACAGCACCAAGAAGTCAACCACTCAAATAAATAAATAAATACATAAGGCGTAGACTACAGCACCAAGTCAACCACTCAAAGAAACAGTAAATAAGTAAATAAATAAATAAATAGATAAGTAGATAGATAAATAAATAAGGCATAGACTACAGCACCAAGAAGTCAACCACTCAAAGAAACAATAAATAAATAAAAACTAAAAAAAATACATACATACATACATACAATAGTAAATAAATTAATTAATTAAATGACTAACTAATGAATAACACATAGACTACAGCACCAAGAAGTCAACCACTCAAAGAAACAATACATAAATAAATTTAATTAATTAATTGATTGATTGATTGATTGATTGATAAATACATACATACATACATACATAAATAATGCTGAAAAGAGATAGGCATGACTTTATGGTTTCCTGTTGTTCTCATATTAATCATAGTAACACAACCCAGATAGATAGATAGATAGATAGATAGAGAGAGAGAGAGAGAGAGAGAGTACAGAAGCCCCTAAAAAGGTCTTGGATTTTTATATACCGGTATTTTAATTACTTGCTCCATATCATATATTTTATTTTATAGTACTTCCTCTGATAAGATTTTCTTGTGTGTGTGCTCTGTTTTCCTGCGATAACACAGTACATTTCTCAACATTTCAATGCAACAAGCTTTGCATGCCTCACATAATGGCATAATTAATTTGATATGTTGAAAAAAACTTGATGTTTTCCTGAGATAAAGAGCTGGAGGCATGTACATGTACTGGTACATCACGTGTAGACCTCTGTGAATGTAGTTATAGAAAAAAAGCATCTGAACACTGTGTGATAGATGCAGAAGCTGCGTGGTAGACTTTTATCACCTTGTTATTACAGTTTTTTCTTATTGTAAAGTTCCTCTCTGAAAGGTTTTTTATCACATTCTTCTCTTTAGTTAACAGATGCTGCCAAAGACAAACAGAAGCCCTTCCTGACAATTAAATGTGTTTCCCCACAGTGAAGCTTACTCTGCTGGCAGGATGTCCTCCATAGACCCCTATCAGTACATTATAGTAAGTTCAGCATTATATTTTGGAGGCATTTCATCAGGAGGTAATGTTTTTTTGTTTGTTTGTTTATAGATTCCTTTACTGGAAGTGTGATGTTGTTCATACTGCATCAAAGAACTAAAATGTTTTTTGTCATGGTTGACTAGATGGGCTGAAATGTGACTCCCAACTGCATTATCATTACTGTATCAATTTATTTTGGAATTGGAGAAAGTATGGGATTGGTTCACATTTACAAACCCCAAATGCAGAGCTGTATATAAAATTCCCATCCACACCTATAACTGTATGAGCACAAACATAACATCAGCTGTTTCTCTTGGGTGGTTACTCCTGTCTGAATGTCCCTTGTGTCACATGTTAGTCATTGAGTGTTTTGTGTCGTCAGGTTGAACATCAGTATTCTCACAGGTTCAAAGTGATTGTGGTGAGAGCGGAAAATGTCACTAAAGGCGCGCTTGGGGACTTGCGTGAGTGTGAATTTTGTTTTGTTAGCGCCAGGTGTTACAGTGCAATGCTGTGTATGATTAAGCATATATGTGTATGTGTTTGTGGACAGTGGACACGCCGGACCCGTATGTGGAGCTGTCGATCCCAACTGCTCCCGAATCGAGAAAAAGAACACGTCACATAGACAATGACATCAACCCAAAGTGGAACGAAACTTTCGAGTTCCTTCTGGACCCCCAGCTGGACAATGTGCTGGAGGTGAAAAATTCATTTCTGAAAATACCACTCGATTTTAATAATCAGATCCAGTAGAATCTAACTTGATGCCACAGCACTGTTGAATGCTCACTTTTCATTAGTCAGAAGGTGTTGACAGATTTCCTGTAACAGCAGCTTTGACAGTAGCACCATCTGCATTATGTTGACATGTTTGTTCTTATGTGCTGTCATTTCTAATGATACAAATCATTCATCATAGTAACAGGGACCTGACTCACGTAATTTAAGGCTAACACTAGATTTATAAACAAACAGAATTCTATTGAATAAACAAAGCATGTGTCATTAAATGTTATTAAATGAAAAACAATATGATGTCATCCATTAATAAATAAAAATGTGTAATTGATAGAATATTGCTGTGATATAAGCGAAATTAAGACTCTTTGGTGCGGTAATGGCATTCAGGTTTAGCTTAGGCTTCTTCAAAAACCCAGACGTTGGTTATTTTCATATTTTCAGCAGCGTGTCCTTTTTATGTTTTATTCCTTTCATATACTCTACAGACACGAAGTTTGGGCCTACCCTAGGATTTTACAAAAATAAATAAATGATACACTGCTTTGTCAAACTTTTACTACAAGAAAATATTAGAAATACTTAAACCAGATGTAACTAACTGGTCTTCAATATTTTATAGCTTGTAGTAACACATTATTTAGCCACAAAGCCTAGAAATAATGGTTTTGAAGAAGACATATCAGGTCTGACTTTAGTGCACTAACACTCATTTTGTGTTGAATTCTATTACCTAATGCCAGAACATGATTGGCTCTTGGTCTTCTTTGATTGTGTCTTACTTAACCAAATGATGGCCACCTGTCTGCCTTGTCCCAGATCAGCTTTTGAGAGGTTTAATCCACTCTCTGCAACTCATTTCAACCTTCTGTTGTACTGTATCACAACTGATGAGTCAGAATTTTTGTTTATGACGAGGGGTAGATGTGATATAAGGGCAAGCACAGAATGTGTTCCTCCTATAGTGATACATGCAGGAGGATTGGTGATAATATGGGTGTGTTTTGGGGAGGCATATCTGGAGATTTATTCCAAATGAAAAGGATCATGAAAAAAGTAGAGTATCACTCAATTCATCGACATCACACATTTCCGTCTGTTATTGTTGGACAAAATTTCAATCTTCAACAGAATAATGAGCGCAAGCATTCTTCAAAATTGTGCCAATCAGTCCAAAGAAAAGCACATAGTTTTGAAAATGATGTCTTGGCCTCCCCAGTCTCCAGATCTTTCTCTCATTGAGCTGGCCTAGGACGAGCTGGTCCGACAAGTTTGAAATGAGTGTCCAGCAAATGGCGCTCGCATTCATTAAATTGCACTTATAATGTATATTGTCACATTAACCTTTGAATCCAGTCAGTTACGCTTGTTTGAAGTATTTTTAATACAGTATTTTCTTGTAGTAAAAGATGACAAAGCAGTGTATCACATATTTATTTATTTTTTTAATCTGAGGGTGGGCCCAAACATCTGGCCTGTTGTGTCTATCATAGAATCACCCAGACTTTGGATTTAATTGACTATCTTTTGTCATCCCACTCTCCTTTCTCACCTTTTAGGTGACTTTAATGGATGCCAACTATGTCATGGATGAGACTTTGGGCACAGCTACATATCCAGTCAGCAAACTTGAAATAGGACAGACAGAGCCAGTGACTCTGTCTTTTGGCAAGGTAAGCAAACGAGCATTAATGCATCAGATTGTAATGTTTAATTTGGTATAGCAGTACTATGGATGTAGTGAAATAAGGGTGATTATTGGGCAGTTTCCCTTAAATGAAGTCATTCAGCAGACTCATCGTGGTTTAATGTGTGACGTTTGCCTCTTTATTTTAGCAAACATCTGAATCTGTAACTGAACTGCATGACTAAATCATGATACATCCACCTCAAAAAATCACACAGCATTGCCTTCTGTCTTTGTATCACATGTTGTCCATAAAAAATATATAAAATGGCGTACCAGAGCTACGGGATCCATGTTTTTTGTTGCCCCAACTGCTCATTCAGAGCGGAGAGGAAATGTTAGTTTGCCTTGGAGAAGCATAAAAGAAAGCGCATGAAAATATCGAATGTTTCCATTTAGTTTCTTATTCTTTCATTACAAATAAATAGCATGACTTTTCTAGGAATATGTCTGAGAGCTTACAAAAACACTTTAGCTGGGAAAATGTCAAATCTGCACATCTCTGCTCCAGCTACCAGGACAAGACATGTGTGAAGTCTAAATCAGGCTTAACATTGCTAATAGCTTGTGTCTGCACATGGGCGTAGCTTCTTATCTATGCTGAGTGATAACATAACACAATAATCCAGACACATAATCAGTAATATCTAGAAGTGGATGACATATGAGTGTTGCAAAACACTCGGAAAAGGCAAGAATGTGGAATAATAACACATTCTGAAGTATCAAGAATGAGTCTTTCTTCTGGTGGGTGTGACACAGTTAAAAAAAAAAACCTCATTTTGTAATAGTTTGGCCAAGAATGAAGTATTTAAAGTTTTTCACTTATTAAAAGTGTAGTTAGTCATGTTGTTATGTCTGAGGTTCGCTTCATAGTTTTCACTAGAGCTTTGCGGGTAATGATAATAGGTAATGACCTCAGTGTGGGGATTTACCCAGAGGAGAATGACTTATTTATTTTTATTTCCTGCTCTTATTCATCATGTCACTATGACCCGTGAAGAGGGAATAATTAATATACCATGTATTTTGTTACTGCTAGAAATGAATGAAAAGCAAGAGGGTATTCTTGGCATAAGAGTAAATCAGTGTTATCTTATTATCACCAGACCACAAAGGTGCACCTGGAGATGTCATTGGAAGTCTAGTATGTACATCAGATTTCTTTGAAAAGTATAAGAAAATTCTTGGCAAGCTTGTCATGTCAGTGTTATTAACAACAGATTTCTGTTTTCTTGCTATAGTTCATCCACTGACCTGCGCTTCAGCATGGCTCTCTGCGATAAGGAGAAGATGTTTCGAGAGACGCGTAGGGACAGAGTCATGCTGGGCATCAAAAAATTCCTTAACATGGAAAACCCACGCTTCCTGCCCTCCTCACTGAACGAGGTGAGCTCTAGTCACTTAAATGTGTGTTTTTCTTCAATGGGGAAGACATGTACAAACCTCCACATTTTCTATACTTTTTTATTAAGTCTTCATGAGGAATTGTGAGGCATTTGAGAAATATTTTTCCAATCCATAGAATTCCCAGATATACACATATGTAGATTCACATACAAATATAAATACGGGTGCTCCCCGAGTTACCATGGCCCGACTTATGATTTTTCGAAGTTACGATGATGATTATGATGCGCTGAAAAATGGTCAAATATTTAGTTAAAAATATTTCAAATTCACAGGCAAGCATTGCTTGCAGGCCAGCGTAACAGCTTATGAAGTGCGTGGACGACACCCGGAAGTACGCGGACGATGTTCAGATCACTCGCCTCGTGCGATGCCTCACTCTCTCCCGCAACTCACAGAGTTACCTTGTGTATCGGTGTACTGTACAGTGCATTACCATGGGTTTTTTTGTGTACTGCAAGAGTTCATTTTAATTCAAAAGCATGTCTTCTACAGGAAAGGCTCCTGGGTAGGGTAGGCTAGGCTAAGCTAGGCTGAGATACCTAATCTAAGCTAAGTGGTTCAACACAGTGGTTCGACATACGATATTTTCGACTTACGATGAGTGTGGTGGAACTCATGCATGTACACATTGTACACATTTACACAGAATACTACATGTTTCACAGTTACACATCTCTGACAGTAAATTTTTGTATTAATGATTCTCCGTGTCTTGGCTGCATCCAGGTTCCTACCATTGCCATAGTGGGATCAGGAGGGGGTTTCCGAGCCATGGTGGGCTTCTCAGGCGTGATGAAGGCGCTGTATGAGTCTGGAGTGCTGGACTGTGCTACTTATGTGGCAGGACTTTCTGGCTCAACATGGTCTGTATATGAATCTGCATCTCTTTTTTCTTTCACTTTCTCTTTCTTCCTTCCTTCCTTCCGTCCATCCAACTAGCCATCCAATCCTTCCACTCTCCAATCTGTAAATAACTTCAACACCATTAAGCTTCTGAATTTCTCCAAAAGTTTCACCTTCTATCACTATTATCACTTTGCAAGCACAGTGTTTGCTTCAGGAAATGTACATGTACTTACATCGTTCAGTTAACAAGTGGACATTAACCAGTGTAACATATAACGTGATGGGCACACTTAGGCTGGTACAGTTGTAATGTCAACTGTAAACATGAATTTCTAATGCATGCACATTACATGCCATAGCGTCATTCAGTAAGAGTGCCATACGGGCCGTGACACTCTCCGGTAATTAATGGACATGTTTGCACAGGTACATGTCCACGCTATACTCCCACCCCGAGTTTCCTGAGAAAGGCCCCCGAGACATCAATCAGGAGCTGATGAAGAGAGTGAGCAGCAGTCCACTCAAACTGCTGATGCCCCAGCACATCAAACGCTACATTAAAGCTTTGTGGAAGAAGAAAGCGAGTGGCCAGCCTGTCACTTTTACCGACATCTTCGGCATGCTCATTGGAGAGACACTTATACCAGGGGTGAGAAGGCTACAAACACACACATATGCATGCACAAAAATAGAAGCTTTATCAACAAACGTGTTAACTTAAAGGAAACTGGTCTTTGTTAAGTCTACAAATCTAATCACCTAACCCACAATTAAAAAGTCATAATTGTTAAAAATATTGAAATTTTCTGACTTTGTGCCACACTTCCTACTTGAGTCTGAAGCAACGTCAAATTGCAGAGATATTATACGTTACACCGTCTTCTGCGTAGCCGCTGCTGCTGTATTAACTTTCGCTCTTAGATACAGTGGTACCTTGACTTATGAGTTTAATTCATTCTGTGACGGAGCTCGTAACTCAAATTACTCGTATGTCATCAATTTTCTCCATTGAAATGAATTGAAATGCCATTAATCCGTTCCGGGCCGCGCCCCAAAACACCGCAGTTTTTTGTTACATGTTTTTAAATACGAATAATGTACTTATAAATAATGAATATTGTATAAAACACAATACAATAGAATGTACTGCAATAAACTGGTTTTATTAAGTATAATGTACAGCATTTACCTTGGAGATCAGACGACTTGAAGATGCTGACGGAGGTGGAGGAGAAAGGCTGAACTGAATAACTGAATCTGATTCGCTGATTTTTGCCCTTTTCGCCACGCTTTCATCTGCAGGGGTTTTCGATTAAAAACCTGTCCAGTGAGGGCTGATTCATCCTCCCTTTCAGAATGTTTCTGAAATGCGTTAGGGCACGCGTCATTAAATAGCGCCGTCGAATGCCCAGTTGCAAGTTTTTCTGGGTGTTTCTTTTGAATAAAGTCTGAAAGTAAGGAAATGATTTTAACACCCTTGGCTGGCGTTATAGCCTTTATCGATTCCTTCGGCTTCAGTACGGTGCAGATCGTAGAAGTGCTATGCTTGTACTGCTTCGCCAAGTTGACTACACGCACACCTTGGTCATGTTTTTCGATCATTTCTTTCTTTAATTCAATGCGCATCATCTGCTTCTTTTTCTCAGCACCGTCCTTCGCACTTACTATCTTCGGACCAACTAGCACCAACTACCGGTGGGGTATCTGAAGCTGGCTCGTAACCCGAATTTTAGCTCTCAACTCAAAGCAAAAAAATCAGTCCGAGAGACGGCTCATATCTTGAAAAACTCGTTAGTTGGGACACTCGTAAGTCAAGGTACCACTGTACTCCGTTCTTAGCACAAGCCACAGTCTGAAACCAGCGTGCGATGATTTTACCATTTGCACAGGCCAAATTTTTTTAACACTATGAGCTTTATTAGATCTGTCCTCCCAAAGTGTTAATATTTTCTAACTACTAAAACACCAACCCTGCCTAAGGTGCCAAGCACACTGAAGCAAGCCCATATCTCCAAAAGAAAAACACAATGTCCTGTTCTGACGTGTTCCTCAACATTTTTTCAAAGGGTTGGATCCCGTAAATCAACCAGCAACCAGAAAAGAGATCCTGGGTTATGGAAAGTATTAAACTCTTAACACTGAAACATCTTTCTGTTTTTCTGTGTGTTTGTGTGTGTGTGTGTGTGTGTGTGTGTGTGTGTGTGACAGCGGATGGACACGACACTGAGCTCCTTGCAGGAGAAAGTGAATCAAGGTCAGTGTCCTCTACCTTTGTTCACGTGCCTGCATGTCAAACCCAACGTCTCTGAGCTCATGTTTGCAGGTAAGAGCATGCTTCTTACATTTATTTTGTGTGTGTGTGTGTGTGTGTGTGTGTGTGTGTGTGTGTGTGTGTTTGGGGGGGGGGGGGATTTAGTTTCAAATTAAAATGCTTTTCACACATTTGTCCACCTGTAGAATGGTCACAGAACAGACTCTGTATGGGAGTAGAGGCTAGGCTCACAAGAGATGCACCTCATTTCCATCATCACCATGAATTCAAGACTAACCAAGCAGGACAAAAAGTCAGCATTTCACTCAATTGGAGTTAACTGTAGGTCCAGCTGATGCAGCACGGAGGCACCAACTAAACACATTTGCTTAGATTTGTATAGCTTGCAGCAGATATGCAAAGCATGCTCCTGATCAGCATCGCTGTATTGACGTACTACTATGATCTATCATGGAGGCAGGAACGACTCTTACATCCATTGTAGTGAAACTTGGCTGTAATAGGATAGTTTGCCACACATGACAACTTTGACTAAACAAAGCAGACTCTCAGAGGCAGAATTTATAGCAGACATCTCATGATCATTTTAGAGATACTGTGGTTTTATTTCAGGGTGTACATAAACTGTGAAACTGACTGAAGATTTTTGAGAACTTACCAAATAAAGCAGCTGAAACTTCCTGTTAATGCTGTACACATTTTTCCCATGACAGACTGGGTGGAGTTTAGTCCTTATGAGATTGGCATGGCAAAATACGGCACCTTTATGACCCCTGAGCTCTTTGGGAGTAAGTTCTTCATGGGCAGCGTGGTGAAAAAGTATGAGGAGAACCCGCTACACTTCCTAATGGGTAAGATACTGAGAAAAGGACACAACCAAAAAAAGTATACGAAAACTTTGATAACTGGATTTACAAAATCAACATCTATTCTGACCTGATGCCTCATCCTCAATATGTATTTATGCTTTAGAGTTACCACCAGAATTATTGGCACCCTTTCATGATGATAGGAATTGTAGAAAAAAAGAAAAGACCAACCATCAACAAAATTCATTCTTTCTTTAGCATGCCTTTAGTATTTTCCGTATTCGAAATGGTGCAAAATTATTGACACCACAAAATATGGTCAGACAAAAATGCTTCATAATATCCAAAAATGTTGACCAAAAATGAGCTTGCACACACATAACATCCTTTCACAATTTATCAGCTTCAGGAAAAACCACAGAGCTTTTAACACCAAAGTGACCAATGGTTATTAACATCATCAAGTCAGGTATAATGGATTTAGAAAACACCTGAGCAGTAATAAAAATGGTATCAAGCATAGTCCAGGCTGGAAAGTTTCCAAAGTTTCCAAAGTCTGCAACAGTAAAAGAAAAATGTAGACAGTGAGGAGGATGGTGAAGAAGCCAAGCATCACAGCATTTCGCTCATTCTTGTGGTTCTGTGTGTGTGTGAACCATGTTTATATTACATTGTGGGGATAAAATGTTCCCATAATCGTAATGTGATATAAATCTGTTATTTTTTACCTTGTGGGGACATTTTTTCCTGTTTAACAAAAATCCGTGAATACAATAAAAATAACTCAAATAGCCAAAAGTCTTATATTTGGTTTGGCTAGTTATTGTTAAGGTTACGGTTGGGTAAGGGTTAGGGCTGTCATAGTTATAGTTAGGGCTATGCCTATAGTACTTAATGGGAGGTGCCCACAAAGACGTGAATACAAACGTGTGTGTGTGTGTGTGTGTGTGTGTGTTTTAGGTGTGTGGGGCAGTGCTTTCTCCATCCTGTTTAACCGAGTCATCGGTGTGAAGGAGACGACTGGCTGCAGCAGCACTATGGAGGAAGAGCTCGGTAAGAATTGGTCTCTAGCTTTCTAATGACTTTGGGGACATTTGGCTTTGTGCTCACGTTCACAATCTATAATCTGTAAGTGTTGGTGGTATGTGATGCGTGATGCATTTCAACAAATCTTGTGGGGGACACTTAGCTGGTTCAGTGTGTGTGTGTGTGTGTGTGTGTGTGTGTGTTCTGTAGTAAATGACACCTTTTTTTCTTCTATAAACAGTGGGTGAGACCAGAGTTATGATTTCCTTTCTCACTTAAACTAAGAAAAGAATGTGTGAGACATTAACACACTTGTTACATGCACATGCAAAAGCTAATGTCGCAACCACCTGAGTCGATAAAGTAAAAAAAAATGAACAGCATATTCAGCATTAATGAGTCGCTACGTGTCCCTCTGAACCTGAAACCATGTGGCCTGTACGGATGTGTGCTCTTGCATTAGCGATTTGTGCTTTTAGTTTTTTCGGGCATGTCTTTTCTTGGTAATATGCAAATTACTAAATCATTTGCATTAATGTGTTCTGTGTGTTTTCAATAGATTTTGATATTGTATTGAAACCTGAAAAAAGATTACGTTCCAATAATATTGTAATTCATATTTGGGTGAACATGAAAAATAAATGGGGCCATAGTGTGATACAGGGCCTAAAAATGAATCATATCATTTTGGTAGTATTTTTGTAGGATTACATAAAGTAGACTTCCAGGGACATGAAAAAAAAATCAAACTGATTATGTTTCAAGTGGCAAAAAAAAATGTTCTGGTATGTTTGTCTACAGCTGTTTAGGATTGAAATGTTAATGGTGCGGAAAATATGACACTCCTGACACTTGAGTGTAGCTGACATTATTGGTACATAAAATTTAAAGAAAGGTGTGTATACACTGTGCAAGGCCCTAATACGATGCTTGATATAATCTCTTTTATTAACCAAGATTTTATTTTGATTTAGCATCAATGTGTGAAAGAAAAAAAAGCCATCCAATTGTTTGGCCACTCAAAAGTGTTACAATGCTGATAGTTTTAGGCAACATGATTCAGATTTACTGCTTGCAAGGAATCATGGCACATTCTCACATTATACCGCTTGATATTTAACACAATATAAGTCATAATTGCAACAGAAATATCACATTTGTATTGCCTGAAAATTGAAAAGAACCATTTTTTTTTTTATTTTCACCCATTTATGTATATTTATCAGCTGACGTAAGAGTGGAGAATTAATATCATTTGTATAATCGTATGATTTCTTTGTACTTTTTATTTGCAGAGCAAATTAAACCAGAGCACATTGTTGGAAATGACACGACAGATAACGAGGAGGAACTACGAAGAAGTGAGTCGCCTTTATATTTCTGTCAGTCACACTTTGGCAAAACTGAATTCCCATGGTTGGATTCACTGAGCCACAGATATCAAACAATCTATTTGTCTTTCTTCATTTCTTGCTTTCTGTCGCTTTGCTTTATTCCCTCATTCTATTTTATCCCTCGTTTTCCCTCGTAATCCCTCGATTTCTTCCCCGTGTCCCTCTCTTCTTCTTGCTGTCTTTCCTCTCTTCTTTGCCTCTCTTTTTCCTTCTCCTCTTTTCACTCTTTTTTCACTCTTCACCTCTTTTCACTCTGTTCCCTGGGGGTTTTTTTCACTCTTTGCATTTCTTCTCACCTTTACTCTTCCTGTAATTCTTCACCTCTTCATACTTGTTTACCTATTTTGTTTTCGTCTCTCAGTGGGTACGGAGTCTTCTGAAGTGGAGGAGGAGCGCCAGCGTAACGCTCAGGCCAGCTGGGTGCAGCGGATGTTCACCTCCATGGTGGGCGAAACGGCACTGTTTAACACACGTGAAGGCCGAGCAGGAAAAGTACACAACTTCATGCTGGGCCTGAACCTAAACTCCTCTATGCCTTGTTCAACCCGCCATCCCTTAATGCCACAGCTGTCTGTGGAGGATGAGGTGGATGCCGTCACAGGTGCGCAGACACACTTGCCTTATCCATTATGTGATATGGAACGGATGAACGCTCACTGTTCAACACTGGCTGTTTTGTTTCTGTAAATCGAAGAATTCACCCCTCTATGATAAATGATCAATTACATAATGTAGACACACGTGCTCCCCTGCGTGCCATTGCAGGTTTGGCCCTAAGCACCGAGCTGTGCTGCTTTCAGTTTGCAGCACTACATGAAGGGTTTTTTTTTCAGTGAGTCAACGTTAGTGCTAGTTCCTAGTCACACTGTGGCGAGGAGAAAACACAGTTCACATTCAACACTCATTCTAAAAATAAGTGTGGAATGTTCGGACCATTTCCAACCTTTACCAAGATTTAACAATAATGTGTTAACAGTGTAGTTCATTATCCTGCATATGACTTTTCAAATTGCTCCTTGATCACCAGGAAGCTGTCTTTAAGTTCATGTTAATAATTTATTTTAAAAATTGATCGTTTTGAAGATTTTCAAGAGGAATATGTATCTTCCTTTTTTTAAAATACATAATCAATTATTAATTATATAGAAGATACATTTAAACCCATTCCTTCTCCTTTACTGAGACTGACAAGCATTAAAGTAACACCCCTTTATGGGCACTTACAGGTACTGAGGTCAATCATAATTTTTACATTCTGTAGTCCTTATTGATAACACAATTCTTGTAGATCCCAATGAGTTTGTTCACATCTACGAGCCCCTGGATGTACGGAGTAAGAAGATTCATGTGGTGGACAGTGGCCTGACCTTTAACCTGCCCTACCCACTGATCCTGCGACCCCAGCGCGGCGTTGATCTCATCATATCTTTCGATTTCTCAGCCAGGCCGAGTGATTCCAGTCCTCCCTTTAAGGTTAGTATGGAAGATGGTCAGATTGGTGCAGAGCAGAGAACGTGACTCTTTTCTAATCTTGTGTGATGAGAATAGATTAATATGGTGGTTATTATAACATCAGGGGGAACTAATTCTGAAACGGGATGTTCAGAAAGCAAACTTTTGGCCATGTAGTGTTGTTGCATATTATAAATAATTCAACAGTATTGTATCTTATGACTGTTTCAAACATTTAATATGCTACTGTGACCTATCTTTCTCTTTCTCTCAGGAGCTTTTGTTGGCCGAGAAATGGGCACGCATGAACAAGTTGCCTTTCCCTAAAATCGACGTCAAGGTGTTTGATCGTGAGGGTCTGAAAGAGTGTTACGTATTCAAGCCCAGGCCAGAAGACAAACACTGCCCTACAGTCATCCACTTCGTTCTGGCCAACATCCACTTCAGGGAGTTCAAGGCCCCTGGTGAGGATAAAAGTATTTCTTATGGAGCTATGTGTTTAAACTTTGCATACTTTTATTTTTGTACATTCTGAGAATTTCAACAGTACAGTACACCATTAATACATACTACAATTTGGACTAATCTATGAATATCCAGGTACTAGAAAGTCAAATACATACTCAGTGATCTAACAACATAGTGTGCAATTCAGGAAATGGATCATTCATTCGTTATAAAACCCTTTTTTAAGACTTCAGTAGCTCAGATACTTCCATTTATAGAATAAGTCTTAGAAAAAGAAGATATTTACCATAATGCCCTGAAAATTTAAAAGATTAAGTGTTTTGACTTCTTAGCACACTTCCTGTATCCACACACAATGAAGATATAGGTTTAAAAAGCCATTCACCATTTTCTCCCCTGTTTGATGACTTGCTGGTCATCTTGATGTTATCTACTGTGAAGGCTAACACGTGCTTACTTGAGACATGTCAATCCAGCCGTCGACGTCTTTTTGAACTCATGCTGTGTTACAGGGCAGCAATAAACACTAAGTGGAGCATGATATCTACCCTGTTCCGCATACATAAACTCACAGACACCCACGACTGGCTAGTGTTTGGCTGTGATTTACACATGAGAGACAGTAATGTCATCCCTCCCACCCAGAGAGCATGGCCAATTGTGCTTTCTTGGCTCCAGGCCATGGATGACTGTGCCATTGTTGGGATTTGAAATCACAATCTCTGAACAAAAGGTTGAACATCTTTCTGTTTATTATCATTTGCAACAGATTAAAATGAAATAATCTTACTCATTCCAACCTTGTCCAATATCACCTCACACCCAGCTTCCTTCATCTTACAGTTGCTAGTTTGCCAATTTTGACTATATTAAAACAACAACAACTCTGAAAACATACCTGTATGTTAGAATGGCTCAGTACTGGGACAGAATTCACACATTTTACAGTCCAAATTTGTCATCCTGCCAAGGCATAGGACATCGACTCTTTACTGTAAATGTAAACATGACCTAAGTGTACCCTCTGACTTTGTTCATTGTTGGTTTCAGCCTTTATCCTGTCCCTTCTTTGATTAACCATTCTTCTGGTTATATTAAAGATTCTTTCAGCTGTTTAACAATGTGAATCAAATGGATGCCTTTTATGTTATTGTTCTGAAGGAGTTCCCAGAGAGACGGATAAGGAGAAGGAGTTTGCTGACTTTGACGTATTTGACGATCCCGAGACCCCGTATTCCACATTCAACTTCCAGTACTCAAACCAGGCATTCAAACAGCTGCACGACCTCATGGAGTTCAACACACTGAACAACATCGAGGTCTGTCTTCTCCCTTCACACCAACACACCGATCACTATGAGATTATATTATCTAAATGACTTCTAATGAACTTTACCTGTTTTGGGCCACACCTTCTACCTGAGCCTCTTGCTAGGACAGACTTGTTTTAAATTGGTAGCTGTTTGCTTTCTTTAGCTCTTAGCTATATTAGCCAACACATCTTGGCCAAAACCTTGTTATAGGATTTGCATTGAATGACTTCAGGTCCGCTGACCCCCCGCCCTCTTTCTTTCTTTTGCAGCATATAAAAGAGGCCATCAAAGACAGCATTCTCCAGAGGCGGATGAACCCGTCGCGCTGCAATGTCTCTCTTTCGCTGAATGAGATTGAAAACAAGAAGTTCCTGAAACGTGGCACCGGCAGCGGAAAAAAGGACACACCTAAGAGATAAACATAGCTAGTGGATAAATCACAGTCTCGGCTTCCTGAGAGTTTGGGTGTAATGTCGAAGTTTGCCGGACAATAGGTTCAAATGGAAATGAGTTCAAACAAACAGAACTGGACACGCTACGTTAGTGCGCAGTACTGGATGGGCATTCTGTGAACATTTTCAGAGCCTTTAGCTTGTGATGATACGGTTTACACAGTTTCCCACATCTCTGACATTTTTAGCTATTATTAACAAAGGAACGGATCATGTTACCTGCATGCTCAAGCACACATACAAGCACCCGTCTCTGGGTCTTTAGGACGAGCTTGACAGTGTGAGGAGTCTCCACATGCTCTAACAGTCAACAAGCAGTCTGGATTTGATCAGGATGCACTGTCACAGTGTCTAAACCCACTGTCCAGAACCACACACTGTTCACTACGTAGTGCAGAGTGATATCTGAACACAAAGTCATTGTAATCTCACAGTAAAAAACAAAACCCAAAGTGCGCTGTGGTCCATAATGCACCATGGAGTTTGAATCCCAATCCTTTCTTCCAAGATGTCGTTCATATAAAAGTGTTTGGTGTGTGGTGTCGTTTCAGTGGACAAGGAATAGTGTATGTTACCCATAATGCACTGTCATTGGTTTACAATTAATTAAATGATTGTAGAAAGAAGAAAAAACCACAATGCTCAGTTAGTAAGAACATGTAGCCGAAGGTCACTGATTTTGTGTCTCTGTGCTTCCTGACAGTTTTATACAGGTCTGCATGTCATGACGAAACTTTTGCATGTTAAACTTCGCCTTTGTCTAAGTGTTCAACCCATTTCTTTAAACATCACTGATGATAAATCTAGAGGAAAGTTGTGGGCCGTGCACTCGGCTTAAGACAACCTACTAACTCACCGTCACACTTTCCGTTCGTTTGTTAAGCTCCAGTATGAAGACCTGAGATTTGAAAGCTAGTCATCAAAAGATAAAATTACACAGAGACACATACCTGCCCTCCCACATGCTTACCTGAAGCAATCAGAGGAAAGTGATGGCATGATGTGGCATGTTCAGAAGGATGTGTCAGAATGATACCTGCTCCTGAAATCCAAGTCTTCTTTAGAAGTGATAAATCTTTCCTAGAAGATCATTTGCTATTTAAGGTCATTCTGCAGTGTAAGAACATACGTGAGGGCTGGGGTGACTGGCTGTGTTTGGAGTGTTGTGTGGTTTTTTTTAATGGTTTAATATGTAGTTAACGAGTAGTGTCAAATTTCTGTGTAATTAGTCCTGCAAATGACTGGGCCTTTCCCACAATTACAAAGCAAAAGTTCAGGCGAGTCACTCACACTAACATTTATGTTGTATTCTTATTATTTTTGTCTAGTAACTAGTTATTATTTATTCATCAGCTATGTTTGTCATCTCACTTCTGTGAAAACCTGAAGGAGGTTTGACTTCATGACTTTTATTATGTTTGTCACTATGTACTTCATAGCTACCTGTACAGTTAGCGGTGGATGACACTAACAATGAAAATGAGCTAAAACTGTATGTACTGCAGAGTGACAACTGTTTGACTTCTTGGTTCTAGAAATGACCAGGTTGTGCTGACTAATCTTTCATTCTTCAATTCATTGGCAGACCATGAAGCAAAACAGATCAATGTCAGTCTATGAGGGACCCTTACGTCAGGGAGCATGTGCTGGATGTGCATCCTGAACGAAAGACTGTTCAAGTTTCAGCTTGATTTTCTATTGTTTATGTATTTTATCCAGAATATTTCTGTTCTTATTTAAATTGTTGTACTTTAATAAAATTCCAGTTCAATCTGGATAACCAAGAGAGCTGAATGTCATGCGTTCTTGTTTCTTTTCAGTATCTCACATGAAATCCGTGGCCTCACTATTAAACTAGAGCCTGTTGGAGTCGCTTTCACAAACCACTGAACTAATGTAGTACCATTAATAGCAGCTAATATCATTAGGACAATTGTGATATATACACCGATTACTGTAAATTTATATATA
>JAQMCW010000003.1:6079830-6097026 GCA_030068335.1 Chrysichthys cranchii
TTCTTTCAAAAATAAGGACATTTCGAAGTGACCCCAAACTTTTGAATGGTTGTGTGTGTGTGTGTGTGTGTATATATATATATATATAATTAATGAATTAACAAAGAATTACAAAACGACTACAAACAACTTAAATATGGTTCCTGTCAGATGATTTTTTTCAGCATGTATTATAAACTGGCCTTAAAGTAACACTAATGCATGTGTTTTCCTGATCCACTTCATGTCAGACTTCATATGGACGCAATAACCTGGATTGTGTGTGTGTGTGTCAAAGTCGGGAAAACCTGAAACTACAAGACAAAATCTAGTTAGGTTTTTGTGCATTCATTATGGGGCAGTGTTCACCATGTAAACTTCCAGTGGACTATTACGTTTCACATATCATTCATATTATGTAATCATGGATCCATCTGTTATCCTGGAAAGACCACGGTGAATTTGTCTGCAAACTTATTTATGTTCTCTGTCATCTTAGGTCTTTTGTTTTTATTTACTCCTGTGAATATGAATGCTCTCCAGTACTAAAATACTATGTGGTATAAATGTTTGTACACT
Source organism: Chrysichthys cranchii (assembly GCA_030068335.1). Taxonomy (NCBI): domain Eukaryota; kingdom Metazoa; phylum Chordata; class Actinopteri; order Siluriformes; family Claroteidae; genus Chrysichthys; species Chrysichthys cranchii. The sequence goes on from JAQMCW010000003.1 coordinate 6,080,389, forward strand.
ACTTTAAGACCAAGAGTGTTCCACCAAATTAAAATACACTCAAAGATCGTAGGCCAGCTCTGTGGAAAACTCAGCCTACCGTAGCCTCCTGAGATTCCAGTCCTCATGTACGGACATCACATTTCCCCCAACTATATTGGATTTTACTCTTTTGCCAAACTTCTTCCTGTTTGGAGACAATGATCAAGTTCAATAGTTATCAGGTACTAAAAACAGGAACAATGAGGAGAAAGGACAAGGCACACAACATTACAGATTGAGTCTCAGGAGGTTAATAACGTATTATTAAAGCTGGCCAACAACTGTGTCTCTGACCCCAACCATGTCCTGAACAGGGAACACAAATTGCTCCCATCAAACTGAAAATACAGGGTTCCACCATTTGATAGAGTGAGACTAAAGTACTCTTTTGTGTACCGGTCTGTCCTAAAACTAAATCTGGACCTTAATCTCAGATCAGGTTCACGTTAAATATTGTCTTTTGTGATGGTAATGTTGTGTTAAATAGATGTATCTTTGTTTCCTCGTTCTAATTTTTAGAAATTTTTTGTTTTCTCTATGATACTGCAAATTCGGACTTGATCGATAATAAAGTATCATCATCATCATCATCACATCATCATCACCATCATTAATCATCACATAACTATCATCATCATATAATTATCATCATAATCACATCATCATCACATAATTATCATCATCATCATCACTTAATTATCCTCATCATCGATTTTCAGATGCTTTTCAGTGTATACAGTGACTAGGATGAATTCAACAACACTGTGTCTGTGAATATAAGCTAAGGCTGAGAGTCGATACCGAAAAGAGTCGATTCTCGAGAATCGAATTTAAATCCGACTCAGGTTTGTCCACAGACGACGTCGAGTGAAATAAATATACTGTATATCTGATGTCGCTTTCTGACCAGAACCTCTCTGTATACCACAAACATCCAACAGTTCACCTCATGAAACCAAATAAAATGTAAGATTTTCGACAAAGCGCAATAAATGTCGCCGAAAGAGCTCTGTTAATTGTGCTGTGTATACTGTAGCATTATAGCATTGGTGTCACACTGAATCTTTAGCTACATTATATGAATTAACGCAGCAATCATTTAAAATCAATGCAATTATCAATCATAATAGTGCATCGTGTCGTCTACTTGGCTAATACCAAATTATTTTATTTTACATTCATCTCCTTCCTTTTTTTTCGACCTAGTGTGAGATCCGGGGGGGGTTTGCAGAACCGACTCCTGGTATCGACTCGACTGAATCCCATAGAATCAGAGTCGATTCCCAAACTTCCCTTCTAAAGCTTTGCCAACGTGAGGCGCTTTTTTTTAACGTAGAAAGCTCAACATTGCCACCTTGTGGTAGCGTTTGTGCGTTACAATCAAGTCGAAACCGGAAGTCCTGTACCGCTTGAGGGCGCTCTATGCGGAAGTGATTGGCGGAAGAACTGTTTGCTTCCTGAAAAGTACCGGGGAGCTCGGGCTAGTCTTTGTTTTACAGCAGTATAACAGCTCTACCAGACATTTAAACATGTCGAAGAACACGGTATCGGATCGCTTTCGAAAGGTTGACATTGACGAATATGACGAGAACAAGTTTGTGGACGAAGAAGAGAAAGGCGGAGAGAACCAGCTGGGTCCGGACGAGGCCGAGGTCGACTCCCTAATCAGACAATATCCTTTATATTTTACTCTTTTTTATCAAACACTCACACTTGGTTTTCGTGCCCTGTTTTTGCTAAACCATTTTTAATGAGTGTTTTATAATTTGCTTCTTGTTAACCCGTGTGTAAAAACGCCTCTTGGTGACGCCGATGGAGGAAATGTCCTGGGTGTGGTGTGTCGCTCTCATTCATTCCCTACGCCGGCTGCATCTCAAACAGCACCGTACTCCCTACCTAAGCGCGCTACTTTAGTGACGTCACCGGAGCCTTCTACAGCCCGGGGAAGTGTCCTAAATAGTTCGCCAGGGTTCTATTTGGGACGCGACCTCAAATCGTAGCCGTTGAAAAGCTAGACAAACAAGCACTCAAACATCATGTTTGCGTTTAGGAATGAATTTTATGTGGCTTGGATTAATGGTAGAAAGTAAATCTCACCCATTGTGATGTCCTAAAGCATTTCTGAGACATTGGGAGAGGTTTGTTTTACGCGGTGCTAAACTGTTAGCTAGCTGTGAGCTACTGTTCTCGTTAGCACCATTAGCTTTGGAGCTTCTGTGTGAAAACAATAACTACGCCTTTCCTCAGATACAGTTTAAGTGGCAAGAGGGATTTGTTTTTGGCCTGTGTATTCAGCTATTATTCCTAAAAATCAGGAAGGTCAACAGTGTCATTGCGTTTATTTCCCCAAGTCCAAACAAGCTGAGGATGGTGGTGATAGACAGATCCTACAGTAGCATCATCATCATGTCCTCCTGAGACCTCACTGTCCTCTTATGAGGACATCACATTCCCCCCAACTACCTCGTGTGTATTTCGTTGTAAGATCCTCATATGAGGACTGCTGGGTTTTACTCTTTTGCCAAACTTCTTCCTGTTTGGAGACAATGATCAAGTTCAGTAGTTATCAGGTACTAAAAACAGGAACAATGAGGAGAAAGGACAAGGCACACAACATTACAGATTGAGTCTCGGGAGGTTAATAACGTATTAAAGCTGGCCAACAACTGTGTCTCTGACCCCAACCATGTCCTGAACAGGGAACACAAATTGCTCCCATCAAACTGAAAATACAGGGTTCCACCATTTGATAGAGTGAGACTAAAGTACTCTTTTGTGTACCGGTCTGTCCTAAAACTAAATCTGGACCTTAATCTCAGATCAGGTTCACGTTAAATATTGTCTTTTGTGATGGTAATGTTGTGATAAATGGATGTATCTTTGTTTCCTCGTTCTAATTTTTAGAAATTTTTTGTTTTCTCTATGATGCTCCAAATTCAGACTTGACCGACAAAGTATAATCATCATCATCATCACATCATCACATAATCATCAGCATCTCATCATTATCATCTCATCATCACAATTATCATCAGCATCTCATCATCACATAAACATCATCATCATCTCATCATCTCATAATTATCACCTCATCTTCACATAATTATCACATAATTATCTCATCTTCAATGATCATCACATCACAATAATCACACAATTATCATCACATCACATAATTATCATCATCACATCATCGGTTTTTCAGGTGCTAGTCGGTGTATACAGGGACTAGGATGACTTCACAACACTGTGTCTGTGAATATAAGCTAAGGCTGAGGCATGGGTCTCGGGAGGATCTAGATGAGCTTGTGATTGTAATGATGCTGTCTGAGTGGTTTCTTCCTTAGCACCGTGCACAGGGAACATGATGGGAGCTTTACAGGCTGCTCTGAAGAACCCACCCATCAACACCAAGAACCAGAACGTCAAGGTGAGCTCCAGCAAAACCGGGACCAGAGAGGGACAGCGTGATACGACACAAGGGAGAGAGTTTCATTCCTTTTCAATGAGATCGAATACTAGTCAGATTTTCAGATTATTGATATATTTATAAAGTAAAGAAAAAACGCAAATTTGAGGGAAAAGACAGCGGTGCAGTGGGTAACACGGTCAACTCACAGCGAGAAGGTCCTAGGTTCAAATCTGCCGGTCTTTCTGGTCAGAGCTTTTGCATGTTCTTCCCACATTACTGTGTGGATTTTCCCCTGAGATCCAGTTTTCCTCCATCAGTCCAAAGACATGCAGATTAGGACACCTGGCTCACCTATAGGTGTGTGTGTGTGTGTGTGTGTTTGTTTGTCTCTGTGGTAAGCTTTGTGAAAGGTTTGAGACTTGCCCAGGGTGTACCCCATCTCCAGCTTCCCTGAGACCCTTAAAGGATGAGCAGTAGAGATAACGGACAGGTGGACGGACGGATGAATCCTTATGTTAATATTTCGGACCCAACTAAGCCCTTTGTGCCTTGTTGCAGGAAAAGCGCTCCGAATAAAAACGTCTTTTGTGGAATTTTCACACGTTTCTATTAAACAGAAAATATTGAATATCGTGTATACCAAAAATGGGACGGCATGCAAGAAGTTAACCGATTTCCAGGAAGGACTTATTGAAATCACTTTTATTTCAGTGGCTGCGTATAAAACGCCAAGTAAATCATGTGGGATTTGGCCTGACTTGAGGGAGGGACTTGATCCCTGCATGAAAACATTCTTTAGCCACATTAATCAAGCTAAATAGATTAACAGCAGAAAGAGCACGTTATTAAGGGTAAATAAATGAGAAACGAATTCGAACCCTAAAGTGTAAATGATAATGCCACGTTGTAATTTTCTTGACTCAAGGACATGGTCACAATTTTTTTTTTCCCCCGTACTCTCAGGGGTTTATGTGAAGTGTGGTTTATGGAAAGCAACTGCTTTGTCCACTCTGTCTCTGGAGTTATGTTATGAGTTCAGAAATGCACTTAAGTACTAAACTAATGGTTAGATATAGATATCCCTCTGATGTTCAGTACACGAGCTGAAGTGTTCTATTCTATGCTACATCATATTTTAGACATTTTCACTAACGTACCTGTGTGTGTGTGTGTAGGACCGGGCTGAGGGTCTGGTACTGAAAGTCCTCACTGCCTTTAAGACTAGTGAGATTGAGAAAGCAGTACAGTCTCTTGATAAGACTAAAGTGGATCTGCTTATGAAGTACATCTATAAAGGGTTTGAACGACCATCAGAGAACAGCAGTGCAGTGCTGCTCCAGTGGCATGAGAAGGTACGGTGTGTGTGTGTGTGTGTGTGTGTGTGTGTGTGTGTGTGTGTGTGTGTGAGTGAGTGATTACAGTGTGGGAGAAGCTGTGTTTGTTCACGGGTTAAATAACAACCAAGTCTGGTTATAGATACGGTTGAATGGAACAGTTTGTACCTCTATGGCTTCTGGATCCATAAAGAATAATACTGTTGTCGATTATGCCTTTCAATAAGGAAATGTGTGGTTCAAATTGATCTTTTTGCTTAAAGCTGGATTAAATTAGACATGGTGAGTGAAATTGCACAGCAGGAGGGACAGGGGCGTCGTGAGAAGCTGATGAGAATCGAAACCTTGGTTTAAAATAGGCACAGACTCCAAGCAAAACGAAAAACTCTTTAGAAGTGCCTTCAATATGAATTGGCCTTTACTCAGTGTTGCACATTCTCATGGAAAGTGCCAGTAATTCTGGACTTCTTATCTCAAAAGATATCCTTTCTATAAAGAAAAAAAATCCAGTACGTGATTTTAATTTAAACCATGATAAAAGGTTATGCGGCTGTTTTTGGACACATGGAAAGGTGCCTCATTAATGCTGCCGATCATCAGCAATTAAGTAATTACTCTAAGCTGTATAAGACCCTTGAAGTTCTGTAAGTGTGAACCTAAATGCCTGTAAGTGTGAATTTATATATTTTGTGTGTGTGTGTAGGCACTTTCTGTAGGTGGTGTGGGCTCCATCGTGCGAGTGCTCACAGCTAGAAAAACTGTGTAACTCTCTCCATCAGGATGCCTTGGCAGCGCTGGCACAGGGATTGGCTGGCACAACCTCAGCGCCAGGCTCATCATTACACTGTGGAGGACAGCAGCCTCTCTCTCGCTCTCTTCTCTCTCTCGTTCTTTTTCTCTGTGATTTTTCTACTCTCGTTATATTGCTCCCGTTCTGGGTTTCGTCCAGACACGGCACAGCGCAGCAGCTCAGATCTGTATATCACCTGAACATCCGTGTTCCTGTTAAGTGGATTTGCAGATCTGAGCTCTGTTCTTCACATGTTTACAAAAGCAGATGCTCTTCTAACTCCATCTGCTCCACCTTTTATACCCCAAGGAACTGTTCAAATAGCTTCAAATGTATTAAGACGTGTGTAATTCTGGTATATTGCTGTATATACTGGAACATGTGCGTGTTACAGGTATGTTGTCATGTATGTTTCGTCTTGTAAGATGAAATATCATACAGTCTGTCACCCCACAAACAGCTACCTAATTCTAATCAGGGGCTTTGGCATAATTACCCATCAGTAAATGACTTTAAAAGTAATTCAACACGGTACAACATTCCACACCAGCCTCACCACTTAGCATAGTTTCCTGATCGTAAGTCCCGCTGGAGTACGAGACACATCACTCTCGTAGATCGTGCGACAGTGTCCATCCTTCCAACATGTTAGTGTTAGCCTTCTGCCCCATCCAACACCTCTGCTTAACAGATCACCTTCTCTCATGTCTGTGTGTAGTTATGCTCAGCCGCCTTCAAAGCAGCTTCCTGACTTTCAAACTGTGCCTGCATTGTGCTAGCATCTGACAGATAAAAGTTAAAGTTCGGGCCAAAATAAAGAAAAGTGTGTTTGGTTATAACTAGTGGTAAGACGGTATACTGGTTTAAAAATGGATACACAGAGTTATGAGGTACTATTGTGTGTCTCTCATACACACACAGACACACACACGTATGTATGTATGTATGTATGCAGGTGTGACTGAAAAGTACAAAAAAAAAATTAACATTTATAAAAAAAAAAAAAAAAGGATGAAGCGCAAAGAATTTTGTATTTCTGCGTTTTTCTAATAACCTGCAAGGTGCTAAGAGCAGTAAACATGTAAGAGTTTTACTGAATGAATAATCGTACAGTCACAGTGCTACTGCAGTGTCATTTGGGGTGTTAAAATACCATCGAAATGTCCTTACAAACACCTTTGTGGTTTTCAATATTTCAGATATGTTCAATATGTTCAGAGTTCACAAGACGTGACGCAACGTCACCATTTCTCTGTATGGCAGAAGCTGTGGAAGTTCACTGAGCACTTGACACGAACTGTGTAATCGGAGTTCGTTTTAGTTGTACGGAGTCTCGTTTCACAAATTAAACATCACATCTGAGGAAAAAGTTGATATTCTTGATAGTTTGGTCTTCTTTTCACAGTCGCCAAACCTTTACCTTGTCCATATATAAGACTTAACCGCTACACAGCTGTTACACCGAGGAGGCCATATTTGCCCTGTTGCCTAGCAACGTTTGCTCTCCCAACTTTAACCCGCTTGAACGTTGAGTGTTCTGTTTATCCGACTTCCCGTTTTGAAAGCACAAAGTTCTACATATTAAAAAACCACGACGATAGTTTGTACGATCATCGTCCTGTTTTCTCACAATACTGTTCCAACCATGAGTTATAGCTAAACATATTGGCTTGGTTTTATTACTGACAGCTTGTTCCTCAAGAACGCTGATTTCAGATCAGCTACTTATCAACGTTTAATTACGTTTGTCAGGACAGGACAAGCCAAAGACTGATCCAGCATCAGCGTGCAGACTATTCATCCAATGAAATCCATTGATTATTGTATAGAAACATGTTTATGTATATCTTGATCACATGTAATGGCGTTATTTGGGTCTGGCCTTCACTCACTATCTGCTGTCTAGTTTAGTTGATTTAGTTGCAGACTTTTGAGAGGTTAAACACAAACATACCAAGTGAGGATGTGTGTGTGTTTTCCCTGCACTATATTTGCTGGAGCTAAACACTTCCAGCCTAAGTGTGTATTTAGGGCATGCTGTTAGTGTAGCCTTTATGTAGTCCATCAAAGAAGCCATATGTGATGAGCAGACTGACATGGCCATGTTTGAGAGTTTCTAGTTGTGCATATCACTCATTTGATCAAGTGCAAATATAACGTACCAGTTTACCGACTGCCTTATGAATGATTCCTTTTATAATTTGTTGTCCATTTGGAAGCAATAAAAATTGTATTAATTGAAAACTGGTCTTGTCTTCTGGAGTGATTATTCTGGTTAGATTTTGCTAGGTAAATGTCTAGTAAACATAAATAACATCCAGGTAGATAAAACCGGTTTCTGGACATGGTGTAAACACTCCTAAATGCAGGTTGTGCCCTGGTGCCACCATTCAGCCCCTAGATCAAGGACAAAAGCAATATCATTGTACTGACTATTTACACTACAGTTACATGTGATATTTGATTTGTTGATTCTTCAATCGCATTTAAGGTTCATTACATTATATTTTTCTCATTTATACAATTGAGCATTGTTAGGTTAAGGGCCCTTGCTCAAGGGCCCAGCAGGGGCAGCTTGGCAGTGCTTGGATTTGAACTCTGATCAGTAGTCCAACCGCTTTCTGTACTTTCTAATATTTAAACATGATCAGGTTGTGTTTCTAAACAACATTACCAGTAACATTTGCAGGGGGAATTACATCGCTCGTGTATGTATGCGGTTGAAAAGCATCATTCAAGCGATTCAGCCACTAGTTAATGTTGTTAATGGGATAATGTCTGAATACAAAGCTGGGCTGAGATTAAAATAAAACGTCAACAACAAAAAAATAGTCCTTTGTGTTCCATGCTGGAATTGGAGCTCAACGCAGCAGGCAGCTGTGAGAAGAAATGCTAACTCCTGGAGAGGCTGCTGGCATGAGTGAGGAGCAAGTATGAAATAAACGCTAATGAGCCTGTTGTTCAGCAAATCAGTCATGTTTCAGCCGCTGATCATAAATACCAGAAAAGCACAGACTCACTGCTTTAGTTCTGGACACATTTGAATAAGATTTTGGATATGATCTCGATATCAGAGCTCTGAGCGTCAGCCAGTTCCTGATACTGACATCATCCTGGTAATCAAACCTGGTCCTTTTAAGCTTTTAATGTTTACGCAAAGCACAACATGCAGAAAATCGATGTACTGTGTTCATGTGCCAGATCAGAAAATTGTCAATCAAATCTGTTGTGATAATGCAGTGTTTCCAGCCAATGTCAGCCAAATACACTTTCACGTACATTCTGTGGCTCTAATTGAATACTTTTTGCTGTAAAAGCAGCTTTTCCAGTCCACACACAGACACACAAGTTCTGGCTTAGGCATCGGGAGGCAACTTGCCAGGGGTGGAGCTGGCACATTGTGTTCCTAATAAGCACTCCTGAAATAATTTCTGCTGGTCCACCCCCTCCCCTGCTCCCCCAACACTGTGCGTTCTGACAATACACACAGCAGGAGTGCAGAGTCCTCAATTAAGAGGTCAGGAAAAATCAACACTGGCTATAAGCAATCAATAGCCTCATAGACTCATCCAATCTTCATTTGCATTTATGATGTACTAACATTTCTAGTCGCACATCCACATTACCACTGTGTCGTCTCAAGTGTAGGTATTCCTGAGATTTGGATTACCTTAAAACTCCTGCATTTATTTATTTATTTATTTATTTATTTATTTATTTATTTATTTATTTAAAATTAACATCATGAAGCTGACATCACTGTCTTCCTTAACACAACTCACCGCTGAGGTTTGACACAAACTTTGAAAGCTTTTTTAGGACATGATTCATATAACATTTGCTATTTTAGGTCAAAGTCGAAAAATTCAGACACAGTGCTAAACTGGTAGCTACAGGCGTCCAGTATTTGTTTGCTACATTAGCATCTTATCTCTAATAAAGCAAAGTTTAGACATCAAACATGTCTTTACCACTACATATGCAGTAACTAACTAACTGACTAACTAACAAACAGGTAACAGAGTTGACTAATATAACTATGGGTTATTAATAACTTCACAGAATAATAAATACATATTTTGTGTTTCATATTACAAAAGCTCTTCACTGCAGCACTTGCATACGGTCTTTTATTTTCCAAACAAATGTGGTATACATCTTTTCCCCAAAACATCAACATGAACTCGTACTTATGCAAATGGTGTCCAACTAAAAATACTTCATGCTCTAAAAAGTTTGTCGTGAATGGGCTTTCTTTTATGAAATACGTCTATATCAAAACTCGGCTCCATTTTGGTGTACGACTGACAGCTACTGACGCGTTGCGAGTCGATGGTTACTTACTGCGAAGGGTTTCCAAGATGCCTTATCCTGAAGTGATGTCATATGTACAAGGTCAAAGGTTAACACAGCCAGCTGAAAATATACAGTAGTACTATAATGTTCATGTGTGATGTGGCATGGACAGTGCAGACCAGACTGAGTCTTCATACTAACCTCAACACAGTGGCACAAAAGGCAAGTCAGCTTTTGTAAATGCTTAGATATAAGAGGAGCGATTGGTCATTAAAATGCACTTATGAGCTCTCACAGCTTGGGAGACCTCACTGGTTTACACTAAGGTGAGAGGATATTGCCGTTGGCTGTCACTGGCCGTGAACGCCAAGGATGGTTAATTATTCCCCTAAGCCAAACAATCACTATGAAAACACACGTTTACATGGTGTTGTGACTGTATTATTAGATATGAACCTTAGCGAAGGCCGCATCAGACTCCTGTCCGTGACAGAACGCTGCTCGGTATGGGACGCTAAACTGACCGTGTCAATTGAAATGGGAAAAAGAAAGAGTATCAAATACCAGAATGTCTCCCAAAGTCTCCCCTCCCCCAATATCTATAATCCCCTGGGCCTGTTTTCCTACAAAAAGACGATTAAAAAAAGCAGCCACAGTTGTTAAGGAGCAAGGGCTCCATGACTAGAGAAAGACAGAGAGAGAAAGGAGGAGAGAGAGCAAAAGAACATCCATCAGTCCATCCTAGAGCCTCACGTCCTGCTGGCGGCATTCATTTGTGCTCCTTCGTCGGGGCAAAGTACAGCTCCATGGGTTTGTTGACCTTCCAGTATTTTTCACTCACCAGCTCCAGGGAGAAGGAACCATTGAGGACCTGAGACGGAAAGACACACGACATGCTTCTAGTGGACCGCCTGATTAAACCTGTATTTAAATATCCCGCAACACTGCAGTGGGGTCAACCCTGTACATAACGGTAAACCACTCACTGTGAACTGGTTGTTGGCTGTGGGAATGTAGATGGTGTACTGTTTCTCGCTGGCAGCTTCCACATTGATAGGACTTGCCTCTCCGCTCTTGCGCAGTTCCTCCAGAGCGAGTCTCACAGCCAGGTATTTTGAGAGGTGATCGACTGTTGCGTTGCCCGAAGTCTTAATGTACCTAAATGCACACAAAAAATTCTTCATTAAATCTCATTAATGCCTAAAATATCCAAAATATACCACATAGCCAAAACTATGTGGACACCTGACCATCAACACCCATCGTTTGTGCATTCTGAACATTATACGCCAGCTTTAGGCATCCTTTACTGTTACAATATCCGCCACTCTTCAGTAAAGGCTTTCTGCTGGATTTTGGAATGTGGCAGCTGGGATTCGCTCATCTACCCATAAGAGGATTAGTGATGTCAGGTACTGATGTCAGGGGCGAATGCCTGGGATTTCCAATTTATCCCAAAGGCATTCAGTGGGGTTGCGGTCACAGCTGTGTGCAAGCCACTCAAGGTCTCCCACGCCAACCTTGGCAAGTCATGTGTTTATGGAGTTTGCACACAGGGGCATGGTCATGCTGGAACAGGCTTGGGCCTCTTAATTCAACTAAAAGGAAAGTTTAACACTACAGCATACAAAGACACCCTACACTGATGTGTCCTTCAAACTTTCTGGCAACAGTTTGGGGAAGAACCACAAGTGGGTGTGATAATCAGGTGTCTGTAAACTTTTTGGTCATTTAGTACATTATATAGACTTGATTTACATTTGATTCAATTTAATATAACTAGTATAGCAAATACACCATGAAAAGAACAAATGAAACAATATCGAAGGAAATAGGGCCCTAAAAGCCATTCCCATGTTTCTAATCACAGCTGTGTGTGTGTTTGTACAAGTGAGAGTGGAAATACCAGATGGGACACCAACATCTGTGTTGTCTCAAAATATGATAACTTGAGAGACTGTAGTATTGTTCCGCTTTACCTTTCTTTAGTCTTGTTGACGGAAATCGAAAACGAAACCCAAAGAGCTCTAAATAAACCCCTGTGTTCTGAGTTCATTCACCTGGTTTGGGCGGCGTCCTCCTTCTCCATGAGAGTAGGATGAGGCCTGAAGACGAGCTCGATCTCACTGGCTCCATCCAGAGCCGTGTCCCCTCCTCCTCCGTTCTCTGTGGTGTTGTCCATGTCCAGGCCCGAGTCGTCTGAAGTCTTGGTGCGTTTGATGCTGGGTCCTGCCTCCTGGTTACTGTGGACAGAGGCGTTACTGCAGTGCGAGCTGTCGCCATTGTCTTCTGCCCCGCTGCCGTTCTCAATCTGGTGCTTCTTCCCTCGCTGCAGTCTGGTTGAACAGACATGGGCAGATCCACAAAAAGCGTGTTTAGATGATAGAAAGCGTCACAGAAATACCTACATTTTTACCCTCTTTTTAAAAATCCATGAGGCATACCGGAACCGCTTTTAACTCTCCACTGGGTCCCAATCTCTATTTGGATACTGCAACATGAATGGCTTATCTATTTTGTGATGCGATAACACGTGCCTGCCACACTTAATAATATTGAAGAATTTCAGATTCTCCTGATTTCGGTTACTGGCTGGTTCTTTTTTTTTTTGCTGACTGATTTATTTTCCGTTTCGCAGTTTCAGCGGTTGTCCTGCCTTGGACTCCTTTTTAAATAGAAGTTTACATGATTTGCAAATCGTCACGTTTTGTTTTTATTTACATTTTACACAGCTTTTTTGGAAATATGGTTGTTTATCCCAGTCACTGACGGCTACCGTTACGACATGATAATCAATCCTATTCACTTCGCCTGTCAGTGATTTAATGCAAGACTTTGCAAATACTGATGCAATTCCTCATCACCCAGCTAGATTATCCACATGCTGGACTTGATCTGAATTTTCCTGGCATCACTAGGAAACTAGGGCAACAGGTGTGAGGTGTGAACCCGTGTAGTCTGAGTCAGAGTGAAATTGATGCCCTTGATTCATTTTCTATTTCTTTAGACACTGTTTAACACCGCACAGCTTTATACTGGGTGGGGACGGACGACTTTAGCTAAGAAGCATGTGTGAAAAGATTTGCCTAACAACACAAAAGTGAAGCACATACAGACATCACAAACAAAAACAAGCAAGGAGAATAATGAGTTGGCACTATATCAATAAATATTATCTGGCATTCATACGACCTGTGTTCAGGATGTTTTCAGATTTTTTTTCAGCACTTTAGGTCTGCAATCACTGCCAACAAACTGCACAAGGATTTGCTCAGATGTGTCACGAGACTATCAATTGCAGCCAGCTTCAGACCTTTTTCAGTCCAGACTCAAGTGTGACAATTTGCTGTGCTCATGCCTACCATGTTAACTGCACTGAGGGGAAAAACCCCACCAAGGTTCCACCCAATCATAATAAATACTGCATATCTGAAGGTGCACCAAGAGAAGAGAAAGTCCCTAACCTATACCGTTTAACCAAAACTCCACACAGAAGCGCTACCATGTCCTACATTTTTAACACATGTTAATAATAGTGAAGTCTGTAGTGACCTGTTCAGGGCCTGGATCTTGAGGCCCTCCTCGATGCTGTGGCTCAGAGCCTGTTGGTTGTTGTGTTTGCTTATGCGAGCCAACACTCGCTCCTGGTGCGCCTCGTACTCGTCTCTGCTTGGGTAGATTTTGCTGATTAGGGCGTCGAAGTTTGGGTCAGGACGGAGCGAGCGCTTTGACACCAGCTTCTTCCTGCATGTCGGACACTCTTTATTCCTGCACAAGTGAAGATGATGGGTTACTCATAACAAGACTTGCACTGAATGACACGCAACTGCCGGCTGTTGCAAAAATCGGTATGTTTGATAATTCATTCCGCTTCAGAAACCATTAACGCATGCAAATTAGGTATATTCATGAAGTACTGCATTCTCGTCCCCACCCCCTCCCAGATTTTCAGGTCATATGCGGTTCACTTATGTGCATTTTACAGTCATATTTTAACTGTTTCTTTTTATATGATGCCTGAGTAGGACTTTCGGCTACATGCCAAATACATGCAAGTGCTTTACTGTACAAAATGCTTTGTCTATAGCTGTTTTAACGCCTTGTTTAACCTGACCTACTCATAGCTGTTGATTTTTTATTTTTTTTGGTTCCTGAAGAGTTCCAACCACAATCATGCCCACCTGACCATCCAATCATTGCCTTAAGAAGTTCTGGACGATTAACCAAAAGGAGGCGTTTTAGATTTTGGTTGGAGATAAAACCTCCACGAACAGGGTTGGTGACCCCTGACGTCGAGAGCAGTAAGAAGGTTGCTGTTTAGGACACAGTATGTGACTGACCCGGATCTGAGCGCTGTGATGATGCACTCTGCGCAAAAGCGGTGCAGGCACTCCTTGGTCGTCATGGTGTTCTTCAGCATGTCCAGGCAGATGGGGCACATCAGCTCGCTGTGTAGGCTACGAGGGGATACGGCGATCTCCAGACCATCTGTGATGGCCTCCTGATTGAAGAAGACCAGCAGCACTGAGATTAACACCAGGAGTTTTAGATAATGACTAAGTAACAACCGCAGTAATAACTAATGTACTGTCAGTCGTATTGCTGATCACCAGCTTGCTCCAATTTTCAGTCCTAACTTGCACGTGCACACTGATGCAAATGTCAAGAACATCTTTATTTTCTCTATGCATCTTCCTAATAAACTATTATTAGCTTACTTGTTAAGGATTTTTTTGGACTGCATATAAGCCTATGGACGATTAAAGGTTTTGCTTAAAAATGTGCAAAATATCTGAACAAGAAAGCTTATATAAAGACCGGCTTGTTATAAAATTGGTACGTCCAACAGAAACAGAAATCAAACCCAAAGCGACAAATCCCAAATTGTTTTTTTCCCCCTGAAAGGTAAATCACGATTAAGGAAACTTTGGTACCGCATAAGCCTAGTATTAATCGCTCTCATGTTATTGGCCAATGTCTTAAAAGTTTTGGCACCCATACCCTTACCTGTGGAGTTCTCTGTAACTCATAGAGGCTCAGCTCCCAGGTCTTGCTGAGGGGTTGAACCCCGTTGGTCTGTGCCGTCTGAGTCATTGTTCAGTGCTGACGTGGAGAAGAAACACCTCTCGGACAGAGCTGAGCTGACCAGACCAGAGGGAACATTCATTAGGACAATGGTTGACATTTTAAATGGTGATATTCGTGATTCCACGCCTGGATCATGGTCAGCCATAAATAAATCAGACCTGCATGTAATAATCCTTCCAACTAATCAAGGCTGAGATCCATAATGACATTCTTGGTGAATAACTGTCAAGTGCCTGCAATGTTTGGGAAGTGACTCACAGATTCCAGGTTATCTGCTTGACTCCATCACTTCACATTCACGATTCAGACTGATTTACGTGCCAGATGACTAACTGGCTCAATGAAAATAATAAAATAACATATATGATCCATCCATACTGGATAACAGGGTACACAAACAGGCCAATGTGTCCCCCAATCTGCCCCCTTACCCCTCCTGAACGGCACATTTGAGTGGTTTCCCCACACTCACACACCCACTGTGATCTCACACACGGGATCAGGGTTTATTCAGACGTGTTGAAATAAAAACATTACAATGTGCTGCGTGTTCCTGGGGGAAACACAGAAAAAAGCCTGTCTGCGGCTAATATTAGCCAGAGAAGCTCCTCAACTCTTTGTTAGCGAATACGTAGGGTGGTGTAACAAACCTAAAAAACCCAAAACACACACACACACAGAGACAAACACATCCGATGGGCGCCTGCGTTAACTCATGAACTAAGTGTAAAAGTGCACAAAGGTTAGAAATGATGGTGAAAATGCGGATGTGAGGTCGTTTTGTCTCGCGCTGTCAAGAAAAATCGCAGTTAAGGAACGACGGCGGCGGCGAAGCAACTGGCTAACGCAGCTAAGGATGTAGCTTTAATTAGCAACATAAACATGATTCATCATGCCACATTAGAGCATTATGAGCCGATAAATGATCTAATAAGGCGTGTGCTTAGAAGCGACTGTTTATAAGCACGCAAAAACGCGTAAACAGAGCTTAAATAGAGCTTGTTTACACACTTACCCTTTTCTGTGTTGTGGATACTGTTCCCTTCGCCAGCGCGTTCTGAAAATCTCAATATGGCGGACTTGACCCCGCAAAGGATTGTGGGGGATGTAGGAATGTGAACGTAGGAATAACGGACCAGGCAAGAAAAAAAGTTCAGGCTAATCTTTTGTCAGGGTTATTTATTTGTTTGTTTGTTTGTTTTTAAAGAGAAACTCAGATATACTCTTGCAAACTATCTGCTCGGGTTCTGATTTATGTAAATGAAATATTTAAAAACAACTTAACTTTATTTCATTGTTGAAAATGTTTTTTGATACCTGCATGACACAACAACAGCAACAATGACAAAATGAACAACAACAACTACTACTACAAAAATACCATGAAAAACAACAAGAACATTATTATGAACAAAAACAACAAAAATACCATGACAAACAACAAGAACAATATTATAAACAACAACATAACAACAACAACAACACAAATACCATGAAAAACAGCAAGAACATTATTATGAACAACAACAACAAAAATACCATGAAAAACAACAAGAACATTATTATGAACAACAAAAATACCATGAAAACAACAAGAACATTATTATGAACAACAACAAGAACAACAACAAAAATACCATGAAAAACAACAAGAACATTATTATGAACAACAAAAATACCATGAAAACAACAAGAAC
>JAQMCW010000003.1:6100169-6113200 GCA_030068335.1 Chrysichthys cranchii
GCCAATTAGCCTAATCCCCTCTGTGCATGTCTTTAGACTGTGGGAGGAAACCGGAGTACCCAGAGGAAACCCACACAAACACGGGGAGAACATGAAACACAGAAAGGCACCCGTGCCGAACCCGGGGCTCGAACCCAGGACCTTCTCGCTGTGAGGCGACAGTGCTAAGCACTCAGCCACCCCACCCCGTGTTTTGATTCGATTTGCGTTAAAAAAAAAAAAAAAACCACCAGTAAAGGACAAAAGAGCGAGGACAAAAGCGTCCTCCCCCAGGAGGTGTCCATGTTGGTATTCCGACTTGTGCAAAGGGAACGCAGTCAAGTTAGGCATGACGTCATTCCCAGCTCCGAAACGTGACGTCAGAAGCAACGCAGCATAAACTTAATCTTCCCTAATTCACCTTTAATTCATTCGAATGTATTATTTCTAAATAAAAATGCATTTCCTTACACATCTGGATGCTATACGTTTACATCCGATTAATTAAAATGTAATTAGTGCCACATGTAAACAAACAAAATATGGCAGTTCTTCCTCTTTCTGCTGTTGATGACGTTTTCCCCTGCTGCTAACATCCCACAGCGGTCATGAGGTGATTGATGAATGAAGTCTGGTGTAGGTGAGGACGGTCACTGTGGAAGAGGACGAGCAGGCGGCGCTGTAGTTTGACAAACATGTAAAGTTTTAGAGAACCTGAGTCAACACGGCTGGCAAAGCTCTAGGGAATCGATTCACTTAAACGAGTCGTTTATGAAGATCCGACTCACCCGCGACTCCCGCGTCAGCGCTGCTCGTTTGTGTTGACAGTGAAGACGTGCGGAGTTCGTACCGAGACCGAGTTAACGGGAGTCCCGGACACAGAGAAAAACGGTCTGCACCATGGGAGTGTCTTCCTCCAGTCTTTTAGACGAAACTAAATGTAACTACATCAGAGGTAGGCAGTGTTTATGGGATACCTAAAAGACTTTGTAGTTGAGCAGCATAACGGGGGAAATGATTCACTGGTGACACTGTTACTCTACTTCACAGAAGTACAGAGTTTCACTCTTTAGAGAGTTGCTACTTCACACTGAGTAACTTGGGTTGTTTAGGTACTTTGTGCATTCTGCCTAGTCTGAAGTGTAATGCATCTTTTGGCTTTTAATGATCTGAATGGGACTTAGGGACAGGACACATAGGTTTGAGGTTTCAGTGTCCATACTGTTCAGTCTGTGCTGCAGACCTCCAGAGAGAAGTTAGAGTTTATTTTTAGAATATAAATAAATAAATAAACAACAACAACAACAACAATAATTAATAATAATAATAATAATAAATGTGTTGGTCAGCTAATGATGATTACTTTTTGCACCGCTGGATGATATGGCAAAAATATCCACATAATACCTGATGTGTTTGAATATATAGTTTTCGTCAAAATTCTGAAATATTCTTTCAACACTGAGAGACTATTCTGGCAGTCCAAAAATAGAATCATTCATTCATTCGTTCATTCGTTTGTTTATTCAGCAGCTGGTGTATCCTGGTCAGGGTTGTGGTGAATTACCTAGGGAACACACAATGAGTGGGATGGGCATAGGGAACCACGCATGCACACACACATCCAGACATTCAAAGACACCTAGGGGCAATTTAACATAGCCAGTCCACCTATTGGCTTGTGTTTTTGGAAGTGTGAGGGAACTGGGGAACCCAGACGTGAAGAGAACATGCACATAAACTTAGGATGAAACCTGGGACCCTGGAGCCACCGTGCCATCACAAAAACCACTACTCAGAATCACAAAGTTATTATATCACTTGCTCTATATCGGGGGTTTTTGTAGTCAGAGTGCCAAAAATAATTTTTAAAAAAAATCCTGCTCAGTACAGATTTATTTTATGAAAATGATATAACTATGCAAATATTATAGTCATGATTTAAAGGCATAGATTAATATTCTGGCTACTTATTGGAACCAAGTTTTTCTTCCAGGAAAAAATATGCCATTAATTATACGCCTGCTTATTTTCATTCTATTGACTTTTGGATTAAACTCATTCATTCAAGTGAGCAGTCACATTGTCTAATGACAATAAAACTCAATAATCTATAAAATAACTTTGACCCTGGTGGACCCCCAAAATCACAGACCCCCTGGCTATGCTTCAAAGACCTCTGAGGGACCCCCACTCCACTTTGAGCATCACTGGTTTACATATTACCAGTACACTATAACTGAGTCTTACCCAGCACCACACATTCTACACTGTACTTAAACGGTGTGCATTAAATTCAGCACTAAATGGCGTCTGAATTGACTCAGCAGGAATGTGAGAACACTGTCACATCTGTCCAACTCATAGAAGCATGGAGGGTTCTGTGTCATGTGGGTTTCAGCATGATGAGAAGAACGTGTTTCCTTCCTGTGTTTGGGAGCAGCTGGTCCAGAGGATTGTTTGCTGATTTAGGGGAAGTGCTGGATAAAAGAGGAAACCAGCTCTGTTCTGCACCCGTCTGGTTTGTTCAGCCTGATCAATGGAGTGGGCACTTACTTCCTTCTGCACACTTTTCACTGCTTAGTGTAGAATTGGGTAATGATTCTGAGGTCACACTGACGAAGTGAGAAAGAGAGAAGAAATTAAAAGGAAGAGAAGCCAAAGAATTATGAGACTTAAGCAGAAAGAGCGAGAGTGGGGGAGGGAGAGGCAGAACGAGTAATGAATGGAAGGGGCAAAGAGAATGAAGAACAGAAGGAAAGAGACAGAAGGACGGACAAGGAAATATGGAGATATTGAGATAGAGAGCAAGACACAGACAGAAGTGGTAAGGTAGAAAGAGAGAAAGACAGAAGCAGGGAGAATTGGCATGGGTTCATGGGTGTAAAGGACACAGAGAAAGCTACGTAGTAAATAATCAAAAATGTTTTGAAAGGTTTTTAACAAAATTCAAACCATTTTCTTGTAATTCTTGAATCATATAGTCTGTAGCGAAGACAGCGTTCATTGTAATACCCATGCTGACTGAAAGTTTAAGAAATCCAAGAAATCCCAAACTTTTTTCCTTTATACAATACCATCCAAAAGTTTGGACACACCTTCTAATTCAGTATTTTTTATTTTTTATTTTTTTTTTTTAAGTAATGATGGTCTGTCGTTTCTCTTTACTTAGTTCAGCGGTTCTTGATACAGCTGTGGAATAGGACTGTTTACTGTATACCAGCACTACCTCTACACAACACAACTGATCATCTCAAGCACATTAAGAATGCAAAAAATCCCACTAATGAACTTTTGACAAATCACACCTGTTAATTGAAAAGCGTTCCAGGTGACTACCTCATGAAGCTGGTTAAGATAATGCCAATAGTGTGCAAAGCCATCATCAAGGTAAACGCTGGCTACTTTTAAAGACTCTAACATATGAAACTATTTTGATTTTTAAAACCCTTTTTTGTTTAATTTCATTATCAGTATAGTTCTCCAATGTAAAGAATAGTCAAAATAATGAAAAACCTGAGTAGGTGTGAGTGTCCAAACTTTTGACTTGTACTGTATGCTACAATGTTTTCATGTGTGCTATAGAACCCTAGATACAATAAGAGACAGAAAGTTAGGGAGGAAAAGCCAAGTAAAGATGCAAGAAAAAAGGGTTACACTGACTGAGATAGATAGATAGATAGATAGATAGATAGATAGATAGATAGATAGATAGACCAAAAGTATGTGGACACCTGACCATCACACCCATATGTGGTTAGACTGTTGCCACAAATTTGGAAGCACACAGTTCTCTAGAATGTGTTTGTATTTTGTAGCAGTTTAATTAGTTAGTTAGTTAATTAGTTCCTTTCACTGGAACTAACAGACCCAGCCCAAACCTGTTCCAGGGCGACAACGCTCCCGTGCACAAAGCGAGGTCTGTAAAGACATTGTTGGGTAATGGTAGTGTGGAGGACCTCAAGTGTCTTATACAGAACCCTGACATTCATGAATGCCAAACACTACTGTCACTAACACTGCTGAAAATCTGTTCATGATAATATAAATTATAGTTTTTTACTGAAGCTGCATGGCTAATGGGGCTAAGGGAGTAAGAAAACCAGTAAAGGTACCAGGACAGCTTTGCACCTAAATCATCACATACGCACCTCAAACTGTTGAGGTTTTTAGTAATCACAAAGAGTGTTGTGATTGAACCATGTAGTTTGCATGATGCTATACATGACGCTGCTTTTTTTTTTTATTTGTAAGCTACATTAGGTTATATTACATTACATTGCATTACAGTCATTTGGCAGACACTCTTATCCAGAGCAACTTATATTTATCCCATTCATACAACTGGGCAGTTGCGGGTTAAGGACCTTGCTCAAGGGCCCAGCAGTGGCAGCTTGGTGGTGCTTGGATTTGAACTCCTGACCTTCCGATCAGTAGGCCAACGTCTTAACCCTCTGAGCTACCCCCTGACACTAGACACCAGCCATTTCTTGACCGATGGCAAAATTTCAGTTTTTAATTCTTTTTCAGTCCATGACTAGTGAAGAATGATGTAGTACACAGAAGAATCTTGCTGAAAGAAATATAAATGTTGTTTTTAATAAAAGAAGAAATTAAACCAAGTGGATACACTTTGACCTTACTCAGTACTCTGCAGCGTTTCTTAAAAGCGGTTTGATTTCACGGCTGCTTTAGTGGGTTGAGGAACTCACTACAGGAAATTACTTCATGCTTAAAACCTTGTGCAGAAGTACAGCCTTGTCTCCCACCAGAAAGGCTCTTACCAAAGATGTCATGGGTCAATAGTGAGATCTATGTGGTGGGGTTTCTTCAAGATGGCTGCCACCACTACTGATTTTAGCTCTGCAGTCATTTATATAGATTAAGTCATTTTGTCCATTTACATAGAAATACGGGGTCAGAAACCACATAAACAAATCTGGTTGAGATACTGAACAACTCAACAAAGCAGTCTAAGGTAAGTGTGATACACACTTGTAAACTCGTAGGTATAAGTTGCGCTTATTTTCTGGCTGTGTGAGTCTCATAAATCCACAAAAGTCAATGGTAAACACCAAACATGTCTTGGTTGATTGACTGCATACGGAGTTAGTGGAAATTTCACTGTCATCATCGAAGCGATCCTCCTTTAAAGACCTCAGGCTGATGGTTGGGAATTGCAGTCTTTGCTGCTAAGAAGGGTTGATTTTTGTAGAAAAAAGCTTGGATTGAGTTGGAGGAGCATATGGTAGGAATCACAGTGACAGCATCTTATGAAAGGTGAATAAAATTAGTTATTAATGAAGCAGATGTATGGCAGCACTCCGGCAAAGCTTTCTGAGCGATGTCATGATTTACTGATTGTGCTTGATGTAACGAGCAGATTTTGCACGCTTTTATTTTTATTTAATCATATCTGCTACACAGTGTTCTGGGCGTTAATCATTTTCACATATCACTGAATCCTGCAGTATGCACATAATCCATCATTTCTGATGTGTTTTGTGAAAATTCTGACCAATCAGAGATTCCAGAGATGTTTTTTGTGGGTGTTTTGATAAATCCACATTATTGGCACGATCAGGTCTGTTTGCACATTGTAGGCAGACTCACCTTTTAAGGCCCCTGTACACTTATTTTTATGATTAGCCTCTTCATAGTATTTATAGCATTTTGTGGTGAGATTTCCATCAAATGCAAAAGAATGAATGACGTGGGTGTTTTAAATTGAAATATATTTTTTTTCCTGATATTTTTCCCAGGTTCAGTGCTAGGTATTTTGAAGCTTCTCTACCATTAAAGGTGTTCCCAAAGAGTTTCAGATGACACATCTCTTCATCTGAACTCCAGCTGTTTTAGGCCTTTCAGGCTGCCTGTGAGCTCTCAAGAGTTTTAATGACGGTACAGGGCTCTCGATTGGGTGAAATCACTCAAAACATGAGCACTAAGAAAGAAATGCGTGACTCAGAAAATCGCCTGATGTGCTTTCCTCCTGTTACAGAGTCGGCAGAGTGTTTACAACAGACAGAGCGAGACTGGGATCGGGAAAGACAGAAAGAAAGCCGGAGAAAGAGGAGTCTGTGAATTGACTCTGACCAAACAGATTCCAGCTGTCATGTTCAGAAAAGAATTCGAGCTTCAGCATAGAAAGATTTAGGATGCCGTCCCTAAGCCGAGCGCCTCTGTGGTCTGAACAGCCCCATATTATCATCCTACAAATCGGCCATGTCCCGTTTTACAGCTGCCAATGCGGTCCACGTGATTAGCTTCCAACATTTATTCTCATTCATTTCAGTGTGCGCGTTTTAAGGTCACTTCAGGATAGGCCCTCATTTCTGGCTTGCATTAGAGCCTGGGGAAATTACTCACACTTGCTGACAGGCCTTTCTGATTCCAGACTCACTCCCCTCACTGCCTCCTCCCTGTGAGAGACGCACACATGTGACACGTTTGTGTTTCCACAACTGGCACGTTCTCCATATGCCCTGCTGTATGGTTGGGGGTTGAAATTTTTCCACTATTTGCAGTTAATATTTTCAGCAGTGTGTCAGAAGATACATATTAATGTGGGTATGCCGAACTCTTATCAATGCCTCATTATGAATTGTAATGTTTTGTTCCTCTGAGGATACCTGATTCACAAACCTCTAGTAGATAGAGGAAGGTATGTTTAGCCTAAGAGAAGTAAGATCCAAGATTCATGCAGGTGTCCATTAGCTGAACAAGACTCCGAATCTGGCTGCTCAGGTTCGAAAGCTTCTTCGTTTTAATCAAAATTTTTCCCCAAGACCTTTCTGTTGAGTGGATCAGGGCACAAAAAGTCTTTAGAGTAACGTGTGTCCACTTGGCAGCCATTAACTCCATCTATCTTCACTAACGTTCAGGCTTTTCTGACAAGATATCAGAAAGGATGTGTCCCTTTTATAAGTCAGAATCCTGATAGCCAAGAAGTAGAACACCAACATTCAAGCTACACGGTTTAATGCATTTTCATCCATTTTCCTTCCCACACAAAAACAGGTCTTCTCCACTCCAGCTCTGCCCTACATACACAATCAGAGTCCCTCTGCTCAAATCTCATTCGATCTGCACCAGCTGCTCCATTTCCATGCTGTACATTGGCCAGCTGAAAGCAGATCTCACAATCCGATGTGGTCAGTCTGGAGCTCTCTGTTTCTCACATCTTTCCGTTGGAATGAGCCAGAAAAAAAAAATGCAGCTAAACCTCCAAGTCTAGAAATCCAAGTTCTGCTATCAACATTTTATTTTTAAATAAGTTTGATGGAGGTTAGATTTTCTAGGGTTAAGCTCAAGTGTCCTTTCTCAGGCGGTTTCTCCTAGTAACCACTGTGCTTATTAAACCATTTAAACCGTTTTTTTTTTCATTTACTAATTTTCCTCAGTTAATTCTTTAGTTTTATTCATGATTTGCTATACAAAGACAGTCGATCCTTGCATCCTCGCATTAACAGACTAATTGGGGGGAGAGGTTGTTCGTTGACGTGAATAGTCCGATGATGTGAAGTGATTTAGCGTTGGGGTTAAAATAGTGGAAATACAAGCAAAAACACCACTAAGGTCCATAAAAGTGCTACTCAAGTACTGTACACATGACAAACAGCATAATGATCAACATTAATAGGTAAGTACATTAAATACTAATGTAAATAAAGATGTAAATACAATTGTAAATGTCATTTCCCTTATGTGTGTTCACACCATACTCCTCACAAACACGGGAGACAGAAACACTAAACTTCTTAATGAGCTCTAATTTCTGGCCAATTCTAAGATTGACACGATTTCTTTTACCACTAGACTTATCTTTGGGTGGCATAATGATGGTGCTGGGCAGAACAGTGAAAAAGACCAAATTATCACTGAAAAAACAGTATAGCTTCACAACGACCACAGCTCAACCGATGCTTGTAAGCAACTAGTAGCACGCACACCACCGCCACCTAGCGAACAATTGCTGAACTACTGGATTCATTTTGCAACACCCGGGATTTTTAAACTTTCTAACCGGACATTCTGGCTAATGGATTATGTATTCAGACCAGCGGATTTTGTCTGTTGTATCTGATATCCGTTAATGCAGTGTCCGTAGATGAGAGCATGCCCGGTGCCAGGGGCGGGCTTTAGGGTGCCGTGCCCGCCCACAGACTCACTTGGGCCCGCCCTGGGAATACAAGCCTTTAACTACCTCCCCCCCAACCCCGGAACATTTTGTCGCCCCAGCCCCCCCCAGCTCGTAACATTTTAACGGCACACACACCCCCCCTCGCAACACTTTGCCGACACCGCAAACCCCCCCCCGTGTTCGCAACACTTTTACGGCACCCCCCCTCGCAACACTTTGCCAACACCACCACCTGTAACGTGTGTGCTCCCCCAAAGCAATGCGAAGCCATCCGCAAATCCGTGTCTGGCGCCAGGACTGGTTGAGAGGATCGACTGTAATATCAGATCATTGTTTTAATTGATGCACAACCACACATTGAACATTGCACTCAGTGCCTGTCTGTTTCATGCAATGGAGATCCTTCTTGGTGCTGCACTCATTACTCATGTTCCCATGGCCATACAATTATCCTCGATCCTTCACCTGCTGCTGTGCCTCGATCAGTACCCCAATATTCACCACTACTTTGGTTCACATCAATGCCCTACTGTGCATTACTCCTCTTTTTACTTTTACTGTTTCCCTTGGTTTCCATAACTCCCTGATCTCCCACGTAATCTTTATCACAGCACTAAAAGACTCTGATGGAATAATGTCTTCCCACAGTCTTGCTCCCCCTTCAGCACTCAGTTTTTTTTTGTTTGTTTCAGCATGTTGGTCCCCCAAAAGCATTCACTTTTTTGTTTCAGCATGTTGCTTAGATAGTCGATCATTTTGCCATCTGCCATTGGTGCGTCTACTTTCTACTGTCTACCATTTTGAATTGGTATTCTGGGTTTTCACTACATGCACGTTGGTTGCCACAATGTTGACCTCTTACTTTGCTTATATGTGCAGTGATTACCATTCAACCCCCCCCCTCCCCTTTAGATTTATAAAATTTATATTTTACTTAATTTTATCACCTGTAAAGGACCCAGTTCCCTTTAGAAGAGCTGAAGTTATTACAGCGCTTCCTTCCTTTGTGCTACTTTTGTTTTACCCTCCCCTGAGCAACATTAAATATTTCCCTAAATTGTAGAGGTTCCCTCGTTGAACAGTAATGCAAATTCACAAATCCGAAAAGAAAAAGTGGTTTCTCACAGGAACCACTGTGTCTGAAATGGGTAAGAAGTCTGTAATACAGTCAAAACCCCAATGAACACATTCATTCACAAATTTACAAATAGGGACTTTAAGTAATACAAGATTTAAAAAAAAAAAAGGATTGTTAAATAAATGGCATAAAATGACATGAAATAAATGTATGAGATGGGACAATGTCAGGGGAAATAAGTCACCCAGCTAAATGAATATAAAGTTGTATTTCAGTTTGGTGCTGGTTATATAAGTGTAATGTAGCTAATGAGTAAGGAAAGCTTTAAGAATTGCTGTTCTTTGATGTAAGGGAAACATTGTGTATTTTAAGAAACATTTTTAGCTAAAATATTTCTTTAATTCTTAAAGAATTCCTCAATCCCTTTTTATAGTAGTTTGAAATTTTTCAATAATGATGTACAGAGAAGAAAATGTAATTGTGTTCGTTTTCAATAATTGATCAAATCAAAGCAGGTGAGGGTTTTAATCTTACTGCACACTCGGGTCTGTTTTTGTTAAAAGCAGTTCGATCTCACGGCCGACTCAGTGTGCTGAGGGACTCATTACAGGAAATTACTTCATGCTCTAAACCCTGTGCAGAAGTACAGCTTCAACTCCCTGCAGAAAAGGTGTTAACGAAGAGGCCTTGTTTTGAAAGTTGTAGGACATGGATCAGATCATAAAGCTTTGGTCTGTTCACTTTGTGTTTCATGACTTGACCATTTGAGAAAGACAGGATATTAATTTTAAGTTTTTTTACTTTCATAAATGTAACACTTGTGTTGCCTTATACCAGTGTTAAGATATTATCAAGATGGTGTCAGTTTATGGGTTGATGATACGTCAAAAATATTGTATCAGGATACTTGATATTTTCATGAATATGTATAGCATCTTGTTACAACTGAAGTTAGAATACACATACACAACAAAACATGCACACCAATTTTACAAAGACCTATTTGTATAATTTTTTATAATAATAAAAGGCGTTTAAGTTAAAGGTGCAGTTTTTTAATCGCTAAGTGTTTCTAGACCTCTAACAATCATTCCATTTTATAGAAACCATAGAATATATGTGATTCACAATATTGAGATGCAGTTCATCTCACTCATTTTTTCATTTTGGGCTTTTGTTTAAAATTTCTTGGCCCTAAATTTAGCTCCGCCCTCTGCTAAAATGAACCCACTCAGACTGACCCTAGAAGAGTTCAAATATCAACAATGTTCCTCCAAAATCGATAACTACCCCTTTAAAACCAACTTACTGCATACATAAATTTAA
Source organism: Chrysichthys cranchii (assembly GCA_030068335.1). Taxonomy (NCBI): domain Eukaryota; kingdom Metazoa; phylum Chordata; class Actinopteri; order Siluriformes; family Claroteidae; genus Chrysichthys; species Chrysichthys cranchii. The sequence goes on from JAQMCW010000003.1 coordinate 6,110,696, forward strand.
CAGAGGAGGTGAGGGGTGCGAAGGCTTTCACATTGTTTTAAGTTTGTCTTAAAATATCACATTATCATATTGTGTAGCCCTGGTTCAAATTGTCGGCACTGGTGTGCCCACACATTACGACACACATGTGCACAGGGCTGGACACAATGGAGCAGTGCAGTAAACATGCAATAAAGCATAACCCCAGACCCCCTCCCCTGCAGGATTTCCAGATATACAAAGTACCGTGTTGTTGTGTGGTGCAGGATGCAGAGCAGTTTGAAACCACTCCAGATGTGAGCATACAGACCTAGTACTCATCTGTGTTTATTTACCCTTACTATTTAAACGACTCTTGCAAGAATAATGTGCATCTGCTGAAGGCATTAAGGGAATGAACTTCGCATGCTGTTCACAAGAAGCTCACAGATCTGATGTTGGGGACATTATATCTGTTAAACTAGCTTTCAGTGAAGGAGCATATTCAATTCATAACCATCGTTCACATTTATAAATACCTGATTTACTCCCATCTATTTTTCAGATCTTGCTCTTCTGCTCACTGGCCTTCCATCCAAACCTCATAGTCTCGATAGTTTATTCTGTGTTAGGACTTCAACTCTGGGACCATCAGACAGTACTACTTCCTTATTCACTTGTTCTCTGTTACCTATTTACACTGTCCTATAGTTTATATAGTACTATATAAATGATGAACTTTTATATAGAGCACTGTGTCCTAGGCAGTAGCAAAGGAGACACCTGCCTCAGTTTAACAAAACTTACTAGTGAATGAGCCTGAAACTAGTTGTCCATCCTGGTCAGTAAATTTTGAGCTGAAAGAAATCTCTGTGTTTTGTAGTTCAGAAGTAACGTCCATCAGCGGTGTACTGGATTCACAGTGTGCTGTGGTGCGAGAAATCAGTCAAGGGGGACAGTGCAGCAGTAAGCACTGTCGCCTCACAGCAAGAAGGTTCTGGGTTTGAACCTGGTGGCTAGCTAGGGCCTTTCTGAGTCTAGTTTGCATGTTCTCGCCATGTCGGTGTGGGTTTCCTTACACAGTCCAAAGACATGCAGATTACGTAGGTATGAATGGTTGTTTGTTTCTGTGTTAGCCCTGTGATAGATTGGCAACCTGCTTAGGGCGTATACTCCTCTTGCCTTAGTTCAGCTGGGACGGGCTCTAGATTCCCTGCAACTCTGACACATATGTGGACGATGGATAATGGATGAATGGACCTCAGACAGCACTACAAAATGGCATCATCCAAAATAGTGCAGTATTGCATGAGTTTGGACCCATTGTTAATCATTAAAACCTTGCTTAAAGCAATAGTCCAGTCTAAAATAAAGACGGAATTATTATATTTGGGTTTGCAGTGTCTCACATTCATTTTCTTGCTTGAGTCAACCCCATCCAGTGGCTGGAATGGAGGGGCCACTGGGGCATAAAGGCAGGTGAAGTTACCTGATGGGCATGGCCAGAGCAGGAAGTGACAGTCTTTAACCCCACATTTTCAATTTCAGGCGACTACAGATATGGCTCCTGATTTCCTTAGTTTATCTTTGCAGTCTTTATTTTTATTTAAGTTTTGAACTCCTGATTGTTGTATTCTTCTTCTTTATCCGTAATAAATAGTGCTTTATTTTTTGGACACCTTTCTGTGGAGCTTGGATTATTTTGGATGCGGAGAGTCAGATATTTTTGCTTATCAACAGGATAAGAAATAACCACTACAATCTGCTTACGCCAAATATATCTGATCAGTCATGACATATTTGATTGCTTTGTGATTAAGCAACCTGAAGTCTTTTTCCTATATACAGTACATGTCAAAATTTTCATACATGCTTTAAAGTTCCATTCTCTTTTCAACCACCGCTACTGGTTTCACGTTGCCAGGACAGCCCCGCTGGTCATAATGCTGATACACCCACACAGTTCTGATAAATTGGAAAGTTTACATTTTGGTAGCATTAATTATAATTAAATTACAGCTTAGTATAAATATCTTGAACCTTCCCTTGGTTGGCAAGTGACAAACCACAAAGAGGCATTATGATGGAACGGGTTTGAGCCTCTTAGTTTCAGTGAAGGAAAACTGTAATGCCACAGTATACAAACACATTTTATACATTTGTGTGCTTCCAATTTTGTGGCAACAGTTTAGGGAAGCACCATATATGGGTGTGATGGACAGGTGTTTGCCAAACTTTCACCATATAGTGTATATTAATAACTGTACAAAGTTTTACAAACTCACAGTATTTACTTAATTACTTGGGGTTTTTTTACTTGTGTTACCAAAGCTTCATGCATTTTATAACATAGATAACATAACAAATGTTCAAACTGGGAAACTGTTCACCTTCATCCACTAAATGAGCACATTTCAAATTTGATGCCTGCTACAGGTCCCTAAAAAGTTGGCATGGGGGAAACAAATGACTGAAAAAGCAAGAAAGTTTAAAAAGATTCAGCTGGGAGAACATCTAGCAACTAATTAAGTTAACTGATATCAGGTC
>JAQMCW010000003.1:6113765-6123891 GCA_030068335.1 Chrysichthys cranchii
GATTTGAAAGTCTTTTAGTTTTCATTTTATTCAAATTTAAAGAACGTCCCAACTTTTCTGGAATTCGGGTTGTAGCTCATTACCTGATTATGGTTTATACCGGTACTTACAAAACGGCCCCCTTTTTGCATGTATCTTTATCCTGTCTCACTGTTCCATTCTTATCTTCATCAACATCCTGCAATTATACTCAATTACACCTACAACCCATGAGGCCTTAAGCTAACTGAGACATGTTCTGTGTAAGACCTGGCATACTGTGCATTTTACTCAGGCTAAAACCTGTGTGCACTATGTAAGTAGCCTACATATTTGCTTATACATATATGTGCATTTTTTAGGCCAATGTCATACATGACCAAAGCAACCTTCATAGTGTACTGTATTCTGCTATACAATGTGGTCATTTTCACAAAATTAAACGCAGAATATGTGTGATGAAGATAATTTATTGTGTAGCAGTCTTACACTGTTATAAAGCAGCTTGTATTGGTCTAAATGTCATAGAAAACAGTAAAAAATATAGGCATACTTTAGCTAATTTATTACCTGTGTCAGCTAGCAAATGCTAACTGACAACTATTAGCAAAAGCTACATATCTTAAATTCCAAGTGTTAATCCAGGACTTTTTTTAATTTGCTGTTGTAATTGTGTCAGTTATTGACAAATGAATGCATGAAATATTAATATGTTCATAAATATCTTAAATGTTTATGAGAGCCAAACGCTTGCCACAAATCTCTATTTATGCTAGTTAGCTATGCTATTGCTGTATTTATACTGTACTTCTGTTCTTAAATTAAGGCTGTTATACATTTTGACAGACTTTCACCTAGTCTCTGCCACCACTTTGCATCATTTTTGGCTTTACTCCCCAAAAATAATCACATTTTAGTTTACAATAATTGCTCAAATACTCTGAGGTAAACAGAATCTACAAATGAAATTAAATAACAGTCAAATAACTGTGTATTATAGCAAATCACATATGGCATCTTTGCGATATACTACTGTGAGGAATATTTTGTATAACACAGTTTATACTGGAATTGTGCCTCATACAGGATACATGGCATTTCAACCACACCCAGAGCCATCAAAGTTTATTTAAAAGCAGTCTTATTCCATCATGGTTATGTGAAAAAGACTAAGTGAAGGTTAATGTTACATGGGCTTGTATGCACAATAATGAGCAGAAAGAACTTTGTGTGTGTGTGTGTGTGTGTGTGTGTGTGTGTGTGTGTGTGTGTGTGTGTGTGTGTGTGTGTCTCCTAAAACAAAACTCCACCCTGAAACAGATTACACATGTTTATATTGAAATAGTTGCAGTGTATTTAGTGATTATGTTAATTTGTTGGCTGCTGCTGTATTTTTGTTATTCCTGTTATTTGCACCTAGAATCATAAAGGCAACAGCTTGTTTTGTCACTCAACGTTTTCCAACAACGTTTAGCATCATATTAATATTGAAATAGGGGATACACCGAACACTGGACTCAATGCTCCAAAATGCAAGGCGTCTATATAAGACACAGTTGCACTGAGTTGCAGCAGACACCCAGTCCAGCTAGTTAACGATCTGTGAGATGACAAGTGAGATGGCATTGATGGTGCATTAGCAAAAAATGTTGAAGCTGTGGGCAATGTAGGAAACCATTAACCATGGTGCAAATAGACTAACATGTCAAGGAAAGAAGTTTCATCTAAAAAAGTCAAAATAAATCATGGACAGAGTCAAGTTTCCTTTATTTAAAGCTTAGATACAAAAACTGGAACTTATTTTGCATGTGTGAGGGTTGTGAAACAAATGACCACATTACTGCACACTCACTTCCTGAGCTGTTGAGTGTTGATGTTGAAATGGATGAATTGGAGGAAAACTCAATGAATAAAGAAATATCACTGAAGATGCTGTTGTAACAAACATTGAATTGGACTGACCTTTATTAAAACAACATTTTCTGGGGTGACTTGTGTGTGTGTGTGTGTGTGTGTGTGTGTGTGTGTGTGTGGCAGTATGATATTTTGCTGTGTAAAACATCTCCTAGCCCAATTTTCATTTCAGAAGTGAATTAAGTGTCAACAAAGTCTTACTCTGTCTGTCTGTCTCTGTCTGTCTGTCTCTGTCTCTGTCTCTGTGTGTGTGTGTGTGTGTGTGTGTGTGTGTGTGTGTGTGTGTGTGTGTGTGTGTGTGTGTGTGTGTGTGTGTGCACGTTCCTGCAATGTGCCTTGAAGAGGAAAAGCATACAATCTGCCAGGCAGGAATCTCACAGGAAACGGTTATCTCATCCCTTTGCCTCTTAATTCATTTATCAGCACAAGATGAAGAGCAGGCTCATTAGATAACTGGAATCAGACACAGATTTGATTTCATTCGTTATCGTTGTCCAAAGACTGTTTCATGTGTCCCATCCATTTAGGATCAAACTGTAGTGTCTTCTGGAACCGGTTATTTTCTTTTGTGAAAATGCCTGAAAGGCATCATTTTTATCCATAATATTATGGATGAATATAAATGTAATATCATAAAAGTACCAAAAATATTAGGCAATTATTGTATATGAAGATATAATGAAAGCACGTGGCCCCATTGAAGTAAATGTTGATGTATTAGATGTCACTGGGTAAAGACAGAGAATGAGGAGAACGTCTTGTTTCCCTTATCATTCTATATGGAGGAAAACGCTTTATGTTCTCTTTGAGGCTGTTTTTCTCTGAAAATAAGCAGCTAAATACAAAATGGGGAGAGTTGTTGGACTCGAGAGTGGAAATAGGAGGAAATGCAGACTCCACATCACTGTGCCATGTTATTTTGGCAGAGCAGTGAAGCGTTAAGTCTCAGCCCAAATTTCTCCATAATTCATCATCGAGTTGGCTCTGAATGCAGATCTGTTTTTCCTCTTGCGAATGCAACATCTGAAAAAAAAAAATTCCAACCCAGACTGTGAGGATATGATGGATTTTTAAGACACAAGATCATAGAAATTTGGGAATACAAGTTAAATGATGTAGCTACATTATATAATAAATTAAATTAAACGAGTCCATGGGGTGTTGAATAAAGAAAAAAGCCGCATTTACAGCCGAGTGTAACAACGTGCTTGGTGTGTATATTGTATAAAGACTGTTTTTGGATTTTGAAAGATACACTACTAAACTCTTTCAGCTGAGTGCAAAAGTTTGTACACCTATGCCAAAATGAAGACATCTACCGGTAATTTGTAAAACTTCTAGTGCATTTGATTTCACAGACTTCCCTTCATTTTCAATTTATAAGATATTTAAAAAGGGTAAACTGATATGTTATTATGGGGAATATTTTACTCTAGCATATACTAATAGCAGATATTCTCGTAACGTCTAAAGGAATAAATGTTGGTACTGTGTATACAGTGATAATTATGTACAGTATGTATGTTCATTCTGTATATATTAAACCTGTGTGTGTGTGTGTGTGCGCACGTGTGTGCAGGACGGACTGAGGCTGAGCTGAACAACTTCAGCCCTCACTATAAGAGGCAGTACATTGTGGCATTTTTCTCACAGCTGCAGGATGAAGTGGAGCAACAGCAGACGGTTCACACACAGCTCCTCAAACAGAAGGTACTTTACCCAGTGCAAACTCAGGGGCATTGTGCAGCATAGTTCCAGTGAAGGAAAATTGTAATGCTACACCACACAAACACATTGTAATCAGTGTGATGGTCAGCCGTCCACAAACCTTCGGCTACATAGTGTATATTTTGACAGATTTGGCTGCTGTTAAATAAACTGCTGAGAATAAAAGAATCAAATCAAGACTCCAGTAAACTTGTGTCTTCTTGCGTACACTAGTTTACTAAGAGATAACTATTTAGCCAGCTACAAGGTATGGTTACAGGAAAAAAAAAACAGTATTCTATAGCAATATCTGCAAAACCTGTTTTTTTTTTTATCACTGAACTCTGTGTGTGTGTGTGTGTGTGTGTGTGTGTGTGTGTGTGTGTGTAGGAGCCACCTCAGGCCTCTGATTTAGTGCATAAGGACACTGTACTACACTTTGATGACAGTAAGAAGTGGAAGGAGAGATTTGTGACGGTGAGGGCAGATTACAGCCTGGAGCTTCATGATAGCCAGGAGGTACGTCAGAACTCAACACACTTTTGTAGCATATTATTAGTAAAATAAGTCACTATGGGTTATAAAATGCCCAGCCAATATCATGTTTGTCACACTAACCTAACAGCAGCATTAATTTACTTTATGTTGCAGCTGGATTAGTACTACAGTAAAAACATCAACAGATGGAAATATAGCATACACACACACACACACACACACACACACACACACACAACACGAATAGTCTTACAGTCTGCAAACTGAAGTATTACTGTTCAATCCTTGTCATTTTAGTTCTTCATAATTACAGAAAAGGATAGGATCATGTTATGATGTTATGCTGTTGTGGTATTTTGCACATCCAGGTAAATCTTTGACGTAATGTTTGACTGTTGTGATCGTGCATGTTTTATAATATTCAGAGTTTTGCAAAAGGAGCTCCTGCACGACAAATACTCCAGCTCACCGGGGGCACTGTGCTGACCTCAGAGGAGAAATATTCCGCTCTAGTGGACAAGGCCTTCCCTGACTTGAACAGTGAGTTTCTTTGCCCTTTCAGATGTTTTAAGCCTTATCAGGACTCAGTGGTTTGTCTTAAGGCAGGCTATTTTTTTTTTCTGCATCACTGATTTAAGCAAGAAAAAATGCAGGCCAAAATGTCTTTGCAGATTCAAGTCACATTTGTATGTGCTCGTAGATGTCTTTTCTATGCATGCAATTTTGAACAGTCAAAAGATGTTACTTTTTTTTCTACATTAATGAAGATGTGGCGCTTATTTGCAAAAATGAGAAACAACATGATGTGTTACCCCTTTTTGCTAAAAACAAAAAACAAACAAAAAAACTTTTTTAAACAAAAAGTTTTCTTCAAAGATTGCCTTTAGGTAAAACTTAATCAAACTTTCACTAGTCCCTTTCTCCTCAGTACATGCATCCCAGCATTGCTACTACAACAAACAATGTGGATATATAGGATATAGGACAATGTGCAACTATAGTCTGGACAAACAAATCAGATTTGGTCACTTGGAACAGGGTTTAAAATGTAAAATAAGATTTGCTCTGTTGTGTGCACTGATAACAGATCTTGTCAAACCCTCTTAATCCCCCCCCGCACCACCACCACATCCACCTCCACCTCCACCTCTCTCTCTCTTTAGGCTCGAAAGAGGAAGGTGTGACAGCCTTGGTGACGATTCCAGGTCCATTCCCTGTCTTCCTGCGACTCCCATACAGGAGAGATGCCTACTTCAGCTTCCAAGAGGAGGACAAACAGATTCGTTTCATCTCCATTCTTTCTGACTGCATCCGCCACCAAAACCACGGTGAGTGCCATGAGAGTAGTGACAGGCCCCTGTTTGAAATATGAATGGGGAAGCACCTAACACTCAACGTGGAGGCGTAATTATGTACGTCATGTCTCACCAGTAAAAAGAATCACTCTCCTTGTTGGTTAAGATATCACCAGAAAACACCAAATAACACGCACACACTAACACTCACAGAGAGACACATGCACTTCACACATACGTTCACACTAATACAGTAGCCTTCATTTACACATAGACCAGACAGACAGGTGGATTAATACATTAGTACATAGACCAGACAGACAGGTGGATTAATACATTAGTAGGTAGGATGATAGATAGATAGATAGATAGATAGATAGATAGATAGATAGATAGATAGATAGATAGATAGCACACAGGTTCTTCAGTTTATCCTCTCATGGAAGCCCTTAAACATTCTGTGTGAAATCATACAACAGAGGGTTCCCCTTTCAGAAAGGTGGTATGCTGATACTGATAAACCTCCAAAGAACCATACACAATATGTCTTTGCAATAGACAGATAAATAGAAACAGAGAGAATAAGAGCAAAAGAGAGATAGAGAGAGAGAAGATGTGCTGCCTCCTCGAAACTGTAAGGTTGTTGCCGTTGTGTTTTTTTTTTTCGTGGCCTTGGTAACACTCTAATAATATCCCACTTACAGAAGCTGCTCTTCCTGTGCTGGAAGAACGGTCTCGATGACTCGTCTTTCAGTGGTTTTCGCGGTTAGCTCTCCTCTGCAGAGCATGGTTACACACGCTGTAGCATCAGGCACTGAGCACTGCTGCAAATGCTGTGTGGCACAGTGCTGCTTTAGCACCTTCTGATGCACATGTTTCATATTCCTTAAATACCATATGGTCCGTTTTTTATGCAAAGTGACTAATCCTGTCAGCATGTACAGGATACACAGAATTACACTTTATGCATGAAGATGATTAACTGGCTGATCTTCAGGTAACTTCTCATCAGGGAATGGAAGGATAATGCTTGGGCATCTGTCATAGAAATGACAATGCACGAAATTCCTTGAAGATTCATTCAGAATGATGAGGCCTGTTTAAGTAACTTGTACTGATTGTGTAAATGCATGATGAGTACAGAATGCGGGAAAAGCTGTTTCTTAATCACGTTTCAGTTTCTTCTCTTTATCCTTCCTTTTCTCCTGGTTTTGGTATCATATTGACCACAAAGGAGAAGTTTCTGACAAGTTTGTCATGCAACGTGGTGAAATTTTCAGAAATGTATTTATATCAGAGATGCACCAACACTGTGGGATAATTGATCCTGATCTGATAGTGGTATTTTGCAAAATGGTTAAAAAGACTGGAATTATTTTCTGTCAATGCCAATCTATTGCAGCCTCCCAAACATAAAAATGTTTTTTTTTCTTTGTTGATGTACAGGACCTGTGTCACTCATCAACACACATGTCATGTATGAAAACACATCAGCGCTGTGGGTTTGCTTGGGGAAATAGGTCATACAGTTGATTGGTGCAATTTTTTTCATTTTCTCTCTTTATACCATCACAACGTGTGACAGCAGTACAGACTTCCAGATTTAATTTAAAGGGTTTAAGAAAGATATTGCTTTAAGCATTCAGAAATTACACATTTTTCAGAGTCCCCCCATTTCTAGAGGTGATACTAGTGACTGTCACATGTGAAACACACCACAGCACCTCATAACGTGACACAGTGAAATTACTTCTCTGCATATAACCCGTTCGCCAGGTGAAGCAGGGGGCAGCTGAAGAGCACAGTGCTTCGGGACAGTAACTTGCTCAGGGTACATAAGTGTCTCTTGTTGGTCCTGGGCCTTGAACCCACAACCTTCCAATTGAAGGGCCAATGCCCTGACCGCTAGGCTACCACCGCCCCAGAGGCTCAAAAGTAATTGGAAAAGAAATATAATATATGTGTGTGTGCGTGTGTTGTTTTAATACTTGGGTAAAAATCCTCAATGACTGCCTGAAAACTGGAACCTAAAGACATCACCAACTGCTGAGTATCATCCCTTCAGATGCTTTGCTAGGCCTTTACAGCAGCTCCCTTCATTTGCTGCTTGCTGAGGAGTCTTTTGGCCTTCAGTTTTGTCTTCAGTAAGTGAAAATCATGCTTCGTTGACTGACTCACCTATTTAACAACATTTTCTTTCTTTGCCTTAAGAAGCTCTTGGGCTGCTTTCACTGTATGTTTTAGGTTATGATCCATCAGTATTGTCAAGTGCTGTCCTATCAGTTTTGCAGCATTTGTCTGAATCTGAACAGAACATATAGCGCTATACGCTTCAGAAGTCATCCTGCTACTTCCATCAGCGGGTACATCTTGATTAAACACCAGTGATTCAGTTCCACAGGGAGCCACACATGTCCACTATGTTTAACAAGTGATGTCATACACTTTGTAGCAAAGGCTAATCTGGCCTTTCCATTCTTGAGTGTTTCGCATCTTGAAATAATCTCTCTGTATTTACACTGACGTAGGCATCTCTTGATTGTAGACTTTGACAGTGAGAGGTGATCAAGAGTGTTCATGTCTTGGCTAGATGTTGTGAAGGGGTGTTTTTTTCACCAAGGAAAGAATTCTGCGATCATCCACTTTAGTTGTTTTCCATGGTCTTCCAGGCCTTTTGGTGTTGCTGATGTCTCCAGTGCATTTTTCTTTTTAAGAATATACCAAATTGGTGATATGGGCAATCTTATAGTTTTTACTGTCTCTCTGATAGGTTTATTTAGTCTTTTCAGCTTAATGATGGCTTCCTTCACCTCATACTGAGTTCCAGTAAACAGCTACCAAATGCACTGAATCAACACCAGCCCGTTTATCTACTTAATAAATCACAGAACAAAGAGGGAACAGGCCACAACTGACCATGAAACTGATTGTCAGTCACGTGTCCAATTACTTTTGAGCCACTGAAAATAGGGGGACTCGGTGAAAAATGGCTGTAATTTCTTAATTTCGAATCAATTGTATTGGTGCACAGAGAGAAAAATACAAAAATTGCATCAATGTCCAAATACCTATGAACCTCACAGTAACTGATCTGATCCGATACCAATCCAGCATTCCAGACTGATGTATTGTTGATGTCTATTTCCTTCTCTGTCTCTGTTCAGACACTCTGAAGAAGACGACATGTGACGTCCAAGCCTTCCTTAAAGCCATCCATTTCTACAGACAGGAGAAGGGACATTATGAATCATGGGAGATGCTAGTGGGCACTGACTGTCAAGTGAGTTTTTAGTCTATTGACATGCATTATAAGTAAGCTTGACTTAAAGCCCACCATTACAGAACACTACAGTACGATCTGTGCACAGAGGTGGTGTTTGCATAAAGAGGTCTAGAGAGATGTGTGTGGGGAGAGAAGTGTGTCACTGGAGAGAGGGAGGGAGGGGGTGGGTGGGTGTGTGTGTGTGTGTGTGTGTGTGTGTTTGTGTGTTTGTGTATGTGTGTAGAGAGAGAGATGGTGTCCTCAGCTCTTAGACAGGCGCGTATGAGTCAAAGTTCTGTTTAACTGACGTGACCACAAGGGAAATGTTTTTTTCTTTGCCTCTGAAAAATGTAAAGGTTATTTTTTGGTTTTGATGCTGAAAAAATACAAGAATAATTCTACAGTTGCTATGGGAAACGCCGCTGTCCTTTAGCCTCATAACCATTCAAACAACTTAGCAATAAATAACACAAAATATATGAGGGAGAATCAACAAGTAAAGGCAATTTTTAAATTACACAATAACCCACAGGGCAAAGACAAAGCATGGAGTGGAGACAAATGTCTTCTCTAGCAAAGAAGAAATTCAAAAGTCAGTCCTCCCCCAAGAAAATCATGTTAAAGTTCTTTTGGGACATGAAGGTTCCTATTCTGGAGCATTTCCAAGCACATGGGCAAACAGTGAACAGTGCAAATTACTGTGCATCGCTGAGAAATGAACTTAAACCTGCAATTCACTACATAAGAAGAGGAATGCTGTCCAAAACAGTCTTGCTGCACCATGACAATGCACGTCCTCATACAGCAGCAGTGGCAGTAGAGACAGTGCAACAGCTCGGGTTCGAACGTCTCCCACATCCTCCTTACAATTATCATATCTTCGGTCCACTGAAGGAGGCGCTGCGCGGTCGCAGGTTTACCTCTTATGATGAAATAAAGGAAGCAGTGCTCACCTGGCATTGGGAGCTGCTGAAAAACCTCTTTCAGGAAAACTGAAAACAGAAGTTATACATGGGGACTATATGGAAAAGGGTTATGTTTAATTTATCATAGTTACTTGAATGAAAGCTGTGTATTGTATAAATGTATTAAATGTATTTTGCCTTTAGTTTTTGATTCTTCAACATCCTAATGGAAATTTTGTGTAGCTTGTGTATCTTGTGCATTGCTGCAAAAGTTATATTAATATCTTCAATGGGGGATATAAAACTGAATACGAATTGCACTGGGCGAAAAAACAAATAAATCTACTAACTGGCTTCCAGTTCTGCAAATTATTAAAGAAACTTGGATAAGTACAAAAAAACAAATAAAGTATCAAATATCATTCAGATTTTTATTTAAAATTTCATTAGACAAACATGATTATGGTGTTTTATATACTGTGTATATATATATACAGTGGGGAAAAAAGTATTTAGTCAGCCACCAATTGTGCAAGTTCTCCCACTTAAAAAGATGAGAGAGGCCT
>JAQMCW010000003.1:6124600-6135102 GCA_030068335.1 Chrysichthys cranchii
TACCAATGTAAATGGTCATGACAATATAGTAAACACATTGAATGAGGTGTGTCCAAACTTCTGGCCTGTACTGTATAGAAAGAGAGAGAGAGAGAGACAGACAGACAGAGATTGAGATTTATTAATGGTGGCTGTTAATTTGTTTTCTTTGTTTGATATGATGCTTTGTGTTTAGCTGTTCAGCATGGCTGTATATATGCATATAGCAAATGGCAGTTTTGCTTAGTATAATATAACTGGGTGACTCGGTGATCCAGTGAAGGTTCTGGGTTCAAACCTGCTGCTCAGATGGGGCCTTTCTGTGTGGAGTATGCATGTTCTCTCCATGTCTGTGCGGGTTTCCTCCCCCAGCCCAAAGACATGCAAATGATCAAGATCAACTGGCTACTCTAAAATGCAAGTGAACGTGAGAGTGAAAAGTTGTTCATCTCTCTCTGCGTTAGCCGTACCATAGGTTCCCCGCAACCCTGACAGATGAGCGGTAAAGATAATCAGTGGATGATGTACAGTGACTGGCTGCTTGTTGTTACTAAGTCTGATTGTTAGATATGGAAGCACTTAGCTAAAACTGGTCTTATTTGCACATAGGCGAAGGTTCTCTCAAAAAATTCTCTTGGATTTAGGAGTAGTCTGTTTTTTCATAGTTAAGATCACAGTCATTTTTCCCCCCACACAGACCGCAATGCACATGCAGTGCAAAGTTATCGAGGTTCCAAGTAAAACCCTTTAAGAAGTGTTATTTCAAGGTATTATTTTATTTAAAGCGCTGCTACTATTATTGTGAGCTCGTCCTCAAATTGGGGTGTGTGTGTGTGTGTGTGTGTGTGTGTGTGTGTGTGTGTGTGTGTGTTTGAGCAGGTGCTGGCCAACCTGGTGATGGAGGAGCTCTTGCCGTCCCTGCAGACAGAGCTATTGCCCAGGCTGAAGGGGAAGAAGGCTGAGAGGAAGAGAGTGTGGTTCACGGTGAGTTGCTATGTATAGACACATGTGACTCAAAACTGCAGAAAGTCATTCCAGCAGCAGTATGATTCAAATTTTCATACACAATAACCTCGCTCACATTTCATTTCAGTCTAGCTGCTGACTTATAGCAGGATGCCAAAGTGCACTACTGAAAAAGAGGCAAAATTATATCCCTCATACAACATTCTTCACTTATCTTATTTACGCTTAGACTCAAAGCTGATGACACAGCACCCACCTTCTGCTAAGAAAATGTTAATGTTGTGTAATTGCAGTAAAAACATAATTAGGTACCGATTAATCCCCATTACTTAAAGTGACCACTGAGTAACAGACTTTTGAGAATATGTTTTTTTAGCCCCACTCCTTCCCGCATGTCTCTCAGGAATGGTTTTGTTTGTTTTCACATCTAATTACATTTTTGCAACGTCAAACGAGAAACAGGAATCAATCATATTTTGTTTCGGGCTACTTAGGCCAGAGAGGACCATATTGCTGTCTGAAATGTCAGACAAAAGTAGCTTTTTGTATATGAAGATTTGTGTTTAAGACATGACTGTTATGTTATGTAGGTTATTCTCCTTTTGGATGCCCATGTCTACTGTGTCCGTCTTTGTGGTTTCATTTTAAGCTTGTTGCGATTGTATAATTAGGGGAAATAAATATCCGTTCACGTTTGTTGTAATTTAATACACTTCCTGGGCACATGTCCATTTCTGGTTTACACACAATGTCTTTTGACTGGGAATTACATCAGGAGATTGGCCAGGCAGTGCTAGGCCCTCTTGAGTTATTTTTGATCTATGGTTGAGCTTGTTGTCATGTTTATAAGTCCATCTTCTCCCCAGATTCAGTTTCTTGGCCAATAAGGTCCAATTCTTCTGTAATACATCCCAATTCAATGCTGTCCAGTATACAGTGGAACCTTGGATTGCGAGTAAGTTGGTCTGTGAGTGTTTTGCAAGACGAGCAAGAAATTTTAATAAATTTTGACTTGATGAACAAGCGAGGTCTTGCAATATGAGTAGCATGCATACGCTTTATCTGCCAAGCCTCATGTGATCACAACTTCTCTCTCTCACTCACTGTAGGATTGTGTCTCACTCGTATAGTCAGCATCCGCGCTAGCGTAGAAAAAGACTTATTCCTCACTTCAAACGAGATCAGGGAGATGTGGAAAATGTGGAAAAGAGTGCAAAACCTTGTAGAAAAGCTCCCCCCGAATAAGGCTGTAGCAGTGCGAGCGATGAATCTGTTTAATGACAATGGAATGTCACGTTTCCGCGAAAGGAGGCAAAAGCAGCTGTCACAACCGCATCCAAAAATCTCATGCTGCCGCTTTCAGAAATGAATATCCCCAGCCTTCTGTCAGCAACTCTGGACACGCCCATGGACTCCACCCTGCAGGAAACCCCAAAGTGTGACAACGTGGAACTCGACGATGAGGACTACAATCAAGATGGCTCTGACATAGAAATGGCCTCAGTCTCAGATGAGGAAATGGAAGTTTACAGCATGGCTGATTGCCTGCGCTCCGATTCGCTGGAGTACTGATTGAACACAGGTGTGCTCAATTTCGACATACAAGGACTTCTCCTATTTAAGGACTGCGTTGTGCTTGTGCAAGTTGCGAAGCAATAGTTTGCCACTTGTTGACACTAGTGCCGAGCTTTGTTACTTCCTGATTGGGTTTCCCATGTATGAGCTTGTTTCTCACCTGGATTTATCTCTTTTGATATTTTCGCCCGTGTTTTAACTGTGTTTCTGCCCCTTTTCTGGATTTCGCCTTTGCCTCATCTTTGATGTTCTGTTTGCCCGATCTCTTGGATTTTGATCCTGCCCTGTCCTTTATCTGTACCTTAAAACCTTTATTAAAGACATTTTATCTGCAATTGCATTCACTCTCCCGGCTTGTTTCATGACAGCATCTATCATCGGATAGTTTCCTTGTTAAAGTCGCAAAAAAAGAAAAAGATCCCAGTGATCCGACAGGCTGCAGTGATTCTGTGAGTTGTAGTGAAAGTCATCCTACACAATACGGTAATCCTCCTCTCTCCTCCTCTCTGGTCTCCCTCACATCAGCCTCGATTCTTTTTAAAGGTAAAGTGCAGGTTATTTTGTTTTATGTATTTTTACTTTATATTTTATATTAATCATTTTTATATAAATATTTGTGGGTTGTGAAACAACTTATCTGAGTTTCCATGATTTCTTATGGGGAAATTCGCTTTGATATACGAGTGCTTTGGATTAGAAGCACGTTTCCGGAACGACTTATGCTCACAATCCAAGGTTCCACTGTATATTGTTCCAAAAGAGTTGTCCGAGTGCTTTTATACATGCATCTCAGTGCTGTGGTGCAGCTCATTGCATATTGTTTATTGTTCTCTGTGTAACTGTTGTTCCTGCTGCTTTCATGTCATCCTGCAACTCCTTTTGAGTGCCTGATGGCCTCTTTCTTACTTTTCTTACCGTTAGTCTCAGGGACAATTAGTAGTGAATCCATGAACGTTCCACCTGTCTATTATCAAATCAACTGTACTATCAGGGTTTTTTAAGGCCTTTGGTTTGGCTCTCTAGATTTTTTTTTTCACATTCGAGTGTTGTTTAATGGTGTTGTCCCAGAGGAAGCTTCTTCACCTTTACCATGATTGCTATTTGTTGCATAAACTCTTCCCAGTGAATGACAGTGTCTTACCTAATGACACCAGGTGCAATCTCCAATTGCAATTTTTTTTTGCAGCATTTATATGGAGAACTTGATTTTATACATATTTAAACATATCTTTTGTTTTTTATTCCTGATAAAACAAAAAATGACATTTTATAAGTAGAAAGTCAAAAGCCATTAAGTTTGTAAATTTAAAGTGTGCATATTCAGCGAAAGTAGTTTATAAAAATAACAAAAACGAAATGTAATACTTTTTTCCCCTGACTGTCTGTATGTATCACTTTGGTTTAAATGTGTTTAATAAATAAATAAAATAATAAAATAGCATGCTTCCTTACTTTTCCCAGACAGTAGAGGCGACGTATGAGCTGGTGCAGGAGCAGCTAAGCGAGGGACTGCAGAAACTAAAGGAGGAGTGCAAAGAGATCGCCAAAAAGCAGGAGACGCTCATTCGTTCCGACATGGACCAGATCATCAACTCCAGCAACTTCCTGAAGTCCAAACTACAAGGTGTGGAACAGAGATGAGAAAACTTATTGATTCTTAGATGCATCTTGATTCATTAAATACGTAGAGATCCTCAGCCCTATCGTGGAAGAAAATAAGTATTATTAAAATCCAAACAGGATGGAGTATAATGGAGTAAAAAACACATGCATAGTATCTTCCAATACACTTTTTTAGAAAGACAAGATTAAATAACATGCCATATATTGCTTCACAAACAGTGTGAGGGTTTAGTGGATCGGTCCGGGAAAATACTAGGGTGTTTGAAAAAACTGATCCAAGAGCATCATTCTGATTATTAGAACAAAGAAACGCTGTTTTATTTGCTTTTTATCTCTTAAAAAAGTAGGCTAATTTCTCTTAGAAATCCTGTGGCATATTTTAAGCAACATAATGTGAAAACATGAAGTAATCATTTCTCACTACGTATAACACTAATGCTATAACAGTTTCAGATTTTCCTATCACTGTACACTAATCAGACCAATTGCAACGCCTCTCTATATATAAACTGCTTAGAATGTAAATGGTTTGATATGAATGTTATCTTGTCTTGTTATCTGTTTGTCTTAAAGAGCCAAATATATGACCAGCTCTACTCTAATACACTTGATTTATTGAAAGCCATACATGATTTTGTCCATGGTGGAGTATTTATCTGTGCGTGTTTCTCAGGCCTTGTCTCCGAGCCAGCGATGAAGTTCTGCTCTGAGAGTGTATCTCCGTATCTGGCCTCCATTCTGGAAGAGCTGATGGGTCCAGTGAGTTCTGGCTTCCAGGCAGTGAGGCAGCGCTTGGAGACTGAGCTGAACCGGATCTGCAAGGACTTCCCACCTGGAGGAACTAAAGAAGAACTTAGTAAAGTAAGCCTCAGGAAAAGGGTTGAACGAGTTGCAGTTGAAATTTTATATAGGAAAGTTAAAGATTTCAAGGTTACTGTATATTTGGACTGCACGAAAAGTCATATTAAAATCAAAAGCTTTGTTTGTTTCTCCGTTTCAATTCTACTGCGTAATAGAGTGTCACTAATCCCCCTTATTCACTGTAACCAGTGACCATAGACATTGTATTATAGCACTAAAATAGAAAAGAGAGACATCTCTAGTTCATGGTGAATGGTGGTTTTTGAATATGTGCGCTATGATAGACATTGGTTTGTGAGAATGAGGGAATGAAGGTGTTGCTGGTTGAATTTTGGTGTTTGATAAAAAGTATTGGTGTTGCTGCCCTCAACAGTTTCAGTAGTGCATTACATTCTACCCACAAGTACTGGTTTATAAGGGTTATCCAGGGGTTATAAGTGTTCTCTTACAACCCATAGGTTAAATAAATCCACACCAAATGAATTTTGAAAATGGAAAAATGGCCTACTTGCTAGCAAATTTTGACGAAGAATCTGGGTGTTTGTTTCTGAATGTTGTAATTTGATGGAGAATTTTTTTCCCCTGAATGCTGGTGTTTTTGTGATTTTTGATATTTGATATTTGTTGTATGTAAGTGTTTATTGGTGAATCACTGATGCTGTTTGATGGTGAAGGTTGCTATTTAATGGTAGAGTGAGTGTTGGACTCTGTATCATATTTCTAAGGCTTTAGAAGAGGTGTCTCATGCCCAGCTGGAGGACTGCTATCAACATGTCTCCATACTGAAGGAACAGTTGCAGGAGCTGCGCAGCCGCTTCAGGTTCTCCAACTCCACATTGGTGGTGCACAAGACACAGAGCCACATGCAACAGGTAGGCCTCCTGGCGCAGCTCCGCTCTGGGGACCATCATAATCCATAAACCATCACCATAAAAGCTTGTGTCAGTTGTAAATGTGCTTGTTTTTTGGGTGCTTTGCTTATTTTAGCTGATGGAGAATGCTGTGTACACATTCGAGTTGCTGCTTCAGTCAGCCATTAAGGATGAACCTGAGAAACTGGCCACAGTCATGGAGAAAGCCAAGCTCCGAGTGCTTAAGGTGACTGAACATTAATCATTTCACACGTACAATTTTACCTAAAGTAGTCTGTAAAAATACTCATTAATAGCTATTAGCATGTGAGTATAAGATTAAAGCCCTATTTATCCTTTTCAGCAATATGACTATGATAGCAGCACAGTGAGGAAGAGGATTTTCCAGGAGGCTCTGGTGGACATCACACTGCCAGCCATCAGGAGAAACCTTGCACCCAGCTGTAAAACGGTAACTACTAGCACTCACACGCTAGATACAAACATGAGGTAATGTTGGATTTCATGTCCCTGGGAAATGTAAAAAATTAATTAATTAATTAAATCTATGATGTCAAACTTGAGTTTGATAAACAGCCAGCAGAACTGAAATGAAACAAGGCTGCACTTTTATCACAGTAGGCCACGTGTTATAATAAAGGCGTTCCCTTTGGCAGCCATCTTGAAAACTCCCAAGAAATTATATCCAGTCATATAGAAGACAGGCTCCTGTCTACTTAAATGGAAAAAGACATAATGATGACTTAAAAATGGATTTGAAATGACTGACAAACATCTGATGGACACTGTGTAAATAATTTGCGGACTTGTTGCGTTATTTTTTTCAGGTTGCTCTAGCCACTGTTGATTTTTCCATAACAATGGAGGCATCTTTAGCTTTTTTTTTTTTTTTTTCTTTTTTTTAAGATGAACCTATTTTCCATCCTGATGAATTAAATAAACAAATAAACAAATAAACAAATCCTTACTTCATATAAAAGTGAATTAAAGACTGGAAAACAGATTGCCAAAAACAAATCACATCTGATCTGATTTAGCAATGATGCAGAATTGTATTATGTACTGTAATGAGCTGATAAAGATGCATATCTGCCCGTCTGATTCATGTTTACAAATTAGATCTCATGACCGGTATTTTAGCTCAAGGTTCCAGAGTGTGCGATTGTGATTATTAAGCTATTTGCTATTATTATTATTATTACTATTATTATCATCATCATCAATTTTACTAATCTATCTCCTATACCTGCGATATTTGTTACCTTTGTGATTTAACTGATTTAAAATGTTGTACTGAAATGTACATACACACCAACTAGACACTGGAGATGATCACAAATGTTTCAAAGATGATTAATATTAAAACTGTTGTTTGCATTTGCATATGCCTGAGTAAATAAAGCCAAAAGCCATTAATGACTGTCGCACAGTGAGCCGTGTCTCAAATGTTCTAAAATGATGGGCCTGGTATTTTCCTTATTACTAAGATTTGTGTCTTTGTCTGCACTGAATGAGCAGCTTTCCTTATTTTATTTTCCTCTAGGAGCTGCAGAACTATGAGCAGTATATCTTTGCTGATTATTCAAACTTCATCCAAGTGGAGAACATCTACGAGGATATAATGCTGAACACCCTGAATAATGAAGTGAACAAAGGTGAAATTGGCTTTATTCTTGTTGTAGTACTTTAATATAGCAACATTATTAAATTATTATGATGTTTATATGGAGAAAATTCAAGTTAGAGGAAAACTAAAGGAGTACACTCACTGGCTACTTTATTAGAAATATCTATACATCCGCATATTCATGCAGTTATCTAATCAGCCAATCAGGTGGCAGCAGCGCAATGCAAAAAAAAAAAAATCTTGCACATACATGTCAAGAATTCCAGTTATGTTCATACCAAACAGCAGAATGGGGGGGAAAATATATGATCTCTTTGACTATGATGATGGCATGATTGTTGGGGTGGTTTGAGTAGAAACTGCTGATCACCTGGGATTTTCACACACAACAATCTCTAGAGTTTACACAGAATTGTGCAAAAACAAAAAAAGAAAGTGAGAGATCTTAGGTATTATATACGTAGTACCACAGTAACACAAATAATTCCTCTTTACAACCGTGGTGATCAGAAAAGCATCTCAGAAGGTACAACATGGTTGACTACTTGGATAAGTGCATGAAAGTGCAGATGTACAGGTGTTCCTAAAAGTGGATGCTGAGTGTATACTGATAAGTAACTTGGGCTCCTGAGTGATGCAAACTTTTCTTACTGACATCTGGAGGATATGAGTTCAGATCCCAACAATGCTAAAGTTCATGAGGTAATTATACAAGGAATCCAAGAAAGTGCAATTGTCATGAAATACACTGCCCTCCTCACCACTGTCTAGCATGCTTCATATGAATGTCTTTCTTTGCCGACCTCACCGTGTCTTTTTTTCCATGCAGTCGTGAAAGAAGCAGCCACTCTGAAGAAACACAACCTGTTTGTGGACAGCACCGAGCTGCAGTGTCTTAGTCAGAGCAGTCTGACAGACAGCCGCACACCACCTCTCTCAGCCCCCTCCAGTCCAGCCGTAGTGCAGTCTGCAACCCAAAAAGCTGAGCAAAGTTCCAGCTCACTGATAGTAGAAAATGGCAGATCAGAGAAGCAACCAGTGGAAAAGAAACAAGAGATTGCAGATGAATCATCTAAGCCAGTTGATGCACAACCATCTAAGCCCAGTGAGCTTTCAGCAGTACCCAGTATGCCATCTTGTGTTTCTGCAGATTCACCAGATCTGTCCAAGATCCCCTCAACAATCATATCTGATTCCTCAGAACTGACGTGCAAGATTTCTGTGGATAAACCTGACACTGTGTCCTGTACCTCATCACCAGAAGCAACCGATGATAAAGCTCAAAGCCAAGCTATGCTGTCCACTGCGATTGGTTCCAACACTTCTCCAGTAATTATCGTGTCAGAGCCTGAGTCCTTTGCAGATCACGCCGACTCTGTCAACCTACCAGTTGAGGTGAACACAGGAAGTCCTGTTCCAGCATCTGTGAAAGAAAATCAAAGTGTCAGGGCTTCAGATGAGACAAAGGTTGATGCTGAAAATCAGTCTCATTCTGAGATCTGTGATGTACCTGCACCCCCTGAGGAGCCACATGGTGGTACAGTCCAACCTAATACAACCAATATTGAAAATCCTTCAGCTTCCCAGAATAAAGACACAGATGACACTGAAACTGAAACACTTTCCTGTGATTCATCTCCCCCTAAAGCGGACACCTCGGTCACTGAGACAGTAGCAGGGACTGTAATGGAGGACACCTCCACTAGCAATGCAAACGGACTCCCTGTTAGCCCTGATCTTCCAGCAGAGGGCGACATGACTGCACAGTCTGCAAAGGTAGAGACTGAAGGCACCACAGATCCACACCCAGACTCTTTCGCTGAGGATCAAGAAGCAGAAGAACCACTGGACAGCGTGAAGTCCATCAGAGATCTGGTGGTGGAAATCATTGAGGTGGAAGACAGTGTGAGTCCCTGTCCCGATAATAGGGGAACTCAATAGAGGCCCCCTTAATGAATTCACAACTAGGGGACTTATTGCACAGGGGCTTTTACAAACAACTAAACAAGATCGTATTACGATTGCATCTAACTCGGCTACAGTTTCAACAACAAATGCTTTTCTTTAAATATTGTAATTAAATCTTATCACATTTTTTTGTACACTGACATTCCAAGAATAAAAAAGAAATTGATACAATTTTAAAAATGTGGTTTAGAATTAGTTTGGTTAGCCCTGCACTTTGTATGTAACACTTATTCTCTTTTAAATATCTCAATTTTCTTTGCAAATGCTTATGTATTAATTAGTATTATTAGTATTTTACTTGATTACGTTAAAATAAGATCTGTAATGAGGGAGCAGCAATTTACATGGTACATCAATGAACTCAAAGTGCCACTGAGTGTATAATCTTGTGAATGTTCATCTAAGTACAATACTGCTCATATATTCAACTGTTTCATAGCTGCAATAAACTGATATTTTCTATCTATCAAACTCCCTTTTTTTTGCTTTTTTTCCATCTTACATAATATACAGTGGAGATCAAATTTGGAGAACAATCTACAATTTCCTAAATGTCAAGGTCACTCCGTAGGCCTATGTCAAAATGATCCAAACAGGAGTAAAAGATGTTATGAGTTATATACATTCAGAAGCACAGGATAAGAAACTTAAATGAGATGTTTGAAAAAGAACACTGATCAAAATTAGAGAACAGCAATGACTGGAGCATGAAGAAAGATCTGAAGGTTTCAACAGTTAAAAATGAATAGGTAGTGTACAGGCCGGTGTTTTGAATGACTTCTGCACATCTGCGGCCACAGGACATCACTAATCTCTCACACAGCTCTGGTGTGATTTTGGTCCACTCGTCTTACAGTCTCCTCCACAGTTCAGTGACTGTAGTGGGTTTCTTAGCCAGAACTTTGTCCCCAAGGATTTTCAAGAGGTTTCTATTGGGTTTAGATCAGGACTCTTGGCTGGCCATTTCATCATTTCAGTGTTTTCAGTTTCAAGGAACTGCTTTACCCGTTTTGCTGTGTGACAGGGGACAT
>JAQMCW010000003.1:6142913-6154007 GCA_030068335.1 Chrysichthys cranchii
TTGGTCTCTTTCGTGTATGGCCATAGCGCAGTTTTTTATGCATTTAAAGATGAAAGTGTGTCTAATATGCCGAAAAATATAATATTCTCAATCAGCACTACTTATATTGTCGCTAAAAGCTCAATTATTGTGCCTATAAATGTTTTGTATGGGGGTACTTTGCGGCTGGAAAACCAATTTAATCCCTTTCTCATTATTCCTTATGGGAAAAATTGTATGTACCCATGAGAAATTGTACCCATGAGCTGTGTCTTCAAACCAATAACGCTGGTGGGGACCGGTATCACTGTACTTAATACTGATCTGTCACTGACCTCCTCACAGGAACAGCTGACTCTTTGCAAGCTTCTGTTGCCAAAAACAATCATGCATAATAAGTTATGCAAAAATTTTGATGTCATGTGTTTTGTCTTTGCAGTGTTCATGTGCAGGATCTTTGTCATACCAGGCAGCATCACATGTATTCATGGTGTTAAATACTTTCAGTAGAGTGAAATGGAAAAATACAAGAAATCTTAGGCTGCTTCTTCATACTATATGTGGATCTCTGAATTAGCTGGGTTGGATGGTTGTGGTTTTTACACGGTCCTGTATTTTTCCATATACAGTATATTTCTTTAAATGTAATAAATCCGAAAGCTCGAAACTGAGCTTGGATTTTTGAAAATTAGATTAGACTTCATATTGCCGAAGCATTATGTTGCTAGTAAAACACACGTTTAATGTATGTAGAGTAT
Source organism: Chrysichthys cranchii (assembly GCA_030068335.1). NCBI lineage: Eukaryota > Metazoa > Chordata > Actinopteri > Siluriformes > Claroteidae > Chrysichthys > Chrysichthys cranchii. Next base: position 6,143,651 of record JAQMCW010000003.1, read on the forward strand.
TCCTAAATATATCATATGATTATTATGTTGAGGTTGCATGGAACTGATGGCAACCCCTGCCTTTCTAATCAGTGCCCTCGAGCCTTACTCACTCTGCCATCACTGCCCGGTGTGCAGGCCATAATTACGCTGTGCACAAGAAAAGACAATTTGCTACATTATATTAGATTTATTAAGTAATGCCCAGACTGTGGAGCCCTGATCTGAGACAAAGCTGATGTCCTTAGGCTGTTGTCTGCTTAGTATTGGATTTGGTAGTGAGAAGCGTGCTTAACCTATCAAGACTGTTAGCTATTGGGTAACACATGGAGATGAGCCTAAAAGGTGGAAATTGTTAAATTAAATGGATATTTTGTAAAAAAAAAAAAAAAAAAATTAAATTAAATAAAAATAAATAAATAAATAAATAATAGAATAAACTGTATAATCTGACAAGTTTAATTTCTATTAACATTTCTTCCTTTGCCCACCAGCAAATCGTTTTCATATGAGGCAAAGAAAGTCGAGAAAGAAGAGGACGAGGAAGAGGAGTGGGAGAAAGAGGAGAGGGAAAGACTGCAAGATTTGGAGGAGAGGGACGCCTTTGCGGAACGAGTGAAGCAGAGGGATAAAGAGAAGACGAGGCACATACTGGAGCGAAATGACAAAAAGGTAGACTAGCAAAAAAAAAGGGGTTAATTAATTCTTTCAAGCTTTCATTAACATCGTGGTGGGTATTATTATTATTGTTATTATTATTATTATTATTATTATTAGTGTGCTTGCTCCAGGCACACTATTCTTCTTAAGTTTTATTACTCTTATTTTTATTATTCCGTTCACCCATTTTTTTGGCCTCCTACTCCTCCTAGGGCTTTCAAACTAGAGACACTGTTCCAATTCTGAGACGTCCGTGCCGATTCGGGCATGATGGCTTGGTCAAATGGTTACGTTACCCCTTGCCGTTTGTTCGGTATTCTCGTTTATCCGCGAAATTCTACGAAAAACCGGTGCTCTCTAGGACCTTGAGGAGTTATTAGTGTGCTGGCAACATTTGAGCAAGCATACTTTTTTATTATTATTATTATTATTATGCTTTTTGTTGTTGTTTATTATTATTATTATTATTATTATACAGAAGAATTTAAAGGGGGTAGCTCAAGGGGTTAAGACGTTGGATTACTGATCAGAAGGTCGGGAGTTCAAATCCAAGCACCGCCAAGCTGCCACTGTTGGGCCCTTGCGCAAGGCCCTTAACCTCAAAAATGCTCAGTTGTATGAATGAGATAAAAATGTAAGTCGCTCTGGATAAGGGCGTCTGCCAAATGACTAATGTAATGTAAAACTGTCTCCTGATGTTGTAGGCATATGAGGAGGCGCAGAAGAGACTAAAGATGGCTGAAGAAGATCAGAGGAGAATGGTAAGATGTATTTTTACACTGTCCTGCAAACACACACAGTTTAGTTATGAATGCATACCGCGGTTCATATTGCGTTTGTTTGCATGCCATCTTTACCTGTATTATAAACGTCATCAATATGTTTGTCCTTACACCTTCTTTCACAGCTGCCTGAGCTGCGGAAACAGTCACGGCGTGAATACCTGTCTAAGCGTGAGCAGGAGAAGCTGGAGGACCTGGAGGCAGAGATCATTGATGAGGAGTATCTGTTCTCCGGCAATCGCCTCACTGACCGCGAGAAGAAGGACCTGGAATACAAGAAGAAGATCAGAGACCTGGCTCAAGACTACAAGAATGCCGGCGCAAAGGAGAAGGAAGAGAGGAAAAACCGCTACTACATGCCCGAGGAGATACGTAATAAAGTAATGCAAAGCAATTGGAACACAGAAACATAACTTTTCCCTGAATTACATGTGAAGTAGGTGCTTTTTTGCTCACCTGGGTAGAAATGTCTGCCTTTGGTTGGTTAATATGGTTCTCCTTGCGCTCTTTTTATCACCCTCAGAATATTCCTCAGAGGGACATGGAGTTGGAGTTTGATGAGGGTCCCAAAGAGGGTGGAGGAGAGCAGGGGCGATGGGAGGAGGCACGTGTCGCCACGGCAACACTGCAGTTTGGGGCCAGAGAGGAGCGAGAGCGGCGTATAAAGGAGGAGAAAGAGAAATACCAGCTAGTGCTCGAAGAGGACGAGATGATTAACTTCGTGAGCACTGCTATCACCATGAAGGGAACGCTCTCCGAAAAGGTCGGTGCATAAATAAGTGCAATCCTTCACTGTGAAAGGAAATGCCTGTTTTTAAAAGGGCTGGGAATCACTTGGCACGTAATGAGTTGATTCGGATTCAGGGTAGCGATTTATCCGTACCTTGATATTTTTGCTTTTTACATTTTTAAATTTATAATTTTACTCTAATGAAAAACACCAGGCTTAAAGCGATCAGCTCATCCTACACAGAATCCTCTTCACCAAGCAGCGAGTCGCCATTTTTCAATGCCGCCGATATTCCAAACACAATCCAGCAACATCCACAGATCTTAAATTGTAAAGTGAAATTGAAGCTATTTTGTCAAAGTAAGTATATTTTAAACTATTCCAACTGTTCCGTTCCTTTTTCGTACATTTATTCTGTACGCAATGGACCTGATCTGGCCTCGGCCGTCCCTCAGACAGCTGTGGAAGAAAGAAAAGTGAAGGCAGATTTTGTTCAAAACTTCCAAGTATGAAGTGAATAAGGAAAAAGTTCAAGATGGGTTTTGAAGGGATCACTAGCCTTGTAGTGGTTAAGGGCTTTCAAAACAAAAACAACACTGGATTCTGAGAAGGCTGAGCCGTCCACTTTAATTTCCAGTCATCTTTAGCCTTCATCAGAAACCTTTCAGCTTTTTAAGCCTTTGTAAAAGTATGTTAATATGTAGTGCACCAACGTAGGAACTTTCTACAAGAGAATTGTGATGTATATAACACTTTCTTCCCATAGTTAAATAATTTGCATATCATAATCTTCTAATTTTCTTACTTTTGAAGTTAGTTGGTCAGAGCGCTCCGTCCTGAAGACTTTCCTGCAGTGGAAAGATTGAAGTTACACTTTTATGTCTGACTGATAAGACGGTCTGACGCTGGTGCCTTCTTCCAAAATAAATAACAAAACTAATCCTCACATAAAACGCCACCATATCAACAAGTACACATTTCTAAATCCTTTAATGTGGCGATTTCTCTGTACAAGTCCCTGTATTAGTTGTTATAGAAGCGTATAGTGTAAGTGCATTCAAGCCTGTGATTTGCTCTGCTGTCAGAGGTGCTGTGAAAGAAATTTGATCAACACCTTCTGACCGGTCAGCATTGAGAATTCAACAGCGCTGTGGTGTGTAAAAGCATGTACAGTGAACCCCCACAATATTGTGGTTCACCTATCGCAGGTTCAGTGCATCGCGGATTTTCAATTTTGATTCGTGGAATTTTTTGGCTTTCGCGGGACTCTGGAATGTAAAATATGAAATATAATTTTTTTTAAAAATGTTAATTCAAACATTAAAAGCAGCGGATGAATACACCGTGGCGGTGTATGCCGCTTCCGCTTGAGCAAGTAAACAGGCTGTAAACAGGAAGTGACCTCGCTGCCAGTAAGTACGCATGTAGAATTTTATATGTTGTTAAAGTTACGTATGTTTAAGAGTGTAGAAAGTGTTTAAGAGCATAGGACGTGTTTATAAGAGTGTGGAAAAGGTTAATAAGAGAGTGGAAATGGTTTATAAAGCCTTAATATATATATAAATAATAAAATAAATGTGACTGCACTACTTCGCGGATTTCACCTTTCGTGGGGGGGCGCCTGAACATTCACTGTATTATGAATTTTTTGGGTATACCCTAGACTGTGACATTTCTTCTCAAATCTTCTACCAGATTTTTCAATTTTATTCATCTTTTGTTTTTATTCTACATGCTGATGAGTATAACAGACATGTTTCTTGTGAAATGTAGAATTTCAGTCTATCTGCATGTTTTGTTTCATCAGTATCACGTTATTCTCCTTAGTCTCATTCTTGCCTTGCAGTTTTATATTTACGTTTCCTCTCCCTCCGGTTGCTGCAGGATAATGAACCCGAGCTCTCTGAGGCTGAAAAACAGAAGCTGTCCATCCAGGAAGTAAGACGCAGCTTGCCCATATTTCCTTACAGAGAGGACCTCCTCACTGCCATCAGAGACCACCAGATCCTGGTTATCGAGGGTGAGACCGGCTCGGGCAAGACAACCCAGATTCCTCAGTACCTCATGGAGGACGTAAGCATTTACCATAGATGATTGATTAATATCCGTTAGTGGCTTTTTAATCCAGAGGTTTACCCTCACTTGTTTTCTATGTCTTCAGTGTTTTCAGTTTGGGTTTTGGGGTTATTGTGTGTCTCTCTCAGGGTTATACCAAAGGAGGGCTGAAGGTGGGGTGCACTCAGCCTCGGCGAGTAGCTGCTATGTCTGTAGCAGCCAGAGTGTCTCAGGAAATGGGAGTGAAGCTGGGAAATGAGGTGAGAATGTTAACATGCAACACTGGTTTTGCGGATTTTCCTCTTCCTCTGCTTTTATCAGTGACTTGCTACATGTTTACATCATTACAATTAATAGGAAAACTCTAACGATGAGACTAATCCTGAGATGTTTCTGAAGCAGTAAGGGTTGCTTGTTGTCTGTTTTTCTTCCTCAGGTAGGTTACAGTATCCGATTTGAGGACTGCACGTCAGAACGCACCGTGCTCAAGTACATGACTGATGGTATGCTGTTGAGAGAGTTCCTCACCGAGCCTGACTTGGCTAGTTATAGGTAAAGACATTTCGCCAGAGTTCTCCTGCATATCACGGTAGGGGCATATGTCGATTTTATACGCAGCCCCAGCGCAAAGATATCTAATCTTTTCACTATCTAATATATATATCTAATCACTCTAAAACATGCACTCATGTGAGACCAAGTCAATAATTTCCCAGCTGGCTTCTCATCTGCTTTTTGGTAACTTTTTATGCAATTTTTACGACCCACAGCTTATATATGTTATTGTCTGGTAGCTGGAACTTCAAGCCTAATGATAGATTGGCATGAGAGATTGCACAATCAAAATGGTCCAAGAGATAAAATTGATTGTTGTGGCGCTGGGCTGAACATTTTTGCAATTCCTCCCAGACAGGGACAGGTCTTTGTTTTGTGCTGTTGTTCACAAAATACGCATAAACCATATTCCATAAAGCACTAAGTTTTAAATAAATAAATAAAAAGCCCATCCAATTATATTTTATCAAGATAACACAAGGATTTCCTCTGGTATTAATCTTGGACTCTAGCCCTTTGGGCACTCTGAACAGGGGGCCTGAATGTAAAGCAGTCAATTTCCAAGCCTATAGCCATGCGTTAACTCTTTTGTGAACATATATCAGTTGCTGTTGTTTGTGTGTATGTGTGTGTGTGTGTGTGTGTGTGTGTGTGTGTGTGTGTGTGTGTGTGTGTGTGTTTCTCTCTCTTTCCCTGAAACCCAATACAAACAGTATCTGAAAATTTCTACCAGGGGTTTAACTGTGTACTGTTCATTACTAGTTACACTCGTAACTCGTGTTGTTAGACTGCCATAGTGCGATCATTTTTTGAATTCGGCAGATGTTTCGTCATATTGTGCACTCTCTGCTTGTGTCAGGGTTATTATATAATAATTAAAGTTGTATGCTAAAATAATTTGCCTACCAGTGTATCAAAATGTAAAAATTAGGGCATGATTGGGCATGGCCATGATTCTCAGTCCTAAACTGTACATTGAATTGATGGAACTGTGCACTTTTGCGCTTCTGTTTAGTGTGATCATCATTGATGAGGCTCACGAGAGGACGTTGCACACAGACATACTGTTTGGGCTGATCAAAGACATCGCCCGCTTCCGGCCGGACCTGAAGGTCCTGGTGGCCAGTGCTACTCTGGACACAGAGCGTTTCTCCTGTTTCTTCGATGACGCCCCTGTGTTCAGGATCCCGGGCCGCAGGTTTCCTGTCGACATCTACTACACCAAGGTACGAGCTCCTTAATGATATGCTTTAATGTCATCTATATACATGCTCCTACCTCTACATGGTCTGTTTACATTCCATGACTTAGAATTTAAATTAACATTTACCAGTTAATGCTTGTGTTGTCTAGGCTCCCGAGGCCGATTATCTGGAGGCGTGTGTGGTATCGGTACTACAGATTCATGTGACACAGTCCCCCGGTGACGTCCTTGTGTTCCTCACAGGACAGGTAAGTTGGACTCCGGGTGAACACTGCAACATAGACCGCTTGAAGTGTTTTTATGTTTGTGCATCTCCTGCGTACTCCCACAGTACTTTTATTCCTTTTGTAAAAGCTGCTCTTGTGCATTGCAGGAAGAGATTGAGGCGTGCTGTGAGCTCCTGCAGGAAAGGTGCAGGAGGCTTGGCTCAAAGATCTCCGAGCTTATTGTCCTCCCTATTTATGCCAACCTGCCCTCAGACATGCAGGCTAAGATTTTTAACCCCACACCACCTGGAGCTCGCAAGGTACTTTCTCTAGTGATTGCGGTAGTGTTTGTAGTGTTTGTCACTAAGAGACCATTTAATCCTGATCACAGATCACAGTTGACGCCATGTAACAATAACCCATGCTTTTGCACGAGGTGTTTGAGCACGGATGTATATTGTAAACTCACAGATGACTGAAACTGGATATGATGATTATACACTTGCTGATCACTTTACTAGGAACATCTGTACATGCAGGTACATATTAATATTAAGCCACATGTGCAGATCTGCAGCTACAGCAACCACAGGGTCACCACAACAAAACAGTTAAAGATTAGGGGGGAAAATATTGCTGGTCTTTTGCGAAATCTTTACTTGCCTGCTGAGTACTGACTGTAGCCTCGGATTCCTGCTCTTGGCTGACAAAAGCGGAAGACTTCATGCTCTTCAGGTGGTTGTAGCTCATCTGCCTGAAGGTTTGACACATTGTGTATTCAGAGGTGCCTTTTTACTCACCATGATGGTAAAGAGTGATAATATGAGATATTGTCTCCTTGCTGTCAGCTTAACCCTCTGGCCTCTCTGGTCAACAAGGCGTTTCCTCCTGCAGAACTACCTTTCAAGCAACACTTTTCGCTTTTTAAGCCATTCTGTGTAAACTCTAGAGCCTGTTGTGTGTGAACATTTCAGGAGATAAGCCATTTCTGAAATACTCAATGTTCAAATGACCACTGGCTTGTTTATTTTGCTGGTTTGAGCTTTGTCAAAACGTTCTAACGGACAGATCTCGAATATACTCAACATTATGTCTCTTCCAAATGCATCTCCCAAATTGTCTATGTTGTACCAGATATAAAAAGAAAATACTTTAATAGAGAAATTTAATCACTATCCTCATGTTAATTATGTGTAGCAAGTAAAAGCACACCTATATGATGACATTCCCCATGGCAGTCAGCATAGGGAAAATAATTACACTATCAGTGCAAGTCATATTGCAAAATATTTCATTCATGATGTATTTCTCAGGTTGTGGTCGCCACAAACATAGCAGAAACCTCTCTCACCATTGACGGCATCATCTATGTGATTGACCCCGGCTTCTGCAAACAGAAGAGCTACAATGCGCGAACAGGGATGGAGTCCCTGATTGTTACGCCATGCTCACGGGTAAAGAATGTACATGTTTATGCATGCTTTTTGTCTTTAACAAAATTCTACTGTGTTAGAGTGACACTTTTTTGGAAAAAGACATAGTTGCACGAAAATGGTTACTGGTACATCTGTTCCTTGGGGTTAATCGCAGCTGTCCACATATTCTTTACCAAGGTTAACTAGATGACACACAAGTAAAATTTAAACACTGCACAGATTGTTAATTCTCACCTGCTCACCTCAAACTACATCACAGACTTGTTTGTGGTTTCTGACACATGCATCTAAGACACGTCAATTAGGACAAGTAATTGGGATTAACAATTGTCTTCTCTGTTTACTTGTGTAAGTACCAGTGTGTGTATGTGTGTGTGTGTGTGTGTGTGTGTGTGTGTGTGTGTGTGTGTGTGTGTGTACATATACACACACACAGTATTATTCTGTACTAATGTGTTAAAACTTGTCATCTGTAACAAATTATATTGCTAGGGGATAGTGATTTAAGTTAGACTCTTCTCCTGTACATGTCACTGTGTTGGACGGCAAAACTGTATTTACAAATTACCGGTACCGACTTTGTACATTTATATGGAAACATGTTGTGAAGTCTAATTATACTGATGTCGTTAAGTGGTCACCTGATCAGCTTAAATTATTTCAAATATGGATGTTTTGCTAAAACATTAGCAACAAATATCTTGAAGATGGGATAACTTTTAATGTTTATTTTATTCATTTTAAAAAGTATTGATTTAAATACTGGAGGCCACAACTGCAAGGCCCGCTTATGTTCTAGCCACATTAATGGGATGCTAGACCGGTCGAACTACCTTTTTTTAAATAGTGAGCTTTCTGATTTTTTGTTATGCTGAACAGTGCTGTTAACACTTACTTTTCTGACAGGCTTCAGCCAATCAGCGGGCAGGCCGAGCTGGTCGGGTCGCTGCAGGCAAATGTTTTAGGCTCTACACAGCCTGGGCCTTCAAACACGAGATGGAGGAAACCACAGTTCCTGAAATCCAGAGGACCAACCTGGGCAATGTGGTCCTGCTCCTGAAGAGTCTGGGTATGGCTGGAAATGCACTGTTCTGCTAAAGTAGTTCTCTAAAGGACTTACAGTTTGTCTGCCTTTTTTTCTTTAAGCACGCTATTGCAAATAACCTTATTTGCCAAAATGTTGTAATTACCACATACCAAATCAGCTTTCTAGCAGAAGATTTTGTCTGTTTGTCACTATGCATGTATTGAACTTCACTGACTCATGTGCTCCATTTCCAGTTTTTCATGATGTTGGTTCAGCACGCTCATTGTTTCATAACATGGAAACGCATGTTTCCAACGTTCCTTCTTGCATGTGTTGATTGTCTGTTTGTGCAAGTCATCCAGCACACAAGAGCAAGTATTAAGATAAGGCTTAATTTAGAAGAGGTGTGGCGCATGTCTGAAACACGTGCTGAACCAGACTGGGAGCATTGTCTGCTTCTAAACATTTCCAGGGATGTTCAATAAAACTTTCCTTTGTGAAGACTGTTTTCCTTTGGGACCAGATAGATATCCAGCAATAAACGCCCCCCCCCCTTTATTTTTTTTTTTATATAAAAAAAAAAAAAGAGATGAACGTGTACCACCTTAGAGATGACTAAAAAACACTGGATTATGTAATGTTACAATGTCCATAACATCATATTTTATTATTCTGCCTAATAGGTTGTTGCGCCCTGTTTAGATTTTATCGATAAATAATTGGATTGTATATGTTTGAATGACTTGACAGGCATAAATGACCTGATCCATTTTGACTTCATGGACCCTCCTCCACACGAAACCCTGGTGCTGGCTCTCGAGCAACTCTATGCCCTGGGTGCCCTTAACCACCTCGGAGAACTCACTAAGGTACACCAGCATTCATCCGCCTCTCTTTGTCCACAGAGATGAGCTGTAGTATTGACACATTATAAACAGTGTGCTCTCTCTCTCTCTCTAACTCATATATAACACATACAGCAGTAGTGTTGGATCAAATTCAGATCATAGGTTTATATACTAACCCTAATCCTTCTTGTTTCTATAGTAACCAACAATCTAAGGCTAATACTGAACAAGTGTTCTTTAACAAAGAAAAATGTACAATCGTCACTTTAGTAAAGCTCTCTGTAAGAAGACGTTTTAACAATTATGGAAGGCGTCTCCAGTGCAAGAGCTTTGAAGCATTCACAAAGTGCCCCTCCCCTAATTTCAAGACGCAGAAAAAAGGAGGCTGTTGAGGGAACAGCTGTTTATAACTGCTGTAGCATAACCAGTATCAGGAGCTAATTTGTTTTGTGGGTGTTACACAACATTAAACATAACAATAAATTGCTAAAAAGTATCTGATGTTCTTTACTTAATTACAAATAGTAATCATTGGTAAATTGCTCTAGCCTAACAGGAACGAAACACTTCAGGATGTGCTGTTATTGGAATAATCAAGTTCGGGCTACCTCACATCAGGCTGCGTCACACTAGGCCATTATTATTACTATTTTCCTGTAACAACTCACTTAAGGTGTTTTATTACTTAGTTGTTGAAAGAGTCCACAGTTGTTAATGGTTTGACTATAAATCTATGTAAATTACTCCAAATCAAGGAAAAGATACACAGTTGATCCTCTCATTAATGGACTAATTGCGGGGGAAAGGTTGTCCGTTGACTTGAATAGTCCGATGATGTGAAGTGTTTTAGTGTGGGGGGTTAAAATAATGGAAAT
>JAQMCW010000003.1:6154107-6169671 GCA_030068335.1 Chrysichthys cranchii
GTACTGTACACACAACAAGCAGCATAACGACCAACATAAATAGGTAAGTACATTGAGAAAACACTGAGGTGAAAAACGCCAAATAATCGCCGAAAAACAGTATAGCTTCACAACGACCACAACTCAACCGACGCTTGTAAGCAACTAGTAGCACGCATGCCACTGCCACCTAGCGGACAATTGCTGAACTACTGGACTCAGTTCACAACACTCGGGATTTTCAGACCAGCGGATTTTGTCTGTTGCATCCGATATCCATTAATGCAGTGTCCGTAGATGAGATCAACAACTGTATAAAAGACCCAAGAACATGGATGAACTTATTTGCATACGTGACTTTAAATATACCTATAGGGCTCAGGTTTTTGTCAACCTTTTTAGAGCTATTAACATGATAATCAGGACCGCAAGACTTTGTGGACAGCTTGTTTATCATTATTAAAAGTAGGGAAATGTGTTTTCTGATATATAAGACATCACACATAGTCGATAACTGGTGTTTACAGCAATAGCACGGTTTCAATCGATAAAAGCTGTACTGTCCAGACTGGTACATGTGACATTTGTGTATAATGCAACTGACATTTTGTTCCTCTGTGTTAGTTGGGGAGGAGGATGGCTGAGCTGCCTGTCGACCCCATGCTGAGTAAAATGATCTTGGCTTCTGAACAGTATGTCTCTAACTTCTCTGATATTTTCAGTTACAGTTATTAAAAATGTCCATCTTTGTGATTATGCCTAATTGACATTGTAACCATTTCTTTGTGTCCCTGCAGGTATAAGTGCTCCGAGGAGGTGTTAACTATCGCCGCCATGTTGTCAGTCAACAACTCCATCTTCTACAGGCCGAAAGACAAAGTGGTGCATGCGGACAATGCCCGAATGAACTTTGTGGTGCCAGGAGGAGACCATCTGATGCTCCTCAATGTTTATTCTCAGGTAACATTGTGGAGCGGAAGGATTTTACTTCCTGATACCTGTCATAGCTATCACTACAGGTGTCCTTGATGAAACTGGTTTAACTAGTTGTAGGCGGAACTACAGAGTCTGTGGTTATGCTGTGTCATAATGCAGGGTGAAGAAACTTTGAGCAACAAAAATATTTTCGTTGCCGTCATCCAATTAATCTTATTTTCTCTCAGACGAAGGTGACTTTACATGGATTATATTTGAGAGTTATATTTCCACAGAACATTTGGATGAGGGCTATAGTGTTGTATTTTTCTACAGTTAACCATGCAGCTACAGAATATTTGATGTATTAAACCACGCTGATATATTTTTCATATGAAAAATTGTACCTTGATGACATACAGGACTAATTCATGACCGGGTGGCTTGGTGTGCAATATGTTGGTCACAGAGTATAAGTCAAGTCAAAGTTCTAAATTGTCATTTTGACTGTGATCATAAATCATAGATTATACTAGACCTATATTTTGTACTTTTGTATGTAGCTATGGTACGAGCAAGTTAGTACAGTGAACCCCCGCAATATCGTGGTTCATCTATCGCGGGTTCAGTGCATCGCGGATTTTCGAATTTTGATTCGCGGAATGTTTTGGCTTTCGCGGGACTGTGGAATATAAAATATGAAATATAATTTTATTTTTTTTAAAAAATGTTAATTCAAACATTAAAAGAACATTTAAATTGAAATGCAGTATGCACTGTATTTCATCAGCGGATGAATACACAGTGGCGGTGTACGCCACTTCTACTTGAGCTAGTAAACAGGATGTAAACAGGAAGTGACCTCACCGGCAGTAAGTACGCATGTAGGATTTTATACGTTGTTAAAATGACGTGTGTTTAAGAGTGTAGAACGTGTTTAAGAGCATAGGACATGTTTATAAGGGTGTGGAAAAGGTTAATAAGAGAGCGGAAATGGTTTATAAAGCCTTAATATATGTATAAATAATAAAATAAATGTGACTGCGCTACTTCACGGTTTTCACATGTCGCGGGGGGCGCCGGAACATAACCCCCACGATAGGCGGGGGTTCACGCTACTTGCAAAACCTTTGCTGGGTGTGTGTGGTTTCCACATTATAGAGAGACTGAGTATTATCCCTCAGGCTCGGACTTCCCAGGTCACATTGTTCTGACCAACTTGCATACAAAGACTCACACAAATGTGCAGACTCAAGTAATTCGCTCAAGCCACAAAGAATTCACTAAATTACCATTGAATGTCATTTTCAGATTAATATTAGTATGTTATTGGCTCTTGTCACAATCACATGAAATTAAAATTACAGATGAAGTGTAGATTGAGGTAGATTTTGAAATTATCCTTTCTCTCTCTCTCTCTCTCTCTCTCTCTCTCTCTCTCTCTCTCTCTCTCTCTGTCTGTCTGTCTGTCTGTCTCACACACACAGTGGGTGGAAAGTGGTTATTCCACACAGTGGTGTTTTGAAAACTTTATCCAGTTTCGCTCGATGAGGCGGGCACGTGACGTGAGGGAGCAGCTGGAGGGGCTGATGGACCGAATCGAGGTGGAATTATGCAGCGCTAACGGTGACAACATGTGCATCCGCAAGGTAGCTGCCCTCCACACCCCCTTCTCCTTTGTCCGAGCTCTTACAACACAGAGGATGATGCACAGTGAGAAAACTTCTAGCACCAAAGTTATATTCATTGCTGGCGTCCAAATCTTATTTTCTCTGAGGAAAAAAGTCTACTTTACATGCATCATATCTGACATTTATGTTTCTATAAAGCATTCTGATTTTGGCTATGATATTATAGTACAATATATATGCGTGTAGCTAGAGAACGTGTCGTTAAAAGCACTTAGTGTCTATTGGTTTCTAGTTCCTTGGGTGACATACAGTGCAGTAATGGCTAAATTGTTATTCCTGATGCCATAGGAATGAACATAAATCATAAGGTAGACTAAACCCATATTTGTGCTTCAATATTGCAAACAGACTAATTAAAAAAATAAATACATGTAGTCCTCAAGTTACTATGGAGATGAGTTCCACCACACACATCGTAAGTCGAAAATATCATATGTCAAACCACTGTGTTGAACCATTTAGCCTAGCTTAGCCTTTTCCTGTAGAAGACATGCTTTTGAATTAAAATGAGCTCTTGAAGCACACAAAAAAACCCCTGGGAATGCACTGTACAGTACACCGATACACAAGGTAACTCCGTGAGTTGCAGGAGACAATGAGGCATCGCGTGAGGCGAGTGATCAGGGCATCGTCCGCCTACTTCCGCGTACATCATGCTCTGTTACAATGGCCTGCCAGCGATGCTCGCCAGGTGGTAGCTCAGGGGTTTAAGACGTTGGACTACTGATCGGATGGTCGGGAGTTCAAATCCAAGCACCGCCAAGCTGCCACTGTTGGGCCCTTGAGCAAGGCCCTTAACCTCAAATGCTCAGTTGTGTATAAATGAGATAAAAACGTAAGTCGCTCTGGATAAGGGCATCAGCCAAATGACGGTAATGTAATATAATGTAACTTTGAAAAATCATAAGTCGGGCCATCGTAACTCAGGGAGCACCTGTACACATACCCTCTTCTCCTTTATCCCACCTCGCCTAACAAATACGGAGGATCGTACCAGCTCATTCTACATCTACATTTGAATTCAAGATGGATTCCAAGACGTGGGATTAAATCTGTCTCAACCAAAATATTTTCTAAGAATCCATGGCCTTAATAGTCTATAATATAATTAAACAATGTGTCCATCCATCCATTGTCTATACCACTTATTTAATTATCTGGGTTGCAGGGAAGTTGGAGCCAATCCTATCTGACTTTTGGCAGGAGGAGGGGTACACCTTAGACTAAGTCCTCAATCTATCGAACACAGAGATGAACAGCCACTCACACTCACATTCACACCTAGTTGTCCTAGTTTGCATGTCTTTCAGCTGCAGGAGGAAAGCAGACTTTGTTTAAACCTGGAAACATCTTGCTGTGAACAAAAGTAGTGCTCACCACTGTACCGCCCTTACCAAACAGTATTCGTAATGTATAAAACAATGTGAAAAAAAGAAAAAAATTGTCATTATTTTACACAACCACCTGTATAATACTTTCACTCTCTGAGTCCATAACAGTTGTTTTTCCTCTGGACTTTTCCATTGGGTCCTTGTTTCATGTTTACACACACGGGCACAGTGTGTTATACGTGCATTGCTTTGTGCATTACTCTTGTTGTACTACTGTCTTGCGCCGTGACACACAGACTCATGTTCACATGTTCAAAGAAAGTAATTTCTATATAATAGCTCTTGTGTGTGAACACACAGTCACTGTGTGCACACATTCAGGTAAAGGAAGCAGCTCTCATTTCATTATTACTAATTTGACCATGTCCACTCCATTATTAAAGTTTTTGCTTTAAAAAAAAAAATTGAACACTGGAGGTTTTCCATCAAATGACTGATAAGATAGAAGGCGGCCAAGAGGAGATCAGCAAAGTATAGTCGAAACAAGACGACAAATGCCTAAAATGAGAATTCAGAGGAACCAGAGGAGATGAATGATGAATTGAACCTCTTTATTTCAGCAGTGAGTAATTCGTCTGTGTGTTGCCGTCGGAGCAGCTGGATACCTCATTGGAATGTTACTGTGCTTGCTCCAGTGTTGCTCAGTCTGAGTAATGAATCTGGAATCAAAATTAAGCTAATATTTGGGTGAACCTTTGTGCCCTGATATTAAGACACACAAACGAGGAAAATAAATTTGTTTTAAAAAAAAAAAAAAAAAAAAAAAACAGAACATTTTATTGAATATTAAATTCACAAAGTCACTTCCTAGAGACAGAGAGCCACTAAAATGTGTACACAGTAATGAGTAACCGGGCGTTAAAATATATTTGTCTACTACATGATTGATTTTCCAGACTTTTCAGTATTAAATTATTAAACTATTTTTAAACCATTACAATGCCACTCAAAATATTTTGATGCGTTTCATGAATTGTAGAATTGTCTGGGGTTATTTTTTTGTTTGTTTGTTTGTTTTTAACCATATACCCCTCTCCTTTCATATTTCTTACCGTGTATCTCCATGCTCTTTCTAGTTGAAAGACGTGCATGTCTAACGCTTTTCAGTGAGACCTAAGCGTTATCCTAACATGTTTATGGAATATGTATAATACTTTGTCCGTTGATTTTATGAAATATGTGCTTTTTTGTACATCTTGTAGGCAATCACAGCAGGTTACTTCTACCACACGTCCCGTCTCAGTAAAGGAGGCTACAAAACCGTGAAGCACCAGCAGACAGTGTATGTGCACCCCAACAGCTCACTGTTTGAGGAACAGCCACGCTGGCTCATCTACCACGAGCTGGTCTTCACCACCAAGGAGTTCATGAGACAGGTCAGAGTTTCTTTCATGTGACTCTAGTTTTATTGACATGGTACACAGTATTGTTTATTGTATATACAATTTTCTGTGTCCTGTACAACTTCTGTAAACACATATGTACCCTCAGGTCACATGAAAAAACAACAGGTATCAGAATGTAGTTATTTTTCCAAATGGTATACTGCGACCAGGTGGGAAAAATAAGTACACATGCTATTTCAGTAACATGTAGAACCACTTTTAGCAACAATAACATGAATTAAACATTTTCTGTGAGTTTATCCGTCTGCCACATTATTTTGTTGAAATTAAATATTTTTTTAAAATAACGTTGCTGGAGTTCACTGATGATTTGAAGTTATTTGTTTATGTACAGCTGTTTTAAGAGCTTGCTGACCCAGCATCTTCATGGGGTTGGGGTCTAGACTTTGACTTAACCTCTGCAACACCTTGATTTTTTTCTTTTTTTTCTTTTTTCATCTTTAGGCATTCAAATGTCAATTTGCTGGTGTGCTTGGGATCACTGTCCCAATGCATGACTTAATTTCAGCACAGCTTAAACTGCTGGATAGATAACCTCATATTTGTCTCAAGAATATTCTGGTTTAAAGTGGAGTTCATCATTGTCTCAGTGACTGTAAGTTTCGCAGGTCCTGTGGCTGCAAAACAAGCCCAAATCATCACTCCGCCACCGCCAGGCTTGGAGTTTGTAGTCAGGGGTTTGGTTTTCATCAAACATGGTGCTGTCCATGATGACCAAACATCACCATTTTGGTCTCATGAGTCCAAAGTATATTGCTTCAAAACTTTTGTGGTTTGTTCAGAAGCAGTTTTGCAAACCTTAACTCATCCTGATATCCTTTTTTGGAGAGAAGAGGCTTTTTCCTAGCCCCCCTTCCACGAAAGCCATACTCGTTCAGTTTTTTTCCTTATTATGCCGTTATGAACATAAACATTTAATGTGCTTACAGAGGCCTATAGGGCACATGATATAGTTCATGGGTTTAGCTTTATATCTCTGAGCATTAAACAGTCTGACCTTGGCCTGAAATTGCTGGGAAGTCTCTTCATTTGTAAACAAACGTTCTCACTGTAAAAGGGATGAAATTCAACCTGTTCTGGAGATGGCCTTATAACCTTTCCCAGATTGATTAGCATCAACAGTTACTTCACTGAGCTCATGGTTGATGTCCTTTCTTCTTGGAATGAACACCTGAGTGCTCCAGAACACCAGACTGCCAAAAGCTTTAATAGAGGCAGTCACACTTCTTGATGATTAACTAATCTTGTGCATTTCCTTAGTAACGCCTGGCTGCTAATTACTCTCTTGAGGACTGTGGGAGTGTGTAGTAAGGGTGTACTTATTTATTCCCACACTTGGTTTCTGTATGCCCCTCACAC
This sequence comes from Chrysichthys cranchii, assembly GCA_030068335.1. NCBI lineage: Eukaryota > Metazoa > Chordata > Actinopteri > Siluriformes > Claroteidae > Chrysichthys > Chrysichthys cranchii. The sequence continues at coordinate 6,160,849 of JAQMCW010000003.1, forward strand.
ACACACACACTTTTTGGGGGAAAATCTGTTGTTGTCGCCTTTCTTAGAGAAGTTGTTGATGACCACACAATTGATATTTTGGCCCTGCTAAGTAAATAACATGGAATTAAATTAGGGTGTGCCGTCTTTTTCCCAAGGCTGTAAGCCTTACGCACAGGTGCTCTGCCCACACTCTTTTGTACATATTTCTGGCAATAAGCTTCAGGATACTTATGATTTGGAATTTTCCATGTGCTGGTTTCCAGCAGGAAAAAGATGTTTGAACTTTTTGCAATACAATGAGCTTTTATTGAGCAAGATGTAATTCCTGGATTGAAAGAAAAACGGAGAATCCCATCGTCAATAGATTAAGGAGTTTTGTAGCACGTGGTGGCGAGTAAACAGTTATTGTATTTATTAATGAGGCATACCAGACTAGCAAATGCTGAAACAGACACTTTTTCTTCTGCTCTTCTGTGGGTTTTTTTTGTTTGTTTGTTTTTTCTTCTCTTTTTTTCTGGACGTCCCCTGATGCTGAATTGATGCATATTTAATGCAGAATTATAAGGTTCTATCTTGACAATTCTGTGACTTTTAAGATGGTGAGCCATTAAGTTCTGATCTGGGCAGCATGCTTCATAACTCCAGGGTTCAATCCTCAGCTTAGGGTAATGTCTGTATAAAGTTTCACTTGTTCTCCTCATCTGAGTGCGTTTCCTCTGGTTCTCCAGTTTCTTCCCACCTCCCAAAAACATGCTAGAGGACTGGTGGACACCAGATGGCCTTCTGTATGAATGTGATGCCCTGGTGTCCAATCCAGGGTGTATTCCTGCTTTGTAGAACAGGCTTCAGATCCACCACGATCCCTGTTAGGATAAAACTAAACATTTCATTTACTGAAAATGAATTCATGAAAAGAGAACCCTGAGGAACCCACCTTTGTTTTTAAACTAATACAGTGGAACCTTGGATTGCGAGTAATTTGGTCTGCGAGTGTTTTGCAAGAGGAGCAAAATTTTTTGGTACATTTTGACTTGGTTAACGAGCGAGGTTTTGCAATACGAGTGGTATTCATCTGCCGAGCCTCATGTGATCACAACTACTCTCTCTCACTCACTACAGGATTGTGGCTTCTGCGCTAGCATATACTGTTAGTGTGTGTGTCACTCATCTGTTTAATGACAATGCAATGTCGCATTTCCACAAAATCCTCAAAGGGAGGCAAAAACAGCAGATAGTTTCCTTGTTAAAGTCGCATGAAAAGAAAAAGATCCCAGTGAGCCGACGGACTGCAATGATTCTGTGAGTTGTAGTGAAAATAACGCACAATAATCCTCCTGCTCTCTCATCTCTCCTGCTCTCTGTCATGGATCTGCCCTCGCGGAGCACGCATGCAGCACACCTGTATTGGGCACTCCCAATAGCGGTGCATGCCGGAGGACTCACGCCATGCTCGCGCAACACGTTGGTTACCACAGGTGTTCTGCGTTAGGACTAATTATATAGACTATAAATTGACTGACTCATGAACGCTAAGTTTGCGAAGCATTAGTTGGCATTTCCCCGCGATCTCGCCAAGCCATGTTCTAGTGTTTACCTTGCTCATGTTTTGACTCGTTTGTACTCCAGTTTCCGTGTTTTTGTTGTAGCCTTTGATATTCCTGTTTCTGACACTCTCTCGTCTCCCTCACACCAGCCACGATTCTTTTCAAAGCTAAAGTGCAGGCTATTTTGTTTTATGTATTTTTACTTTAGATTTTGCATTAATCATTTTTATATAAATATTTGTGGGTTGTGGAATGAATTATCTGAGTTTCCATTGTTTTTTATAGGGAAACCCGCTTTGATACACGTGATTTGGATTACAAGCACGTCTCCGGAACGAATTATGCTCGCAATTCAAGGTTCCACTGTAATTATCTTGCTTGCTTACCAGATGTTTTGATGTGCTTTTGTCCTTCTCGTTCAGGTGATTGAGATCGAAAGCGGCTGGCTCTTGGAGGTGGCTCCTCACTACTACAAGAGCAAAGAGCTGGAAGACGGCAGCAGTAAGAAAATGCCTCGCAAACAGGGCAAAGCTCGGGAGGAGCTCGGCTGATTCTGGATAACAGGCTGTCCCCTGACGTTTCTCACACAAGGCATCAGGTCATCTGGCGCAACAGAGACTGGAGGAAGGAGAGACTGAGAAGGAATGCTGTTCAGGACCAGAGTTCTGTGGCTGAAGCTATTGGCAATTGTTCTTGCAATGAGTGTGTTTTTAGAGTGGAGATAATCAAAATATCTCATTTTGAAATGTGTTCAGTATGTTGGGGAGGGTATCGAACCTCTACTCTGATGGCAACGTTAATATAAGCTGGGTAGAGCAAGAATTAATGACCCATAATAAAAACTGCAGAAGGACACGTTTTTCTAGCTTATTTTTTTAGAAGGGAAAAACTCCACCCCTGTATTCTATTTTTGTGTTGCTAAACATATTGTTTTATAATTGCGAAATGTTTTTCATACTCATGATTGTTGACTAACGAGCAATACTGCCAGCCTGTCAAAGGAATGACCGGCATGTTATCTTGAGGCTGTTACTCTGAGCCAGCTTGTTCCAGATTTAAACAGCACACAGAGGGTGTGTACCAAGTTAAATATTCCTGCACAGTCCAGATCAGCATTTCCACATGTGTAGATATCCAGTTCCTAGATATCAAAGCAAGAATTAGTGTGTTGTTTCTGATCTTGCGTACTGATTGTCTTTGATGATCAAAAAATATATATTTTTTTTTTTTGAAAACAAGACCCTCATGTTTTCCTTACTGTGCCAGACTGGAAGCAGTGGTGGAAAGGAAAGGATCCTTATCACGTATGTTTAAGAATTTTTACGTTTCAAAAGCATTATTCACCCAAATGGGAAAAGATCCTGTTTGTATTGAATGCTAAATCATGTACACGTCTGGTTTAATATTTCACTCCTTTGGTGATTATTACCCTTGAGCTACTGCTGATGTAGAAGAACAAACCACACATTAGACTGAAAAGGAAATGGCTAAACTTAACTCGGACCCTTGTTGGATTAGAGAGTATTTTTAGTACGTTTATTGATCGTGGAAAACTTTAGTGTGTTTGGTGTGTGTGTTTCTGCTTAGTCAGAAGCAGTTTCTCAGTTTAGTAGTGTATTGTGTAGCAGTATTTGTAACAGCCGGCGCTCAGATCTTATCATTTTGTATGCCTCTTAACTTCCTGCTGAGATTACAATTACCGTACATTACAAAACTTCTGCATTGGCTTTATATGGTAAGTGTGACCTGGTTAGGAGCATAACCGTATCTTGTTGTGAACTGTCCTTGACTGCTTTTAAATGTACAGGGACGTCCTAATGTCAGCATACTGACTGTAGTTTTATAACTACATTTTTTTAATATGCATGACTGGTCTCCGAAAACAAGAAGCATCTTTTAAAGAGGTTTTTTTTTTTTTTTTTTTTTTTTTTTTTTAAACACATCATTGTGTTTTTCTTTCTCCCCTCTATTTTGTCTTTCTAATTTTTTGTGTTACAGCAAGGTTCATATATCTGCATAGACAAAGTGGATACCATTTCCAATGAGGAATATTTGCTTTGGATCATATATTCCTAGACTGTTAAATAGCTTTAGCGCCGTTTTTTTCCCACTCAGTGGAAATATGTATTGCAGTTGAAACCTCAGCTAAATACTTGAGTAGCCTTATACAATTTCAACTGGCATCTGTAGTGTACAGGCCCACAGCCTGAACACAATACATACAACACTCTGTGTTGTTCATGAGTTAAGGAGCTTTGCGCTGTTGTGTTTGTCTGAAAGTTCAAATTCTACCTGGACCAGTCAAACAGGTCTGACCTGGAGGGGAGGAGGGTGACTGATGATTAGCACAGGTGAGTAGGAAGAAAAAAGAATAACATCAAGCCTGAAAGAGAACAGCACATCGAACAGACTGTAGTCTTCATGGATGGTGAAGTGAGGTGAAGGTGAAGAGCGTAAAGCAAGATTCACAACCAGCGTGGATTATATGCTGTTGGAGCCAAGCAAGCTTGGACTTTATCTAAGGACCCAAACGTCTGGAGGTAAGAAAAAAAGGCTTACGAATATCTCTCAGAATCACTTTGACACTCAGTAACACAGACTAATTCACTTACTCTGTTGCTATCCGAGATGTTTAAATCCGTTGTTATCCTGTAAAGGTGCTATTTATATACACCTGCTTGATTTAATTTCATTTCCAAAGGTCATTCTGGGACTGTGAACCATTTAAAGCGGCGTAAGTGCATTATAAACTCATCTTGGCACCTGCTCGAGATAAAGTAACAGGAAATTTGAGGCAGTAGGTTTGATGAGGCAGTGTATGTGGAATGGTTGTCAAGTGAAAGAAGCTGCGAAAGGACTCACCCACTTGGGTTGTGTGTCTCGAGTAAACGCATTTGATGTGTAATAGCTTCTGTAGACTTTATTTACAGGGAGATATGAGGGAACTGCACCAGGAAACTGAATTTCATATCATACCCTAAAGTATTCCCTTACAGACTATTCACCAACTATGTCGTCGCTCGTATTTCATGCTGATAGTTCATGTGGTGTGTTTTGAGACTACGTGATGTTATTAAATGACCATATAAATCTTTGAATGTATTAAAAAACGAACAGAAGAAATGCTCTTGTTTTTGTTCCTACTAAAGACAGAACCAATTCAGAACTAGCAGTTCTCAATTATTTAATGCAGGGTTGTTGTTGTTTTTTTTTTGTTTTTGGACATTTTTCTATGTTTTTCCTATTGTTTTCTGAGCATTTGTACATCCAGGTCTGCACTGGCAGGGAATTAATTTTTAAATAAGCTTACTAATGGACTGGCTAATAATCATCATCTGTAATGGACTCAATCTCATGTTTTGAAATAAAACTTCCAAAAAAGCACAAATATAAAGTAGAGATGTCCTAACTTGTCAATTAACACCTTCCTATACACGTGTGAAAACCGAAGAACTGTCCCTTTGTGCTTTAATGATGGTTCCCGGTTCCCAGAAATCGACAAGACAATGAACAACAGTGTGCATTTGGTGAGATATCTCAACACAGGGAAATATGCTTGTGCAATATAAACAATCAATTTTTATTCAGTAACATTGTGTTGTATGCATTCAAATGTGTACTAGCTCTTAGAAGTGAATTGTTCCTCTACTTTTATTACACTTTTTCTTTTTCTTTTTTTCTTTTGGTAAAAAGCTTTTTTACTAAATCTATTAAGTATAAATGTGTTTTTTTTCTCTCCTAAAGATAACTAATCCGACATTCTATTTATAACACTGTTTAAATATTATATAACTAATCCTGAAGTTCCATGCATGTAAGATAACTGTTAAGTCATTCCTAGGTGTTTAAAAATACCTTATTAAATAAAATGTTTTGTTTTTTGCCATTGTTTACACCTGATACATATTCTAACGATTACCTTGGTGACTTTAAAAAAAAAAAAACAACCAAACAAACAAAAAAAAACCCCTGGAATGTCCCTGCTGAATGTCAGAATGTATACAAAACACATTTTCCATGTAATATGATGTAACACTCGTACCCACTGTATACAATGTCAGGAAAAATAGTACTGTGCTGCCTTGCAATTAAAACTGGCACTCGAAGAAACAAATTATAACAAAACTTTATACAAAAATAATTTGTATTTATACAAAAAATAATTTGCGCTGAATTGTGTTTCCAAAAAAAAAAAAGGTTTGTGCTGATTTGGTTTGTAAGATATTAGAATCGATAAAATTTAATGCAAATCTATGGCCAAGAGTGATGTAAGTGTGTTAAACCTAATTCATGTTATTAAACACAAAAAGCTTATTTATGCTGATTTATGCTGTACAACAGAAGTTTATTATATTTGTCTCTATTTTTGTCCATAGACTACATATTCCTTTCACTGCGAATTTACACTTGACCATTTCCTTATGTTCATGTACCTATAATGATATAAAATCACATAAATCAAACCATTTTTGTTTTCCGCTTCCATCCATATGGCAATTTCCCCAAGGTCTGTACAGCCCCTTTCTTTCCTTACCACTGTTTAACTAAAGGTACAACAGGTTTCACCTTGATGGTACTATGCCAGTGACTAGCATTTGTACTTTAATGTGCCTTTTTACTACAATTTTCCAGATTTGAATTTGAATATATTAGACTTTCACTTCAGACACGTGTTACTAGTACCTGTATTTGGATTGTACCTTAAGCATCTGACAAAATATCACTTCATCTTGTTCTACAGGGTGGCGGCTTCCCTGAGTATTTCACTCTTCCATTCTCAACCTGTGCCATGACTGACAACCAATCAACTGAAGCAAGAGGCCAGGCGAAGCTCAAACAGAACATCAAGCCTCAGTTTGACCAGAAGGACAGTAGCCAACAGGGCCCACCGGGGAAGGCAGTAAAAAGTGAAACACCCCGTTGGCGGAGTCGTAGCAGTGACTCGGAGCGACGCGGCAGACAGAGGGAGCGGGCAAGGGAACATGGGGGAAGGAGGGAGCGTGGTCGAAGTGAAGAGGGCAGACGTAGCTCAAAGAGAGGTGGCAATGGCAGAAGCAATACTAATTATCCCCGGGACAACCTAGAAGAAACGGAGTGTCCCATCTGCTTCTGCCACTACGACAATGTCTTTAAGACTCCAAAGCTGCTCGCCTGCGGCCACACGTTTTGCCTGGAGTGCCTGGCTCGCATCAACGTCTCGTCTGTGGAGATCAAGAAGCTGTCGTGCCCCGTGTGCCGTGAGTTGACGGAAATCCGGCACGGCCGAGATTTGCCCCAACTCGGTAACAACGAGAACGTTTTCAGCAAGCTTCCACCCGAGATGCAGAGGGCTCAGTCTGTGCGCTTTGTGCGCAGCAAAGGCAAGCTGGTCCTCAAGAATGCTTCTGCAACAAGCTGCTTCGGTAAGAAGAGCACAGTTCTGCCAGTTGGGGCTGCAGAGGAAGGTCTCAGTTCGACTACAATCGTGAATGTGGGCAGACCTCCGAACAGGGTGAGAGGTCGAATGGGAAGAGTGTTCCAGTCCAATAATTGCTACTACACTGTGGTGACCTCTGTCATCGTGGTTGCCGTGGCTCTGGTGATAGTGGGCATCTTGACCTTTGTAGTGATGCCCAACGTGATTATAGGAAAGAGACCTCCACATGCAGACGATGTCGAACTCAACATGACTAATGGGTAGTGAGAGGCAGTCTCTGTAAAACGAACTGAGGGAAAGGAACCTAAGTGTAAGAGAACAAACCAAACTCTAGGAGATGATATTGTTATGTGGAGACGACATGGCTGAAACATATCTGTTGGCCTTGCCATGATCCTTTTGTGTCAGTGGTTGAATACAAAAAGGCATGACGCACTGCATATTGTGGACTTTTAGTGAAAGCTGCAACTTAAACGGTGTGAAGGATAGGCTAAAGAACCTTCTGAATGGAAATGTTCACCTGATGGAAATACTATAAACACGTACTGTGACTTTTATTATAGTTACTAAAAAAAATTAAAAAAAAGTAAATAGCAATGAAACCTAAATGTCCCTCCACCCTGTCTTGAGTTTCATAGCAGCAGTGTACATGACCTAGGCGTTATTTGTACATGTCAGTGCATTAGCTTTCTTGTCGCACGTTATAAAAATGTACTTTTATTTTCTGTTCAAAGAAACATAGATGTCACTGGAGAGCATTCAGGAACAAATCAGCATTACTGTTTCTGTATTCATTTTGTATCCCGTGTATTTTTAGCATTCTTATCATAAGTGTTGGAAATGATGGGAGGGGAAAAAATGCAAATTGAATGAAAAGAGGGGGAAATAAAAGAAACGCTGTTGGATATATAAAAATAAACAGGAAAAAAAAAACAATGTTGTGTACATTAAGAACGGTTGTCTGATTGTTCTTCAGTACCACGTGTACTCAAAACTACAAATGACTGGATGTGCAGCTGTGTCACCAAGACATAATAGCAGTCAATGACACTACTGGCTTTTAGCAAGCAGATGGTCACAATGACTCCTGAAGCTGTTATTTAGGACATCTCACAGGTCCTGAAGATCAAGTAACAGCAATCTGATCCTGGCAGTCCATTAAACCCTTGTCTGTCTTCGGTGTCTAGATACACTGCTCCAGATTTGCCAATGTACAGCATGTTTACCACTTATTACCACATTTATGCATGGCTTTTTTTTTTTTCTCACAGTAAGTATTGAATGATGACTAGGCATTAGCTCACCTGGAAATGCCTCATCAGACATGCCTCTTGAACTTCTCTCATATGGTTGAGGGCGATGCAGTTCTTTCTGTAATGGTACACAACCCGAAAATCACCAATAAATCATGTTGTCCATGTTGATGTACAAATGTTTTTAATGATTGATTCTAGGCACATGCAGGTCAATTGTAAACCAAAAGTCGCCCAATAACCATATTTCAGCCATGTTTTAGATGTCAATAATGTGGTTTAGTCCAGCATTAAGTCAAAACAAATTTTTTTATTAGGATAAAATGTAAAAATTATTCTTGACCATGCACCATTCAAGAGTTTAGTACATACTGGATGTACTGTAATAAGGATATTTTAATGTGGACATTTTGCGTTTATGGTACTTCAGTCAGGGCATTTCAGAATTAATGAATTATTTTTTTTTTTTTAGTTTTGGAGACTGGTTACAAGGTTACACACCTAACCTATAATCATTAACCATTTAATAGGTAAATGTAGCTGCCCTCTACTGCATTGTGAACTGAAAGCTGAAACCTGCCTTTTCTTCCAAACTTCTTTTTAAAAAAAAAATAGGGGGGGGGGGGGG
>JAQMCW010000003.1:6183312-6195382 GCA_030068335.1 Chrysichthys cranchii
ACGACTATTCGACCAATAAAATTGACGTCGACTAATTTTCATGGTCGATTACGTCGACTAATCGCGGCAGCACTAGTTGTAATATCATTTAAAGTAGAAAGAGTTTATTTAATTACTTTTGAAGTCATCATTTCTTTGCAGTATTTCTTTGCATCTGTCTAAGACTTTTGATCGGTAAAAACCCTGCATCGGTTACCATGTTATTCATCAACCTGGGGAAACCCCAAGTTTCAGTGCACAAAAGACAGGTAGTTGTTGACCTACAAACTGAACCTCTACGTTTGACTTAAACAATTGAAAGAAAAAAAACACATGTAGGTAAAAACCCTGCATCGGTTACCATGTCATTCATCAACCTGGGGAAAACCTAGGTTTCAGTGCACAAATGACAGGTAGTTGTTGACCTACAAACTAAACGTCTACATTTGACTTAAGCAATTGGAAAAGAAAACAAAACCATTAAACACAATAAAAAATGATTTGACAATCCTGTTGGGTTTGCTAAGTATCAACTGTCAAGTCAACAAGTCACCTGTTAGACACAGATCTAACATTATACATCTGTAAGAACATGTTGTTTGGAAGGATTGCGAGACAGAAATCCCGAGAGCAGTACACAAAAATCTAGCACCTGAAGTTCTCCTGCATGAAAGAAAATCGGCCATGAACATTGTAAAACACGGCAGTGAATCTACGACTAAATCTTGAGGCTGTTTAGAGGCTATTTAGAGCAGTGTTTCTCAACCGGGGTGCCGCAGAAACGGCAATGCCCCCCCCGGTCTCACGAAATTTTGCCACCTTACTACCTGTAGGCACTTCACACCTGCAAGCCTGAGAACGTTTCAGAACTAGAAATGTTTTGTGTAGTAAGGATATAAGATTTGTTGCAAATGTCTGAAAAAGTTTTAGACATTACAGAAAGGGATGCAGTGCTGGTATTCTTTCCAGGGGAGCTTTCACTGGATAATATTTGTATAAATGCCCGATCATTTTGAAGCAACTTAAAAAAAAAAAAAAAAAAAAAAAAAAAAAAAAAACAGCATTGTGTTGAATGTAAATTTTAGACCATCTCCATGTGTTTCAGCTCAAAATCTCACTCATTGCAGGAGTTATTGATTTTATGTATTCATTTTTTCTGGACAAAGAGTAGCGATATAATACGTAGTGAACGGATTTCTGAAACATGATGCAGCTCAAACACCACGAAGTTGATTATACATTAATATATGACTCTTATTTTTTTTCTTTTATCCCCCTAGGAAGAGAGGTCAAGCTACAGGAAGATATTTACAGATTCAGCCAGGAAGCTGAATGCGCTCAGCTCTCAACTGGGCTCTTGCATTGAGAAAGCCAGACCTTACTATGAGGCACGGAGATTAGCTAAAGAGGTACGTTTGTTCTCACTCGTGTCTCTGTGAATTAATGCATCCGTGAGAACATGCTCCAGTATTCAGAATCTTTTAGCATAACTACAAAACTTCCAGGACAGACTCCTGCTGTATCATTGGATTACTCTGACTCAGCTTGGCCATGTCTTTTAATGCTTTCTGATTTTGTTATGCACCTCTTAGGCTCAGCAGGAGACCCAGAAGGCCGCGCTAAGATACGAGAGGGCCGTTTCCATGCACACGGCTGCACGGGAGATGGTGTACGTGGCTGAACAGGGCCTTGGTGCTGCTAAGACTCTGGATCAAACTTGGCAAGAGATGCTGAATCACGCCACTGCCAAGGTATCATCTGCCTTACAGTCTACACTGCCTTTTATTAGAGTATACACAAGGGATGGGTGATGCGAGGAAAAGTATCATATGATATTGGAGACGTTTCTTCCCTGCGCAATATGCATCATGATGGGTAGATTTGTTCACAAGCTGCCTAGAAAAAAAACAAAAAACAAAAAAAGAGACAATGGGTACAAAACTGTAGTGTTGTGATATTTAATCAGTTCCTTCCCATCAAAAGACCTTATAAATGGTGTGTAAAAAATATATATATACACTGATAACATCTCGTAAAAGTGTGCTGCGTCCTAATCCTGATCTTATAATCATCTTATTGCCTAGCCCTTGTTATTTTGTCCAAAGTCCAGTTATGCCCATAATAAAGCCTTGACTTAAACCGTGACTTGAGAGTGTTATGTTTCTCCTTGGCTGCACGAAGGGGGAATTTGAAAATAGCTCCTTAAACAGATGTTGGAAAAAGTATATTAGTGGTTGTTTGAGGAAAGATCCCACGCCACATTTTAATGCCGCGTTTACAGCTGTGTCTGCTTTCTGCACACGTTGTAATTGGACCTTTCTCCTGCGTGAGTTGCAAATAAGCTGGGTAGGGTGCGGGACGTCTGCCAGCTTGTCAGCATGACATGAGTAGGAGATTATTTTTATACCACTGAACATGCTTATTTCTGATAAGCCTCTAGCCTGTCATTATCACTACACCACTCATAATTAATCCCTGCTGTAAAACAATGCGTTTATCACTGTGTAAGGGTGATGAAACGTAACCATGACAGTAAGTATAAATAGCGTTTTAGCTCTTTATTTACTCGTCAGTATTGCCTTCTCTGTCATGCCGCGAGGCAAAGCCTTTTGGAGCCGATCCGATTACTTTATCGCATCCTGAATGTAATGTATGCTGTGTGCATTTGCACCAGATTTGGTCCAATGCTATCCAGTGAGGATGGGATTACCGGAAATGTATAATTCATGACGGAAATGGTTCTGTGCGTGTATAATTGGGTGCTCCATTATTGTGCTATTCATGAGCAGATTTTTTTTTTATTTCAAAACAGTCGATCTGAAATTGATGTGGGGGGAAAAAAAAACCCCAGACAGCTCAGTCTGTGCAGAGTAATATGAAACAAGAAAACCATGATGAAGGAAAGAAAAAATAAATCCCAAGTATTTCAGTGAAAAGTGACAGACAGCTGGTATGACAGATTTGATTAATCATGTCTGTTTATCATCGTGTATCAAAATATAACCACGACTGTGATTTATAAATGGCACTGTAGACCTATATTTACTCACCGCTATCTTGTCCAGTCACGCTGATGGACTGTTTAGCCTGTTTTAGGTTTTTTTTTCTCCGTGTAGCTAAACGGTGTCTGATCACGATTGGATTACTGAAAATGCACAGCCGTGCCTGCACCGTGGCTCTTGCGCAGCCCTCCGACCCCCCTGCTGAGAGTCACTTAGATGAAACCTGGTCTCTTTTTGCTTTTCACAGGTGAACGAGGCTGAGGACGAGCGACTGCGGAGTGAGCGAGAACACATGCGTGTCACCCAGCTGTGTCAGGCAGCTGAGGCCCGTGTACAGACCCTGCAGAAATCCCTCAAGAGGACCATCATCAAGTCGAAGCCTTATTTCGAACTCAAGGTCCAGTTGAACTCCATATTGGAGGTCAGTTAAGAGATAGGATTTATTGTAGTTTTATTTCCGTGCTTCAGAGAAGCATATGAATTCCAGTTGTAAACTATAAATGTGTACGTACACACACACACACACACACACACACACACACACACACACACACACACACACAGAGTTTTTTATACACACTTCAACAGTGGTTATATGTACCCATTTAAAAAAAAAAAAAAAAAAAAATCCAAATTGAATTAGACATCAGTGTGTAGAGACAGGAGAGCAATGTGTGTAGAGACATGTATACAGTTTTATGCCGACATTTTTCATGTTGAAGTGTATATAAATTTTTTGGGCCCCTCTGTGTATGTATGTGTGTACATGTATGTGTACATACACACACATATGTATGTATGTATGTATGTGTGTGTGTGTGTATGTATGTGTACACATACATACAGTGGAACCTGTGGTCAAGAACTCCTCCGATGACAAACAAATCGGTTCCCAACCACAAAATCCGGCAATATTTTGCATCTGGTCACAACCATATAATCGGCCGCCTTACGAACACATCCTTGGCCATTTCCCTTTCCGCTTCATACGCGCCAATGTTTTTCTATTTTCTGTTTGCATGTTGCGTACCTTCCAAAGACGCACGTATCCCTTTAGATCGGTCTCGGTTCCGGTCAAGCAGTCGTGTTTGATGCATTTTTTTCATTGTGTTTCTCTGCATTTTTGCGCTATAAGCCTTCATTATGGGTCCCAAGAAAGTGAAAAGTGGAAATAGTCGTGAGAGTAAGAAGCCTAAGCGTATAACAGTTGAAATAAAGAAAGAAATAATCGCAGAACATGAGAACTGCCACCAAATCCCTCAAGTCTCAGAACGAATTAAGTTCGTGATCAGAGGTTCCTCTCTCTCTCTGTGTGTGTGTGTGTGTGTGTGTGTGTGGGGGGGTGTAGCTCAGGGGGTCAAGACGCCACACTACTGGTCGGGAGTTCAAATCCAAGCACCACCAAGCTGCCACTGCTGGGCCCTTGAGCAAGTCCCTTAACCCTCAACTGCTCAGTTGTACAAATGAGATAGATGTATGTCGCTCTGGATAAGGGCGTCTGCCAAATGACACTAATGTAATGTAATGTGTATTTATGTACGTGTGCGTGTACATGGATAGCTAGAAAGAAAATGAACAAACAGATGGTGGCAAGGAAAAACCCTCTGAGACAGCATGAGGAAGAAACTTTGAGAGGACCCATCCTCATTTGGGTGACACCTGATCGTGCTATTACAACTAACATACCTCCATAAGCATGTCTTCTAGCAGAGTTAAAATTTAACTTTAATTATTAGACATTGTAAATGTAGAGATATCACCTTACTATTTATTTATGACTTGAAATAAACACTCATCCACCAGTTAAGTACTGGTATAATTCAGCACAGCCTAGTACACCATATGGCCAAAAGTATGTGGACACCTGACTATCACACCCTTATGTGGGTGTGTCTTCCCTAAACCGTTGCACATGATCGTACAGGACGTCTTCACATGCTGTAGTGTTAGAAGTTCCCTTCACTGGAACTTAGAGGCCCAAACCTGTTCCAGCATGACCGTGCCCCTGTGCACAAAGCAAGCTCCGAGAAGACACGGTGTGCCATGTTTGGTGTGGAAGAACTTGAGTGGCCTGCTCAGAGCCCTGACCTCAACCCTGCCGAACACCTTTGGGATGAACTGGAACTCAGACTGCACACCAAACCTCCTCGCCCAACATCAGTGCCTGACCTGACTAATGTTCTTGTAGCAGAATGAACATAAATGCCCACAGCTAAAATCCAAAATCTAGAAGAAAGCCTTCCTAGAAGAGTCTGTAATGGGACGTTCAACAAGAATGTTTGGGTGTGATGGTTAGGGGACTGCAAACTTTTGGCCAACTATTATTTCATCCATGTGGAAATTCTCATTTCTGCATATTTAATATGTAGTTTCTATGTGTCGTGGAAAAATTAGTCGACCACTGAGAACACAGCACAAGCAGTGACCAGAAATACAGAAGAAGAGATGCATGATAAAGAAAAGCAAAAAATAAAATAAAATAAATAAATCCCTGTTATGGCACTGAAAAGCGACAGATAGCTTGCACAGCTTTCATGAGTCAGCTAAACAGCTAAAAAGCTCATGTTTTATTGTGTAATCAGTGATCAGGTTATTTCACACATTTGTGATTTATGTAATATCGAGTTGAGGAGATTTGAATATTACACACATGCAACGTCACGAAAGCAACGAATTACTGCTTATGCCAACAGCACAGAACAAATTACTAATGAATAAATAAGTTGATTATTTGCGTTATGTAAATTTAAGATCTGTGTATGTACATTTCGAATGTTCGTGGAGATGTCTTGGATAATAAACTTGTCACTATATTTGAACCACAATTAGCTGCAGTGCGGAGATACAAAGTTAGATTGTGATTTGATTATTCTGGTAAACATATTCCTCTCTGCTGCATAAACATTTGTCTTTCTCTTTGATTGTCTCCTACTCATATTTGTGCGAGCCAAGCCGACTGTGCTGAGATTTGTTGTGTATCGTGTTTGCAGGAGCACAAATTGAAGGTAACTCAGTTAGAAGAGCGTGTAAGCGAAGTGAAGAAGCATTACTCCTACACTCTGCAACGCTTGGAGAAAATCAGCGAGGAGATCCATGCACAGAGGGGACCGGACCATTCTGAGGACGGATCTCCGAAATCCTTCAAAACACGCAGTCCTCCTATAGGAGCAGAGGCGGTAGTTACTAAGAGGACCGAAGGTGGACACCATGGAGGCCGCAATAAGTCAAATGAATGGGTGGACGGTCAAGAGGCTAAGACACAAGAGTGGGTGGAGAGACATAGGGAGTCCGGCTGGTGGGAGGGAGGAAAACGGAGACCGGTGTCCGTAGTGGGTTCAGACACCACCTCTGTATTTAGCTTTAAAACCATCGCTTCTGATTTGGAGAAGTGCGATTCTGTTGAGCATCTTGGCCAGCTGAGTGACTCTGTTAGTCTTTCAGAAGAGGAGGAAAGGGGGAAAGAGGGGGATGACGAGATTGGAGCAGTGGAACAAGAAAAGGACAAAAAGTTGGATTTTACAGAGATCGAGAAACAAGAGCAGCTCTTCAAGCAGCATCACAGGAGTGTGAGTTTGTGAGTAAGACTCACGTTAGGCTCACACAAAGGGCAACATTCGAGTAGGAGTGGGCGATTTCGTGATACTTGAAGACATTTCCATCGTACACAATATGTATCAGGATATTTAGCAATGATAACATAGTAACAGCTACACTGGCGTTTTAAAGCATAACTAATGCAAGCAGTGCAATGGTTTTAACATTACTTTTAAGAAGGAAAATAAAATGAAACAGTCATTCATCTTTAGTCGCTGCTTCATCCTGGAAAGGGTTATGGAAAGACACCAGTTATAAATCGGGAATACACCCTGGATGGGATGCCTGTCCATCCCCAAGACACCATAAATGTGCACACTCACTCACTCACACACTCTGCCCCTAGCTTTGAAAGCTGTGAAGTTTATTATCGGAGATATGTTCTTTTGAGGTTGGATGTAACCTGAAAATGTAACCCACACAAACACGGGAAGAACATAAAACATCCGGTATGTAAATTAAAAAAAAAATTTTTTTTAAAAAGGGAAAAGAAAGCAGTGTCCAGTCAGCTACTTGTTACCGTGAGCAACAAAGTTCACAATGTGCATTTCTCAAAGTATGACTGACGTCGTCTGTACTTTTATAAGACTGACCAACTTCGCTGTAAATCATCAGGTTACGATCATTCTCATTTTGTCTTATCTTCCAGTCTTATGTTCCACCAGGTCTGGGTTTTGTTCCAACACACAAGTTAAGACCTTCTTAATACAATACAAACGACTAGGATAACACGCTCCGGTTTAGACTCTGTGTCCAGGGCCGGACTTGAGCAGTGCTGTCCGTCTCTTCATCCATTTCCCCACGTGTGAGAACATCGCCGTGTACGGTACTCGCACTTTGCATCAAGAAAGGGATTGGAGAGAAATGGACTTCTTGTGAACAGCTGTAATGAATTAAACACAGCTCCAGTCTAATGAAACTGAATCCAGTATAATTTCCTACAACGGTTCAGCAGGTAATTTGAATGCAGTGGCACCCACACTCAGTTCGCAATATATTATGAAACGCGAGATGTTAAAAGACCCCCTGGGACTCTGAGGTTGTTGTTGGTGCTGATAGTGACAGTAGATCTTGTAAATTAATGCATGAAAACAGAAGACACACTGAGTAATGTGTTTAAAGCTCATAGCGCAATGCACATAGTATTATCGAAGTAAATCTTTGACATTAATGAGGGCACCCTGTAGATATGATTAAAATGTCATTACAGTTAACCTTAAAACAAAAATACTGAACTGACACTGAATTCCTTGACGTTTTTGTTTTACACCAGCCTCTTTAAGCTCAATTTGCCTTTTTAAGCTTTTTTTTTTCCATGAATACCAACAGGAAGAATGATGAAAGACAATTCATTAAACTCTTTGAAGAAAATAAAGAACACGGGTATATTTTTAAACTGACCATACTGCAGTTATTATTTTAATAGTTTATTTGCATTCATACTTTTATCTGTACAAACCTTTCTAAAACCTAGCTTATAGGTATTATAAAAGTTAACTCTGATAATAAAATAGAAATTTTCTGTTACCCTTGAAATCGAGGACATTTAAACCAGGGGTGGCATAGTAACATAAGTTCTTGTCGTGTTTTGGTGGCAACACTACAAGTTTGACCTTGACCAATCATTGTTCAGATCTTTGCATGTCATAGGGCTATCATTATAGCTACAGAAAGAACATCATGGAACACACAAAGAGTTGTCAAACTAGGCGAGAAAATCCCTCCAAATTCTGACATGCTAGGCTTTTTGTCGGGGTGGCGTGGGACGTCCCAAATGCCACATCACTGTTCTTCGATTATGTCACACTTCTAGGGCCGTTCGGCGTTCCCGATGTTCATATTCTCGCCAGACAGTGGAAATTCGTCAGCCATGTCAAAATCAGGCTGAGTTTGGGTTGTCCGATCCCAGAAATGGACTGCAGGTTTTTTTTTTTAAATGCCAGTTAAAAGACTTTTGTCTGACTGCAGGTTGAAACTGACTGACCATGCTAGTCAAACACTTAAATGACAGTTGCTAAAAAGCAATAAACGGGCCCCCCGGATAATTACCATTGAAGTCAATTTACACCCCATTAACCCAAACAAGCTTAAGGTCACGAAGCTGATATTTTCTATTTTCCACAAGCTGCAAAACACAAACGCTTGTGATGTTTTCCTCCTGATTTTGCGAGTCAAAGAATGATTATCGAATGCGTATTTATCAGGAGTGAGAACTTCAGGATTCTATATGAAAAGACGCGTTACGATTGTTCAGGCAATGATTCAGTGTTTGATTTTACCACTGAATCTGTTTTAATGTGTCCCGATTTCAATCCCTAAAACACTGATTCGATATTTGACAACACAAGTGAATCTTATAAGGTATGATAAATAATAATAAGAAGAAGAAATTGAGGCCATAATCGATTTCTGATAGTGGCCTCAATTTATTTCAGTCAATGCACTGATCCAAAATTGTCCAATAAATCCAATATAATTTTCTCCTCTACCTTTTATGAAGTAAATACATGCAACATAATGCACATTCCCTTTTTTCCTATAACTGCCTCTATAACTTACAGCCATGTTAAACTGCCTAGTAATAAACACACTCTCCAATTTCACTCTAAAGCAATACTGACTCACTGATTACCAGTTTCATATGATTGTCTTCATATCCTGTTTTTGTGAATTGGTTTCAGTTCACCTTTCTCACACTGCCCTTAAAGTCTAAATGAACTCAGCTTTAACTGACCGCATCCCTTCTTCTTCTTCTTCTTTTTTTCCCCAAAGTCACACTGTATTTTATTCAATATGAGCAAACCTGTAAGATCCTTTGTCAGTTGATTATCAGGTTCAAGCTAAGTAGACTTTTCATAGTTTGCGTGCATCTATAAGACGTGCTGCTCAGTAGATTGCGAGAATGATCCTTGCTTTATTGTTATATTCAGTAAATCTTTTATTGTTATTATATTTTTTATTGCATTCAGTGTTAATTTATTTTTATTCAGCAACTGGAATTTTGATGTTTCATATTTAAACTCTTAAGCAGGCATTCTATAGTTATCTTACATGTGTTATGATACAGCTGACTATTGAAAGTAAAACTTTTGTGTCAATTATCCAAGATGGTCATAGTTGTGTATTCGACTGTCTATATGCTAGACTTTCCTGTTTTCTTTACCATTTGTTGTTTGTTTTGTTTTATACACTCTTCTGTAAAGATTGTTCTTCATGAAGATGAAAAATGCTTATGCAATGTCTGACAGAACAATACATGAGTATACATAAATTGTTATGTATAAAAATGTTTCATGCAAATGAATTATAGTTTTCTCTGCATATTGTCCATCTTGTTCATTGTACAGTAATTGTATTTTCAGTGCAATGTTCTTAGTTGTGCTGTGACTTTCTCCTTTTCCTCAAGACATACTGTATGAACATGTTTCATCTAGTGTGCAGCATAATCTAATTGTAAAGATCGGATAATCATATTAATAAAAGTGTTCCTGATATAATTATTAGCCAGTGCATAGAGCAGTAATCATGAAGCTCAGATGTGATGGTAATTTTTAATTTCAGGAAAATAAGAGCCACAGCAAGTAGTCTCTGCTAAGTCAAGTAATTGTGGTCATTATTAGGCTACACCAGCATTTTTCTAATGAGATCCCTGGTGCCAAATGGTTCCCCATCAGTTTCCTCAGATATCCTGTTGGCCTCCTTTCATAAATTCTTGAGTTTCAGATTGTTGATTAAAGAGATCTCTCCAGTACAGGCTGCGTTTCCCCACCCCGTTCTTCAGATGACCCTAATGCAGAGAAAGATACGTCTTTGTCAGCATTAGTGGTCATGTGATGCTCCTCCTGAGTCAGCTGTGTGCCTGAACGAGAAGTACAATGATAATATTTTATCTCTCACATCTCTCTTTTCTCTTACGATTCGCCGTGTGTCCTTTGAGAGAGATGTAATATGGAGGAGATCCAATATGGAGCCTGAGCAGAGACAGAGATTAAATCGCTGATGGACGCCTTTTCAGAGGGAACGTCGACGTAGACCGCATCCGGTCCGAGATAAGGAGGTCCGTTTTTCATCCTGTGGAGATGACGTGGTCACAGCATATATGGCTTAAAAAAATCATATTTAAAGAAAAAAGGTATCCAAAGAATCATTTCCTAAAAACCTTTTGAGTGATGGATCATTAACCATTTTTTTGGTCCAACAGAGAACAACAACAAAAAAAAAATCCCATCATAAATGCTACCAGAGGCCTGAAATTAAAGCTGCTCTGTATGCATGATGCTCTGTCAGTGGGTCCAGATTTTTACACACAGGGTGGTAAAGGCTAGGGGCCCATCTGGTTATGTACCGCACAATGACATGCAGAATCTCTGATTTGTTTCTTGGGGCAAAATAAATGTCCACAAAATGACATTGGCAGGCAGCTGCCCCCCACTTGTTCCACCTGTGTAACCACATGCATGATTTATCTCTTTTGGTTTGGGACCAGATGTCCTCGTAGGGATAGTATGATGATAATTTTGACAGTATGTGAACCAGTTTGCTTTAGAACAACTGCTCATGTGCAAAAGAACACAACAACAAAAAACAGAGTACGTTTCAAGAGCTCAAAGCTGAAAGATTTCCCCGGAACACTGACATGGGGTTTAGTTTTAGTGTTTATCCTCCACCATTGCATTGCATTGCACTGCATATTAGCTTAAAACCCTGTAGCACCCCTGGGGTCATATTTGACCCTAAGTTTTATTTCACCATTATATTCAACACACTCTTTGGTTGGTGGATATTAGTGGACATCCCCAGAGGTCTCATAAGGACTACT
The DNA here is from genome assembly GCA_030068335.1 of Chrysichthys cranchii. Lineage (NCBI taxonomy): Eukaryota > Metazoa > Chordata > Actinopteri > Siluriformes > Claroteidae > Chrysichthys > Chrysichthys cranchii. The sequence continues at coordinate 6,194,707 of JAQMCW010000003.1, forward strand.
TCATAACCTGTAGTAGGAAAGGGTCACCTCTTCCAGGGTAAAAAAAAATACAGTAACGTAACTTAATAAAAATATATTGCTCAAATCTGTGTGTCTGTATGTTTTGTGGATGTAAAATAATTAACATTAAGTTGTTTTATCTTGATTGTAAATCTTGTAAATTAAAAAAAATAGGATTGAAGCAGAACCTTATCTTTAAAAAACTGGATTTTGGAGCAAAACGTTATCTTACAAAAAATAGATTTTGGAGCAAAACCTTATCTTACAAAAACTGGATTTTGGAGTAAAACCTCATCTTATAAAAACTGGATTTTGGAGCAGAACCTTTTACTTTAACAACTGGATTTTGGTGAAAAACCTTATCTTAGAAAACTGGATTTTGGAGTAAAACCTTATCTTTAAAAAGAATTATTTTGGAGCAAAACCATATCTTAAAAAACTGGATTTTGGAGCAGAATTTTATCTTTAAAAAACTGGATTTTGGAGCAAAACCTTCTCTTTAAAAAAAATAGATTTGGGAGCAAAACCTTATCTTAAAAACTGGATTTTGGAGCAAAAGCTTATCTTTAAAAAACTGGATTTTGGAGCAAAACCTCATCTTAAAAAAACTGGATTTTGGAGCAAAACCTCATCTTAAAAAACTGGATTTTGGAGCAAAACCTTATCTTACAAAAAC
>JAQMCW010000003.1:6239270-6250200 GCA_030068335.1 Chrysichthys cranchii
TTGAAAAGAAGAGGAGATGCTACACCATGGTAAACATGCCCCTGTCCCAACTATTTTGGGACCTGTAGCAAACATCAGATTTGAAATGAGCTCATTTTGTGCATAATATTGTAAGATTTCTCAGTTTAAACATTTTTTATGTTATCTGTGTTCTGTTGTGAATAAAATATTGGCTCATGTGATTTGAAAGTCTTTTAGTTTACGTTTTATTCAAATTTAAACAACGTCCCAGCTTTTCTGAAATTCGGGTTATAATTGTCACACATTGATAATTTATCATCATCTATTGTTTTAATGGTTCATTAATCCAACTCTGGTCATTGTCTCTACTCATTTCCTTCCTTTTTCTCTCTGGCAGGTCTATAAGGAGAAACTCTATGGAAAGAAGTATGTCTGGTTTCTCATTGGCTGGTACGCAGACAACTGGTTTAAAATCAAAGACCCAGACATTAACTGCACTATGGAGCAGATGACGGAGGCTGTGGAGAAACACGTCACCACGGAGATCGTCATGCTGAACCCTGAGACGGTCCGTGGTGCCTCCAACCTGGTGGGTGAAATATAATTCCTGTGTATGTATTTGTACTAATTCTGACACTGTTATACGTATGATTATGAGGGTGCCATTCAGTCAGATATATATAAAGTGTGGGAATTGAAACAAAACCTGAGTAACCTTTAGTCTGAATACAGGAGGATTATAAAGATGCATAAATGGACAATGTACTCTTAATAGTACATTTACATGGTTACTATCTTTGGGGGAATCTAGTCTGTCCTCTAACTTGTTATGGCATTGAATAATGAATAAACTGGTTCGGTTAATTAGGCTTTTCACCTCATTGTGTTTAATGAAGGGTCCATTGAAGGCGCAGGCTAGTGTTTTAAATGAAAAGGCTACTCAGGTGTCTGTGTAACATTTGCCTCCAAACAGTCGGGTATAGAAGTTTATAAAGTCATACGTGTATATATTCAATACAGCTTGTGCGTGTGTTTTATTTCATGATGTGAAAAGTTTTTGTGATGTTAGTCTAGTCCATTCTGCCTCTCCATCCAGTCTAATGTAGTAGTATCAACCACTTGCTTCTTGTCTGTATTTAACTTTAGTTAAAGTATTGCTCCACGTAACCCTGGTGTTGAGCTTCTGATTATTGCGCGATTCCCCTTAAACAATCGCTCTCATTCTTAAACTCAGTCCTTTGTTATATCTTCAGACTTCCCAGGAGTTTTTGGCTCAGCTCATGTCTCGTCTTGGTGGGAAGAACCCTGAGGAGACGGGAGGTTTTCAAGAGGCTCCCTTGGCATATGATGCCGTGTGGGCTCTTGCTTTGGCTCTTAATAAGACGATCGCACCGCTGCGAGCTAAAGGAAGAAGACTGGAGGACTTTAATTACAACAACCAGGACATCACAGCAGAGATATATCGGGCTCTTAATACCAGCTCATTTGAAGGAGTATCAGTGAGTACAACATGGATGTTAGAGGCAGCATTAGAAATAGACAACTCTGTGAAAGAGTCAGGAAAGAATAGGAATTTAGTTTTAAAACACGTAGCGCTGGAAAATCTTATCTGTAAAATACGAGCCAATATATCGCCGGGCCTAACAAATAAGCTAATATAGCTTTCTGAATATTGCACTTAAACACAGGAGGATATGTTTTATAGGTATCTTCATTCTTTTTCCTTATAAATGCTCATATCCATGTCTTTCTCAGGGTCACGTAATCTTCGATGCTCAGGGATCCAGAATGGCCCGGACACTCATAGAACAGCTGCAAGGTATTTCCTTATTATCCATTCTGTCTAGTACGTCAAAATGACCCTTAAGACTTTGCTTCAATAACAGACGGCAAAATTAGATTTCTTTTTTCATTATATTGCGTCAGCCTACAGCATGTGTCCTTATTAAGCAGTTATAATAAGGATTTTATGCACGTTTGTCCCATTGCTTCATTTCCATAATTATCTATTGTTTTCAAATGCATTGACTCAGGATTTAAGCCTCATTATTTTTGTAAATGACTATTTTGTAAATGAAAGTCTTACTAATGACTCTTTTTCTTCTTAATTCTACTTAAAGAACAGCTTTATTTTTCGTGCCATCCACAGTCACTAACAGGATGACCTAGGGGCCAAATTGAGTATTTTCTTTTCTGCCCTTTGAGACCATTTATCTGAGCCTTTACCAGCGTCACTGTTTAATTTCGTAGGTGGGAGTTACAAGAAGATTGGATACTACGACGGCACAAATGGCAGTCTTTTATGGTACGAAGAAGACGAGTGGATAGGTGAGACAGATTGATCCTTTTCCCCTCCGTCTAGACAACTGTCGCCAGCTTTATCCATTTCATTCACTCTTCCTGTCCAGTCCGTTATATTTGTCATGATTGAAGATTACTACTATTGATTTTTTTTTCTCTGACAAAGTGCTCTTCACTGTTTAATATGTCACCAGATCATAACTGCCCTTTGTGCCGGCTGGGGTTTTAAACACGGGGTAATCTGAAATGCGAGAGATGAAATCTATAGTGTCCTAAATGTGAGCTGTTGATGACCTGAACACTGAATTGACATCTTGTGTTGTATTTTAAAATCGATGTTAAGCATGGCCGAGCCTTGTTTTCAGGTTTATGGCATTATCTGCTTCACCAAATCAGCATCCATCACTAGTGTTTTGCTTTAAAGGAGAATATCATTCCTGAAAGTAATTTATATATAGTCAAAGCTAAGCAGAGAAAGTATTAAAAAAGGTCTGGATTTTTTCAGCAGGAAAAAAAATCTTGCTAACACCTAATAAAATAACTGCATATTTATTTTTTAAAAAGTGAGCAGTATGTGGCATTTGTGTAATGTTGTGTGAAACTCAAGTGTATTTGTGTTATGTAAACAAAATGCACACATATTTGCATCGCATTGTGTGTATGTCTTTGTCATTGATGTAACGAGATTAACCTCCTCAGCTAGAAAGCCATCTTTTGTAATTCTGACATAGAACCGTGAATGCCATGACTGGATTGTCAGTAAACTACCGCCACACAAAAAACGCCAAATTACTGAATATTAAATAATGATTAAACCTTAATAACATTCCAATTACATCTTAAATTGCCTTGACTGTTGAACGCCGATTTAAATGCCCCTGTGTATTTCCGATTTACTTCTTCCTCCACATACTTAGGATGCTATTTACATGCTCAGCCACCCCCATGAGTCAGACTCGATTGGAGCTCTAATCAATCCTCCGTGCTCTGGTCTCATTGAGGAAGAAGGTTCTGGCAGCATGACATTAGTGAACTGACATTGCTCAGTATCAGCGGGGAAAAGTGACCGGAGAATTCACTTCAGCTTGTTGTGTACAGTTTAAAACTGTAAAAGTAAAACAGAAACAATTCACATGAGAAACTTCAAATACATTTGTGGTTGCTTATATTATAATAATAATAATAATAATAATAATAATAATAATAATAATGATGCCACTACTACTACTAATGATGATGATGATTATTATTATTACTATCATCATCATCATTATGATGATGATTATTATTATTATTATTATTATTGCAGAGAATAGAGTTAGATGGAGACAGATGATTCACTGTGGCAACCCACGAAAGGGAAAAACTGAAAGGAGTAGTAGATTATAGAGAATATTATTATTATTATTATTATTATTATTATTATTATTATTGTTATTATTATTGTTATATGTTGGAAGGATTTATTAGGAAGGACATAAGATGTTTTTTTTTTTTTTTTAGAACAAAACAAGAAGTTTCTGGGTTCAAACTTGCTGGCCTTTCTGCATGTTCTTCCTGTGCCTGCAAGGGTTTCCTCAGGGCACTCCGGTTTCCTCTCACAGCCCCTAAGATTAGGTTAACTGGCTACTCTAAGTGGCCCATAGGTATGAATGTGAGTGTAAATGGTTGTTTGTCTCTGTGTTAGCCCTGTGTACCCTGCTTCTCACCTGAAGTCAGCTGGGATTGGCTCCAGCTTCCCCCTGATCCTGATGGATAAGCAGTATAGATAATGAATGGATGGAAGTTCTAAGCCTTTAGATTCAAATAAGATGTTGCTAAAGTTTATTTTGGTACAGTTAATAGCAGCTCCAATTTTAGCCAACTTTCTGATGCATGCTGTTTTGGGAAACTTTTTTTTTTTTTTTTTGCGCGGCATTTGCTCATAATTGCAATAATCTTTATCCTGACGTGTGACCAATTTCTTTCTTCACGCCTACAAAATCAGTCCATGCCATTTTAGCTCTTGCTAAAAAAAAAGGAAACTAGAGGCAGAATACCAATAACCCAGAAACTCTCAGGGTTCTCTCTCTCTCTCTCTCTCTCTCCCTCTTCCCCTCTCTCTCTCTAGCTCAACAGAGGCTTTAGGATGTAATTAGCATTAAATTGATTGTGCTGTTCGCAAGCTAATCTTTTGCTGCTAGCTTTTACACAAGGATAAAATGTTCAAATTGACCCCAAACTTTGAGTGAAACTTTGAAATGAACTCATTTAGAATTTCTCTGTGCGTGTCTGCAACATATTGCCTGCTCGTGCTCTCTTAGCTCCTTGCACGGTAGCCCCTGACAACCACTCGAGCATGTCTTTCCTTTCCAAATAGCTTTGGCAACTGTTGTGAAGTGGGGTCTCCATGGCAACACACTGTCCTGATTCTTAGATCAAGGACGAAGGAAGGTTTTAGTGTGTAAATGCGTCAAATGACAGCACACTTGAGCTCACGCCCCCGCTTGTCGTCTTTTACACGTGCCCCCATACACACGTTTTCCTGTCTTTGTGAGGACCTTAGATTAACATAATGATTACTGTCAATCATTAACGCTATGCCTGCACCTAATCTTAACCCTTAAGTTTAAATTTTTCAAACAATGACTACAAAAAAACCCACATTTTTGTGAGGACATTTGACCCTATCATATCATTTGGCCCTTTTTGGTATTCCCTATATATGTACACACACACACACACACACACACACACACACACACACACACACACACACAGTGGTGAGCACAGGGAAAAGAAAAGAATCAAAACGAACACGGATGTCGTGACACCCCATGGTACCTGGGATCTAACAGGGACACATGGCCCTCACTCTCTGTGCCCTTGTTCTTCCTAACAGTTAGTGCTATTTTGGCAAAATCTTCCTCGTAGTGAGACTAAAATTACAGTCTTTATTTTGTAGAACTTTGAACAGTGGCCTGCTTATTATTCTGCCTTTATAGCCAAGGGTGTGACACTCAGGTCCTGGAGGGCCATTACCTTACAAAGATTTGTATTTACCCTCTTCTAACACACCAAATGCAGCCTATGAAGCGTTGAGAAGTTGCTAATAAGTGGAATTAGATGGCATGAAAACTAAACTCTACAGAACTGCAGCTTGATGCCCCTGATGTAAGGAATAAGTCATAATGAAGGTAAATATTTGACAGGAGTTCCTACCCTTAGGGTAATTTTCCTATAAATGTACGCTTTGAAGTGTTTTGCTCTGCTTATACCACAGCCATTTCCCCACCATTTACATGTTCTTATGCTGCGGTCTGTTTGGACACAGAAGTCGGAATATCTGAGTTCCGAGTCAGAAATATCAACTGGAATGCCCCCTGAAGTCGGATTTTCCGACTCAGAAAGTCAGGAGATCCTCATCAACCCTGAGTTAAAAATCCAAGATGGCATCGCCTTGCCTGAACAGTATAGGAGAGCTGTACTTTTATATGTTTTATTAGGCTTCTGTCTGTTTTTGTCTCATTTCATCAGTCATACACACAGGGCTGTCCAAGTTGTATCTATCATCATATCGATACATTACCTTACATTAGTATCATTTGCCAGACGGCCTCATTCAGAGCGACTTACATCTATCTCATTTATACAACTGAGCAGTTGAGGGTTAAGGGCCTTGCTCAAGGGCCCAGCAGTGGCAACTTGGCGGTGCTTGCATTTGAACTCACGACATTCCGATCAGTAGTCCAACATCTTAACCACTGAGTTACCACTGTCCCAGTGATACAGTGTTTTGATGTGCTAAATACAGTGCAATGTCATTTTTTTCTAATTAATGGTAACCTCGAAGTGAGTGAACCTGGCTTCCCCCACGCCGTGAAATCTAAAGTAAAATTAAAAAAAAAAAAAAAAAAAAACAGGCAGTAAAATTTTTAAAAGGATGCGGTCAGTGCATTAGGAACATATTTTAATTAGATGTCATAAAACACCAGTAAAGGACAAAAGAGCAAGCACAACAGTGGTTTTCCTGGAGGCATCCATATTGTACAAATATAACACGCTTAAGCCAGGTGTGACGTCATTCCCAGCTCCGAAATCTGACTTCCGAGCCACATATCAGCATTTTTACATAATTTTATAGTTACATTTTATAGTTACATTTAGTGATTGTGGAAGGTCTGTGCTTACTACGGCTATGTCTCTGCAGGAATGTCTCCGCTCTCACTTATTTTATAGTAGCTCCATTAACAACCTTTTTGTCACCTCTTTCTTTCTGTCTTGAAGTTAATAACAACGAAATGCAGCTTGTGAGGTTACTGAGAAAATCCTCTGCTCTGGAGACTTTTCCTTCACTGGAAAGCCTAAAGCAGCGTCTCTGTATTTCAACTGTTACAAAGCACTGGAATTGGAGACTCCTGCTATGCACATTAAATAAAAGATTCTCTTACATGCATCCTCATCATAGGAACTTTTATCTGTGTTATATAACAGCTCCTACTATTAGACGTTAATAATGTATGCTTCCGCTATACAAGTTCTTGTGAACTGGTTGTCACTCTAAAAAAGCATTACAACATGTACTATTCATGGGTTTATTCACCAAATAACCATTTATTTAAGAGCTGCTGTCATTCAGGAGGTGGGACTATGTGTTGAGATTTTGAAAGACATGCTGTTTTTAATGACTGGTATACACCATATGCTTTGCTTCATCTCATTATTATCTTTATGATAATATTTATTGACTGATGGGGCTATTTTAACCAGCATATGTAGTTGAGTATAGCTTGTAGTAGCTGAAATGGCATTAAACGTCACATCTGAAAGCTATAAATGAGAATATTGATGCTGTGATCTTCTCCTCCTGCTACTTCCCCAGATATGTGTCATGGTGCCAAGCAACATTATTTCCACACTAGTGCTCCCCTACAAACTAATTCTGAGTTCTAAGCTCTATCATCTCTCAGTTCCTGTGTTTTGATTTTTGAAGTCTTTATCATAAATGAATTTCCATCGTTTTGTTCTGCACTCCCACTCCTTCCCTTTGAGTTCTTTATATCCTCCATTTTTACCCCCCCGACCTATTTATCTCCACTGTGCAGGCGGATTACCTCCCAATGATCAGACGACGGTGTTAGAAGATTATCGCCATCTTTCCCAGAAGCTGTTTGTTTCTGTATCTGTCTTTGCTGGCCTGGGAATCATCCTGGGCATTGCTTGTCTCACATTCAACATCTACAACAGCAACATTCGGTAATCACTCAGTACAGATGTGTATACTGTAATTAGGTTCTGTGTAATCTTGGAGCTCAGGGTATAAATAAATGCAACTCAGTTTAGATACTGAGCTCGGGTTGTTTTATTTTGTGGGATGGAAGCTACGTGGGAACTCAAGGTGTCCTCCTCTTCCCAACTCCTCACATCCTGCAGTGTGTGTGTGTGTGTTTACTCTGGGCAGTAGTGAAGTTGAGCCTTTCGATAAATTTCTGCACGTGCAGTGCTGAAATTGTTTTAAAAGGTTGAGAAAATATTTCCGGTCAGATTTTTACAGCAGTGTTAGACATCTATGCGAGGATGGACAATTCTGCTTTTTATGGCGCATTAGCTTACAAATTAGCATAGAATACATCATCTCCTATACTGTAGTATAAACAAGTCATGAAGCATTTATGCATGTTAATATAAGCACTTGTGATTTCGTCATATTTTATGTGACATTAATGTGGACTTCTTTGACATTTACAGCCCACCCACTCCCAAAAATGAAAATCTATATATTTTTTTCAGTTACACTCTTCATATTACATTCACATGACTGAAGCTATTTGGACCTCTTGTAGGAAATGTATCTTGTATGCTTTATTCATGTAACAGTATCTACAGAAGATGCACGAGTAAAATTTTGTAAAAAACATACAGGGGTGTTAAATATCCAATGATGTGAATTGCTGCATCAATTTAAAAAGCAATGCTTAGAATGACTTGATAAGAATTCCACTTAAATTATTCTGGAAAAGTAACCTTGTATGTAAAAAGAATGCATATTTTAAACTAATATGTAAATTCATTAATAGGCTAGCAAGGTGATTTGCCCATAACTCTGATACTTTTGAAACAGCCTTCTACATTTAATAGAACAAAGTAGACCCACTTCAGATTCAGAGCAAAATTGGTCCCACGTAGACCCACATTGGAGGTTGCTAAATTGAATCCTATTGTATCGTGGCAAATTCAGTCAAATGTCAAATCATTGTTTTATGAGTCGATGGGTATTGAATATGAAATTGGTTTGTATCGTGTGAAAGCCTGAAGGTTAACCCTTACGTGTTGATTACTAAAGCCAAATGACTGCTGGTAGCTCATGTACTGCCCATAAAGTAACATGTAATGCAATTGAGAATAATGTGCATAGTATGTGCTGAGTTTATATTTTGAAGTGAAATAATAACAAATTAGACCAGGTTAAAGTCATGCAAAATATGAATAGTCTATAAATGTCGAGCTAAACTTGCAGCCTCTGTATGGAGTCACAGGAGTGCCATGAAAAAGAAATTAAAATAATAAGAAAATAAATGTGTGTGTGTGTGTGTGTGTGGGGGGGGATTAAATAAAATACTAAGAAAATAAATGTGGGGGGAAAAATAAATCAAATAATAGGAAAATAAATGTGGGGGGAAAGTAATACATAAATAAATAAATAAATTTAAAAAAAAAAATTATATCCAGAAACAGAAATAAAATAATTAAAAAGTAAAAATAAAAGAATAGGAAAATAAATGCTTTTCTTTATTGCTATTGTTATTCCCATATTCCTATTACTTTCCCACATTTATTTTCTTATTATTTTATTTATTGATTACTTTTTTCCCCACATTTATTTTCTTATTATTTTAATGATTTATTCTTTTTTATCGCACTCCTGTGACTCCATAGCTCTGGACAAAAACGGGCACATATCCAACAACAGCAGGACCTTGTTTATATAATGCCGGTAGGTTGCACAGCATACAAAAACATGCACAACCAGGATGTCAGCTGTTGGCCAGACTCTGAGGAGTGTGCAGAGCATGTGAAGAGACAGTGTAGTGCAAAATGGGTCAGGATGTCAGAGTGGCAAAAGAGAGTTAATATTAATGTTAGTGCACGTGTAATGCAAAAGGGCACCAGTTAAAGGAAGTTGAAATTCAAACTGGGAATTTAAAAAGAAGTCAAATTTGCTGTCGAATATAAGCAGGTTAGTAGGTTATTATTAGGTGGGTTGTAACTGGAAACACTGAGACAAGCTTGTGGGATTATTTGGAACAACCAGCAAAACCCTGAAATTGACAGCACACTTTGTCCACCTAGAGGATTTAAACTGACAGGAACTCCCTCTAACATGACTGGAGTGATGCTGTGCTTCAGGCGAGGCAAAGAATATTTGAAAGGAAATGACACGTACGATGTTTTTGTTTTGTTTTTGTTTTTTGTCTGGAGAGCTTATGTAAAAACCTTATGAAGTGCTAATGGATAATGTTTTAAATGTGTCATATAGACACCCTAGTGTAGAAGACTTTTGGCCTGACAAATTGGTGTTGTGCTTATTTTTTCTTAACAAGTCATTAAAATGCAGCACTGTGTGTTAACAGGTACATCCAGAACTCTCAGCCATACCTGAATAACATTACAGCCGTGGGTTGTGTACTTGCCCTGGCTGCAGTTTTTCCACTGGGCATCGACGGGCTTCACGTCGACATATCTCGGTTCCCTGTTGTGTGTCAGGTAATGGGGTGAATGTATTGCAGTTTCCATCTTCTCATGTCCTCTTTATGTCATAATTAGACAGCCTCTTGTTGCTTTGTGTTTAATACCCCGTTGTAACTGTCTAAGAAATGCATTACATTAAGCTTTTGTATTCACACTTGATCTCTTCCTCTAGTTCCGCCTGTGGCTACTGGGGCTGGGGTTCAGTTTGGCTTATGGCAGTATGTTCACTAAGATTTGGTGGGTTCATACTGTGTTCACTAAAAAGGATGAGAAAAAAGAGAAGAGGAAGGTAAGCGATGGAACTTTATGGATAGAAATGGCAAAAATCTATAAGTGTGATTCAAGTGCACTAATTAGGAAGAACACTAACACTAAGTATAGGCCTACATAAACTCAAAAATATTATTAAACAACAAAAATGATGAGGAAAAAGCATGAATTTTATTTAAGTTTAGATTTGTTGAAATCTGAGAATATGTACTCATTTTTCTCTCACAGTTCATGAGCACAGGTGTAATGTCGCTCTCTTTAGTTTTTTTTTATCCAGAGTAGAGACTCTCACTCCATTACACTGCACTTCACACTTTCACTCACCGCCTCTCCACACACACACACACACACACACACACACACACACACACACACACACACACACACACTCTGTGTATGGTATTTACACACGTTGTGGTGGTCTGCTCTTGATATTTGCATCAGCATGTGTTTTCTATTACCTAAAATAAATGAATAAACAAATACACAGTCAAGTCCATAAGTATTTGGACAGTAACTTAATTTTTGTAATTTGGCCATAGTTTTTCAGAGCTTCCCAGTAAAATGTCATTACTTTATTCTTTTGTGATAACGGAGGGACTGTGTAATAATGTCTGTAATTCCTTAACAGTTAACAGAAAAAGAAGAAGAAGAAAAAAAAAAAATATAT
>JAQMCW010000003.1:6318578-6328897 GCA_030068335.1 Chrysichthys cranchii
CCTCAGTACTCGAACTCATTAGAACTCGAATTTCTTAAGAGTCGAATGAACCAGTTCTTTTAAAAAAAACAAAAAAACAAAAACAAAAAACCTAGAACTCGATCTGAATCTCAGAAGTTGCACCGTGGACCTAAGATAACTTGGACGTGTCATGAATCTGCCCGCGTGGAGCCCCCTTTTAACACACCCATTCTGGGTTTCCTTGATAGCGGTGCAGTCCGGAGGACGTGCGCTGCTCCAAGAACACTCCGTCGCAATGCCACTGGTGCATGCGTTAGGACTCATGCCATGCCCGAGCATCACGTGGGATGCTACAGGTGTTATGCATTTGGTAACTAATGACACAGACTTTAAAGAGACTCGCTCAGTCACACCAAGGTGCGAAGCTTTAGACTGCATTCCCCGCGCCATTGCCAAGCCTTGATTGTCTGTTTATGCTTCCTGGTTTTGACCCTTTTTCTATACATAGCGCGGGGAAATGAGTCACGCGGCACTCAGCTATCTCTCAGCGAAAACAAAGGGTAACGCTTCAGTCTCAGCCTCGCATTCGCTGTGATAGCGCACCGTTTGTTGGTGATGGTGCTTTTTTTATTGAAAATATCAGGTAATAAACTGTACTTTATATAATTTTGGTAGCCATTGTTCACCAAAAAGTTACGCAATAGTTGTGCAAATGTTACAACCTAAAAGTTTGCGATTTACGAACAAATTAACAAATACAGAGTAATAATAAAAATAAACACTTTACAAATTACTGTTTTGATAAATGTGCTTAGATGTGTTTAGTATGTGCTCTTCTTGTTTTATCCTGTTCATTTTGTGTTTAAATGCTTAAAAAAAACCACATATTTAGGTGTAATTTTTTGGGGCCGGGAACCAATTACCGGTAATTGGTTTTCCATTATTTCTTATGGGGAAAATACGATCAGAACTCGAACTTTTTAGGACACGAACCCGCGCTCGGTACGGATTAAATTCGAGTTCTGAGGTACCACTGTACATAAGAAATCTGTACAATATTTAGTGTTGCAGTAGGATAGGACTCATAATTTATCATTATCACATGGGCTTTTCATAGACATAATGCATTTATTTATTGCTGCATACTACAACATTATAAACACTTGGCAAGAAACACTTACACACAGCACTGTCTTTTGGTGTTAGGGCCACCAAACTTGGGCTTGTCCAGGCAGTTAATGCACTTGCCACAGTCCTCCTCATGGAGGCAGCCTTTACACTGTCCACATCGACGTGCGTGTGCACGGGCTTTGCGAAACTTAGGCGCCCTCTGCTCTTGCATTATAGGGCTGTCTGGGTCAGAATGTGACTCCACATCTGTAAATATAGCACAAAATTTAATTAATTACCCATCATGACAGAACAGACAGATTCTGAGCATTTGAACAGAAACAGATTCGTTTTTAGAACCACCAATACTGGTGAACTACAGATGTTACAACACTGCTGTAGCAGTGAACCCAAATTTTGGACTTTGGCGATAAATTAATTTATCAACAGCATTAACGGTGAACTAGCATAAAGCAGACCACTATGACTACGTACTACATAATGCTATGTCATAAATAGCATTTTTAGACACTCTAGTGTGTTAAACCATAGTTTCAAAATGCATATTTTGATTACCAGGGATTTTGTGTATACTCTAATGCCAAATTTTGATCATGTGTAACATTTGAGATATAAATATGTAGCATATTCACTTAGTGGACCATGTTTTAATTCAAAGATTTATACATTTATTGGAAAAAACGGTCATAATGTACAGTGTGTTGGGTACAAGCCAGTGTCTTTTTGGGCCAGTCCCATGCCAGGATAAATGCAGAGGGTTGTGGCAGGAAGGGCATCCGACGTAAAACCATGCGAGAAAAAAAAAAAAGCGAATCATTTCTGTAACTCCCAGATTAACAACGACCACCACTGGTCCTGTCGACCTACAGGGTGCCGGTGGAAATTGGGCTACTGTTGGTCGAAGGGGAGGAGGAATGCATGTATGTAGGCGGAGGGAGAAGACGAAAGGCAAAAGTGTAGGAGATTTATGGATGTAGTGAACGAGGACATGAAGTTAGTTGGTGTGAGAAAAGAGGATGCAGAGAATAGAATTAGATGGAGACAGATGATTCGCTGTGGCGACCCCTGAAGGGAACAGCCGAAAGTAGTATTATTAGTAGTATTAGTAGTAGTGATAGAAAGTGCTTGTTCCTACATAAAGCTCAATAAAACTTTCCTGAGATGTCAAAACAAAAGTCTCCTTTTTCCTAAATCTGTTCAATAATTGTAGGAAATAATTTTAAATTTCAGTACTGAGTAAATGTTTGCAAACTAGCATATCACTGCGCAACATGAGTTTATTAACTTTATGGTGAACTACCATCACTTTTTTTTTTTCATTTTGACTGTGCTGTTACCTTTAGTAGCAGGTGATGGTGAAATGCCTGATCTTTCATGCAGTGGAAGAGCACTGAGTCTGGGGATATCATCTGGGATGATGGCGCGAGGTTGCCCCAGAACCACAGCCGCTGCTCTGCAAACGTGCTTGATGCGCGGTCCTCCTCTGGCTGGCTCCTGATGGAAAAAGCAAAGCCAAGCAGAAAACCGGAGATGTGGGGTTAAGTGCTGTGAACAGATATCAGAGCATTATAGCTTCAGTCACTGAGGACTGCAGAATTACCGGCTCCGGAGAAGCAGCGGTATTGTCCGGACTGGAATCCTTAGGTTGCGTGATCGGTTTTCTGATCTGCCTCTTCCCAGCTGGGATTCGGCTTTCTGAAAGGAGCTGAAAAGTCAAAGTATGAAAGAGATTAAGTTGTAATAAAAGGTACAAACAGCACTGAAATGTTTGTATGTCAGTAAGTGTATTTGGACAGCATTTGTTTCACATTGACAGCTGAGGTAATTTCATCCTTCACAGATGATAAATCAAATGAAAAATACAATAAAACCGTTAAACTGCTTGAATTATTTTCAGCTGATTTTATCTGGATCAGCAGTTTCCACATGGATGTGTTCCTACCACCCCTGAGACAATAACAGTACAAAGTCATGACTTTTTTTTGACAATTTTACAGGCAGCCGTCTTCCATTGTAAAAGGTTTTGAATCACACAGTGTGTAATAGTCTAATGGCTTGTGCCCGGTGACCAAAAAACATACAGAGGTTGGTAGGGTTTGGTATCATTTGAATTTATTTTTTATTCCAGTTCTGCCTATTGATTCTGGTTCTTATCAAGTCCCCGTTTAGAGAACAAAAATGTTTAGGTAATGAAACAGAACTTGACCATTTACAGCTAATGCATGTTAACTGAATCATTACATTAAAGAAACTTTTAACCTTTATTTAATCTGAATTCCTTCCTTCTGCAACGCTGTGACCAGTGGTGCCAAAGCGGCATCTGATAGTCTGGTCAGCCTAGGTGATATATATATATATATATCGTTAACCTCGTAGCATAATTGCCTAAGTCATATTTTAATGAACAATGACTTAGGCAATTATGCTATGAGGCTAATGATATTAATAATAATATTATTATGATGATGATGACTATTATTATATATGGCAAAATCTGTTATGGTAGCTCATATATACAGAGAAGCCCAAAAAATGTATACAGTACTACTTCAACAGTAGTTACCTATGCCCATTTTTTAAAAGCAATATGGAGCACCACCACATTACCAATGAGACATGACGGTCTCGATTACGGTCAACTGTTTGATGTCTATACAAGTCTAGTAATTTATGATTTTATGCAGATAATTTTCATGTTGAAGTGTGTATACATTTTTTTTGGGCCCCTCTGTATATATGAGCTACCACACAGATTCTCCCATTTTCACACTTTATACTTTTGGACAGCTTGCACATATGTAGCCTTTGTTTCTTTGACAAAATATTTTTTTTTTAATGAAGGGTAAATCACAGAACCAATCAGCAGGACCCGCTACCATACAGGTATCCAGTACCTGCCTTTTTGGATTCGGTTTTAATTTGGCAGGGAGTTTCAATTACCAACCCTGGTGGTTGGCTTTATGTGTCTCAGAGGAAGCACCTGCTACTTTCACCCTCCCTGGATGTTAACAGGGGAAACGAGCTAGTGAGTGGGGACTGGCAATGTCCAAAAAACTGGGGAGACAAACAATGGGGTTTAAAAAAAAAAAAAAAAAAAAAAAAAGAACAGAATTCTCAGGGTCCATCAACATTTGGTGATAGTAAAGTTGTAAATTAAAAAAAAAAAAAAAAAAGGTTTAACTCCTACCCCTGATGACTTGAGTTGTTTTTGCTGATCGATCTTGATGAGCTGAACCTTGGCTTTCCTGAGGAGGTTGAACATACGCTTGTTGGCCCCGGAGAGGTGAGGACGCTGCATGACACTTCTCTCCTTAGACTCAGTGACGTCCTTACTCTTTTGATCAAAGCCTCGTTCTGACTTCTGGTCTCTCGATTCAGCTTGAAACATGTTCTCTAGGTCTGATAAGAAAAAGACCAAAAGCCTGTACGTTATTTACAAATTATTGCAGATTTGCTGGTACAGTGGACCCTCGGCTTGTGAATGCATTGGATGGCGAACAAATAAGACGTCCGAGCCAAATTCCCGAGCACATTTTGTACTGACCGACGAAGAAATCCTTGACTGACATACAGGAAGCCAACCCATGCTTCATGGCACAAACATTCTGTTCTGGTCAAGCACGCATTGTGTGAATGTGTTCAACACATTTTTTTTTTGTTGTGTTTCTCTGCACGTTCGCTCTATAAGCCTTTATTATGGGTGCCAAGAAAGTGGAAATTGTAGTGAGAGTAAGAAGTCTAAGCGCATAAACAATTGAAATAAAGAAATAATCGCAAAACATGAGAACTGCCACCATATCCCTCTGCCAGCAACTATGTATCCACCGCAAAGGTAACGCGCATTAAAATCAGCTGTTTATTTAATTGTTTTATTATTCTGTTTTATTGCCACACATAAACCCATAATACACTTTTAAAAACGTTTTTGAGGGCTTAAACACATGAATTGTATTTACATTCATTTCAGTAGGAAAAACTGATTTGGGTCGAGAACAAATCGGGTCACGAACAGAGTCTCAGAACACATCAAGTTCATGAGCCGAGGGTCCACTGTATCTTGAGTTCCATGTTTACTCCCATGCAAATCTGATGGAGTGCCACTGACTATAAAACAATCTAAAAAAAAAAAAAAAAAAGAAGACTTACCCATGGTTTTCTTGGGAAGTGAAATGTCTGTATGGATGGAGAATTCATCTGGCATTTCATCCACCTGCTCTTCCTGCTGCTGCGCCAACAACTTGTTGCCGAGAGCGCGCACACAGATGGACACTTTACGAACAACCCCTGGACTGTCAAGATCCTCAATCTTCAGTTTAGCCTTTTCCGCCTTAATATCGGAAAGAGATCGAATTAAACTGGTTTCATTTTCCAAATCCACCTTCTGTGCCTCAGCAGGGAGTAAAACTGCTTTCCCTGTTTCAACCGACGGAAGCTTTTTTAGCTTTTTCTTGGTGGTACCCAAGTTTAGCTCATCCTTGAGTTTTTTATAGAGCTTTAGGTGTGATGTAGGCTTCTTGAATTTCATGCTTGGCTTCTTTTTCTGAGGTGGATCAATTACTGAATCATACGAGAAATCTTCTGCAGACAACAAGGCCTCATACTCCTTTTCAATATCTTGGTCAAAGTTGTAGATCTCTGCACCTGCAGGCTCCAGAACTTGCCAATTAAAACCTGGGTCTCGGAGTAGCGATTTTCTCTTGCCAGAGAACTTTTCTTCATCTAGGTTTTCCAAGTCGTTCACTGGCTCAAGCTTAGACTCTTCAGCAGAAGACAAATCGAGATCTAACTGAGCTTCAGGAAGTTCTGACAGAAGATCTTCCTCATCCTGTGATGGAAGAGAGGAGGGCTCATCTTTCTCATCGCCATCACGTTTCTTTGATTTTTGATTCAAGCCCAACTGATGCCCTTTTTTCTGCGCGTTCCTCCGTGGCAGATCCGACATGTCAGCATCGTCCATAAATCGCTTTGGCGTTTTGATTACCCGGGAGGACCGGGCACTGACAACCGGCATTATAAAATGCTTAATGTTTTTAACAAATTTTGTCTTACCATGTTGGCCTTCAACAGAATCAAGGTCTGATTTTTCATCAACAGAAGGCTTTTCTTTTTGATCATTACTTTGAGTACCAAGCTCAAGTTCCACTTGCTGGGCTAAAAGCTTTGCCTTCTTTTTTTTGTCTTCCAGAGTGTAAGGAAGACTTGATGAAACATGCCTTTGCCTGTACTTTGTTTTCAGTATGCCAACTAGCTTGGGCCGTGCTGGCTCAGAATCTACGACTGCTGAACAAACATTGGCACCGTCTTCTGTTAACTGTCTTGGGGGCAACCTCTTTCGGCGTGCTTTTAACCTCTGTCCTATAAAAGCTCTTCGCCTTTTCTTGCCTTGTTTGATTGGTTGCTGAGCATGATAAGGGGGCTCTGCCTGATCAGGGGCTGTGATTCGAGGCTCTAAAACTAAGACTTCAGCATTCTCAGTCGAGGACACCTGTTTAGTCTTAATCTCTGGCTGTGTTTCTGTCGCAGGTTGAGGTGGAAGTGCAGCACAGCTAACACTTGTAGGTTCAGCTGCCTCAGACATTGGTGCTTCACATCTTGGGAGAGACCTTTTTGCTTTTAGGAGAGCAGCCTGACCAGAGCACTTTCGTGGTCTAGGTTGTTCATGCGAGTCTGGTAATTCGCCCACCTTGGGTTCATTTTCAGTGGCTGGAGCTTCCGTTTCAGCAGTTGGAGTTTCTGTCTCATTGGCTGGAGCCTGAGCATGAGCAGCGGGAGCCTGAGCCTTGGGGTCAATGGCCGGAGCTGGAGCCGGAGCCTGAGGGTGAGCGGCTGGTGCCTCAGCCTCAGCAGCCTCAGCGGCCGGTGCCTCAACCTCAGCAGCCGGTTCCTCAGCAGCTTCAGCTGCCAGTGCCTCAGAAGCCTCAGCGGCCGGTGCCTCGGCCTCAGCAGCCTCAGCAGCCGGTGCCTCAGCCTCAGCAGCCTCAGCGGCCGGTGCCTCAGCCTCAGCAGCCTCAGCGGCCGGTGCCTCAGCCTCAGCAGCCCCAGCGGCCAGTGCCTCGGCCTCAGCAGCCCCAGCGGCCAGTGCCTCGGCCTCAGCATCCGGTGCCTCAGCCTCAGCGGCTGGTGCCTCAGCAATAATTTTGGAATCGGGGTCATCACGAGAAGGAGCACTCTTAGATTTCCTCTTGCAAGTTGTCCAAGGTTTATGCCTTATACGCTTCTTTCGAGGAGAGTTGAGACTCAATCGGTGCCTTGCCTTTGGTAGCAGATGAGGATCTGTAGTTTCTATCTTCTTCTCTATTTCTGTTGGAGACTGATGATCAGCTTCATCAGACATCACTTTTGCTTTTGGTGTAGTTGCAGCTTGCTGGACTGAAAATGACTGCTGTAAGCTGTTGTGTTTTCCTGGCGAGGACACAACCTTAATCTGGAGGGGAGGTACGGAATCTTTATCCAACGGCTCACAATCTGTATCTGTGGCCAGCTCTGGATGCATTTCTTTTACAACCTGAGATGCAACAGAGATCTGAGACTCCTTTTCATGTTTTCTTAAGGTCATCCGACCATCATTTCTCAACCTTGTCTTCGCATCCTTTCTTGAGGTAAGTGCACCACGATTTCTTAACCTTGTCTCCACATTCTTACTTAAGGTCACATCATCATGCTTTCTTGAGCTCTCACCTTTGTTATCCTTTTTTGATGCTTCCTCCTCACCTTTCTCAGAGGACACCTCAGCCTTTCTTGCAAACTCTTCATCCTCTGTGATGTCTGTATTTTCTGGGCTTTTGCTATCATTAACAGTGTTTAACAATTCCTTACTTTCTGGCTCCTGCAGAGTGCTAACATCTGAAGTGTCAGCTGGAAAAGATGTAGGTTCTGCTAAAACATCTCTCTCTTTTGCACATTTTGAGGGACATTCTGTCTCTTTGCTAAGGCTTTCTGGTGCTTTGCTTAGATTTTCTTGGGTTGGTGGGCTAACAGTTTTGCTCTTGCACTTTACCAGTGTTAGGGTCCAAATAAACTTACTGCATTTCTTACGTGACCTGGCTTTTGGGTTTCGTATTCGAGTCAATTTTAAACCAGGGATTCCCACAAAATTGTTCTCTAATGAGTCTCCTGTCAGTTGCTGACAGGTCTCGTCACCCTTTTCTAAGACTTTGTCTTTCCGATTCCTCTTCTTCCGTTTTTTCTTTTTCTTCCTGGAAGGTGGTTTAGGTTCTTCAACTGTTGACACCTCTAATATCGACTCTGACAAAGTGGCCTCATCTTTGTGGTCTCCTGATTGCTCAACGTGGCTCGAGTCTAATCTGTGTCGTCTACGAATCACAAGCTTTTTGACTTCTGTGCTTTCTTTTGACATGCTGTCTGTTGGTTCGGCCTTCTTTTCACCAACTTTTGGCTCTACAGTGTCGCTACATGATGTCGAACGGGTTTTGCGGGTTGACTTCCTCAACTTTTCCTCTACTTTTTGGTCATCAACCTTTGCATCAGGCACACTCTGGGGAACAGATGCAGATCTCCCTCGCCTTCTCGTAATTATCTCTTCCTTGACCTCAACAGAACTACTTTCTGGTGCCTTTGCACTTCTCTTTAATTTCACTTGTGCAGATGAGACTATGCCACACAGACTTTCCTTAGTTTCAGACATCTGTGCTGCGTCTACCTTTACTCTCTTCTTAGTCACCAACTTGATAGTGATCCTTGGAGCAGAAGATGCTTCATCTTTCACAGAGCCTCTTCTTCGTCTTTGTTTTGTTAGCTTATCTGAGCCAAAAACAGCATCTTCAATCAAATCAGCATTACAAGACTCTTTGCTGTGAAGTTCCTGTGTAGATATAGATTCATTCTGAGGTGCCTGACCCTTCTCCACAGCTGTGGCTGTTGCAGGAGCTGGTCTCCGACGTACCCTTTTTGACGAACTTGTTGATGCCCGATTACCTAGAAGATTGAAAACAAATTTAAAATAGAGAAATTTCTGAATTTTCAGCTTCTAAACAAGGATGAAATTATGGCCAATTGACTTACTAACTATAAGTGTAATCAGTTAATAGCCATTTTAGACTTGTTTGCCATGCTAATTAAAAAAATTTAGATTTTTCTGTTAGTCTCATCAATGACCAAAAGCCAGGTGTCTACAAGTATTCTTAGGTTAAATTTAACATCTGAAATTTCAAATACAATGACACATCACATGGTGATTACTTACCAAATATAATAATAGCTCAAGTGTAAGAAAATGTTTAGGTCTATTCAGATGCATTCTACAGCTAGAAAACTACAAAACCTACACCATCATCCACGCAGTATTGACAAGCAACAGGTGAAGGGCCTCTCCAGCAATTTTCGGTCAAACATACATTAATGCTTTCTTTAACCTCAAGTTTGTCTAGTCTGAGTGATCCATATTATCCATTGTTTGTACCATTATGTCAAAGGGTTCCAAACACATACAAGAAGACAACAACAACAAAAGCACCAGGTGAATAATAGCCTAAAAATACTGCACCAAATAAATTTAAGTTTGGGGTAATTTAATACATATTCATGCCCATAACAACAACAACAACAACAATAATAATGATAATGATAAGGCTAATAATAATGATAATAATAATAGTTTAAGATTATTTTCGTTGTTATAGCAACATTGCAGGCTGTGCCGAATCGTTTACTTACGTTTGGGACGATTTCGTCTGGACTGGACAGGAACACTGTTGCTTTCATTTTCAGCTTCAAATCCTTTGAATTCAGATCCCTGTATTCCACAAACAACAAAAGCACAGATAGTAGCATTAACAGAAATTATTTGAGTAGGTGTTTAGCATTATGCAGTGCTTCCTTTCAGTCTGCATTTAAATAATCAACACAACACATTATTAACTATTTAAGTGACCGTTTAAGCATTAAACGGTTGCATTTTCTTTTTGCATATGCCCATTACATTTGTTGTAAGGCAGCTTTCTTCAACTGTTCCCACCAGCAATAAAAAAGGCACTTTGGGAATTGGAAAATTCTCAGCACAACAGTGAGATTATAATGAGTTGTATCATCTGTTATAAGTGTGTTGTGTACAGCAGCGGTTTAAGCATGGAGATGGCAGCATCATGCTGTGGGGTGTTTTTCAGCTGCAGGGACAGGGCGACTGGTTGTAGCTGAAGGAAAGATGAACACGGCGAAGTACAGAGATATCCTGGATGAAAACCTAGTCCAGAGTGCTCAGGACCTCAGAC
>JAQMCW010000003.1:6346976-6358355 GCA_030068335.1 Chrysichthys cranchii
TTAAGATTAATCGATTAATCGAAAAATTAGTCGAAAAATCGGTCGTTAGAAAATTAGTCGTTAGTGGCAGCACTAATTTGTATTCAATACATCAGTTGCTCATCAAAGTCAAATCTACCTACAACCCCCAACTGGATCAAAGGTACAGTATGAGATCCCTCAACCAATTTTAGTTCATCCTTCACTTTATAGAAATATTAAAATTATGGAAACCTGTACTGATATAGAAAAATGAATCAACCACGGGTTGGTGTGAAGCAAGGATATACCTACCACCCAATAGTTTATTCAGATTATTTTCCAATAAGAACATGCACCAAAGTGTTTTTATTCCTGTTATACCAAAGCAGTACTGCATCATAGTTCAGATTTCAAGATTTATTTATTTTTTTTGGTGAAATAAGCCACAACAGTGGCTTAAAAGCACAATATCTTTAGACATTAAATGCAATAAGATGATGACATTCTTATTTTCTAGATGCTTTCAATAACTAGAGGTCCACTTTATACATTTCCAGATTTCTGACACATCATGGGTAAAGCAATACAGTGGAACCTCTGGTCACGAACTTAATTCATTTGCGACCCGAATCCATTTTTCCCACTGAAATGAATGTAAATACAATGAATGTGTTTCAGCTCTCAAAACATGCTTTTAAAGTGTATTATGGGTTTATGTTGGTAATAAAATATAAAATTAAATTAAAATAACCTTAATTATAAAAAAATAAATCTAAATTAAATAAACAGATGATTTTAATGCACGTTACCTTTGCGGTGGATACGTAGATGTTGGCGTAGGTGGACGGTGGTGGAGGGATATGGTGGCGGTTCTCATGTTTTGCGATTATTTCTTTATTTCAACTGTTATACGCTTAGGCTTCTTACTCTCACTACCATTTCCACTTTCTTAGGACCCATAATGAAGCTTATAGTGCAAAAATGCAGAGAACCAACGAAAAAACGCTGTGCACATTTGTTAGAGTTTTAAGCACAGAAAATAAATCAAAGTTTGGACAATCCTTAATTATACAAAAACTTACGATTAAAGAGACACGCGTGTCTTTGTTAGGTACGCAATGCGCAATACGCAAACAAAAGCAGAAAATGGGAAAATGTTGGCACGTACGAAGGGGGATACGGCTGGGGCTGTGTTTGTTTGGCATCCGGTTATGTGGTCGTGACCACATGCAAAACTTTGGCGAATTTTTTGGTCGGGAACAGATTTGTTCGTCATCAGAGGCGTTTGTGACCAGAGGTTCCACTTTATCTTTATCTTAATATAAAAAAAAAATTTCTAAGCAGATCATTTTCTTTTGCACTTATGCATTAAAATGGTAAAATGTTCAGTTTTACGCATTTAAATCAAACATTTTTTACACATTTGTTTTTCTTTAATAAAAACAAACATCTTTTTTTACTTTGCCATATATTATAGGTATAAATCAAACAAAATTTAAAGCTTTATTTTAAATGTGACACTGCTGCTTGCTGTCAGTTTGTCTGCAAACATATTTATCATGATACATGCTTTGTATAGTATAAGTATCTTCAAATATTGTGATGTGATATAATTTTTTTTTGTCCCATTGTCCCTCCCATGACTGTAAGTGCACCTTCCTTAAAAAATAAAAGCTTTAAAAAAAAAACCAAACAAACCAGGAAGTGTACCTGTCAAATTTCTTCTTTTGGGGAAACGACACTGACTTTTTCTTGCCCCGTTCGCCCTCCGCTCTGCCGTTGGTCTGCATGCCCCCTCTTCCCTGGCAGCCGTCTCCCTCTGAGCTCTCAGCAGGCTGTGGAGCTGGAGATGGAGATGGTGAAGGTGAAGAGGAATACGGTTGCTTACTGCACAGCTCTCCTGAGCTCTCTGAAGAGCAGACCTGTCCTCTGAGACAGGGCTGAGGGAAGGAACGGGCCGTCTGAGGCAGCTCAGGGCCCTTCTCTTGGTCACAGGGAGGAACTGACGTCAAGTGACTCTGAGTGAAGGAGTCAGCCTTGGGGTGGATGCTGGCTGCAGGGTGGATTTGGCTGGAAGAGGATGGCACTGGCTCAGGCACTGGGCAGGGGGCAGGAGTGCTTACGGTGCTAGTTGCCTCCATGGGGACAGATGTAAGAGAGAGTCCAGGCTGCGTCTTTTGATTTAAAAAAAAACAAAAAAAAAAAAACAGCTATTGTAGCAATCACAGGGCAATTATCATAACATCAAAACAGAATTCATCTTTGTTTACTTACTTGCAATGCCAGGCTGCTCAATAAAGGCTGATGAAAAGCTAAGCCATGGCAGGACGTGTGACTCCAGTGCCTGGCCTGCTCCATCTTCCTCCTCAGGCGCCACTGAAAAAGGATGTCATCCTCAGGCCGAGGTCGTGACCTCACAGGGTCTGGAGCAGTGACAGCAAGAAGTAGGCCTCTGGGTGTTATCACTAGTGGAAGGACAGAATAAATACAGGTGAGGTGAGCGGCGACAAAAACCCACTTTAATGGACATTACGCATTGTAAGTGCAGGCAGTTTTTAAAATCCCCTGAATGAAAGATCAGAAATTCTACATACAACTCGTTTTTGTGGGATTTTAATTCACCAAAAAAATCAGATTCATTTATTATTTCTATTTACAAGTTGGGCACAAAATCACCTCTATAGTTTGTGCACTGCTTAAATATTTCTAAGCCCATGTCGTCTTCACAAACTAGAATAATTTACACAAGACAGCAGTTATTAAGTAAGAAAACCAAGAAACATGCAGTGAAGACTGAAAGACGTCTGTAGGAAAAATAAGTAGCTTTGGGTGGCATGTACTTACAGTTGGCGGTATCTATCAAGCTGGGAACTGTGGGCTTTCGGATCGGCTCCTCGACGCTTACAGGAGAGGAAAATTCAGAGCAGCCCAAGCCTTCAGAGCTAATGGGTACACCGCTAGATCCACAGCTCAGTGAGTGCTCGCTGAAAAACACCACACCTCTTATCTTCCACTTTTTTAATAACCAGGGTCATGCCCTGTCCTGAACCTACAAATAATTCCTACACACAGGCTACACTGAGGTACTTTCAGTCACGTTCCTATCATTCACAGTGATTCCTCGAACCAACAGAAATGTACCTAAAACCTTCTATATTTAAATATACAGTAGAATCTCTGGTCACGAACGCCTCCGAACACGAACAAATCGGTTTCCGACCAAAAAATCTGCCAAAATTTTGCATCTAGTCACGATCATATAATCGGATGCCGAACAAACACAGCCCCGGCCATATTCCCCTTCCGCTTCATGCGTGCCAACGGTTTCCCATTTTCTGTTTACGTATTGCGCACTTGCATAACAAAGACGCACATGTCCCTTTAATCGGTCTCGGTCAGACGTGCGTTTAGTCACTGTACAGTAACCTCCTCCCTACCTATCTTCCTCCTCACTTCCTTAACACCAGAAGTCGACTCATGCAAGGTTCACTTTCTTGCTTGTTTACAGTAAGTTGTTGTATAATTAAGGATCGCTCAAACTTTGATTCTTTTCTCTGCTTAAAACTCATAAAAAATGTTCACAGCATTTTTTTTGTTGTGTTTCTCTGCATTTTTGCACTATAAGCTTCATTATGGGTCCCAAGAAAGTGGAAATGGTAGTGAGAGTAAGAAGCCTAAGTGTATAGCACTTGAAATAAATAATCGCTAAACATGAGAACCGCCACCGTATCCCTCCGCCACCGTTCACCTACGCCAGCATCTACGTATCCACCGCAAAGGGAACGTGCCTTAACATCATCTGTTTATTTAATTTAGTTTTATTTTTCAATAATTTAAGGTTATTTTCATTTTTAGTCTATGTTTTATTGCCACACAAACCCATAATACACTTTAAAAACATGTTTTGAGGCTGAAACATTCATTGTATTTACATTCATTTCCATTGGAAAAATTGATTCGGGTCGCGAAGTAAGTCTCGGAACGAATTAAGTTCGTGAGCTGAGGGTCCACTGTATATGATTTTTTATAGAACGTACTAAGATTAAGAACAGATACCACTTATATGACACAGTAACCACCAAAGAGTGACCTTCAAATTACTTTCTGCATTTATTAAAAAGGGAGTTGCTGATTCTGGAGAAGTAACGGTGATAACGTTGATAATGAACTCAACAGCCAAACAAATACACATCTCCCGTCAATGCTCCTTCAAATACATGCATGTACAACGCCAATGCAACACCACCATCATCAACACCCCCATCTCTGCCCTCTCCTTCACCCTGTCCCTGGGATTTGCTGGAATACAACTCCTGTTACTGACAGGCTCGAATTATGTTGTGCGAATCAGCGTGCACACACAGAACAGACACAGAGTGCACTGTGAGGAGATATTTGCTAAATTTGACAACAAATGAATTGGATTACACTCGAATGCCCCAAAAAACCCCACCCCAAAACACTTTTTTTTTTTTTTCACTGTAAAATAGTGAACTATTTGACGATTTCTGTAAATCTACTCCTTTATTATAGCTCTGCATTCAACACCATCCTCCCACACAAGCAGGTGGTCAAGCTGGTTGAACTGGGGCTTCCACACTCTATCTGTATGTGGATCAGCAGCTTCCTCTCGGGGCACAGACAGAGAGTCAGAGTGGGCCATTACACATCTATGGCCCTAAGCTGGAGCACCGGCTCCCCACAGGGCTGTGCGTTGAGCCCCCTGCTCTACTCCCTATATACATATGACTGCACCCCTGTTCATAACAGCAATATTATAGTGAAGTTTGCGGACGATACTACAGTGGTGGGACTTATCTCTGGGGAGAACGAGGTTGCCTACAGGAACGAGGTGGAGCGACTGTCGACATGGTGTACGGACAACAACCTTCTCCTTAACATTTCAAAGACCAAAGAACTTATAATAGTCTATAGGAGAAAGAAGACCGAGATTTCACCATTAATCATCAAGGGGGACTGTGTGGAGAGGGTGGCGGACTTCTGCTTTTTGGGAGTCCACATAGAGGAGAGCCTGTCCTGGCGCATGAACACCTATGAGCCGCTGAAAAAGGCCCAGCAGAGACCGTACTTCCTGAGAATACTAAGGAGGTATAACATCACACAAAGATTGCTAGTGTCCTTCTACCGAGCCTCCATCGAAAGTATACTGACATACTGCATGTGTATTTGGTACACCAGCTGTACAGTAGCTCAGAGGAAAGTTCTCCAGAAGGTTAACACCACCGCACAAAAGATCGTTGGCTGCCCTCTCCCCACACTGGAATAACTACACAGCTCCCGTTGTCTCAAAAAAGCCCAGGACATCTTAAAAGACACGTCACACCCTGGACACTCCCTCTTTGAACTGTTGCCCTTAGGTAGAAGGTACAGAGTAGCTATTGCAAGGACCAACAGACTCAAACACAGTTTTTAATCCAACTGCAATGACAACTTTAAACGCTGCTATAAAAAAAATGTGTGAAATGAATCTATGCAATGAATGATAGAAGTATGTGTGTGTGTAGATATTTGGGTTTTTTTTTAAGATGAAGTGGGTGAATTGTTATACTGATGGGGTGATTTGATTGTCTGCGGGTACGTATGTTCTTGTTGTTGAGTGACTGCACTGATGAATGAGGCACTCACTGGAGAGCACTTTAAATTTTGTTGTACGATAACAATGACAATGAATATCTATTCTATTCTATTCTATTTTATTCTATTCTTTACTCCAGCTCTGTATGCTGGAGGCTGGTGTGTTAAGTCAGCACCTCCTCTGCAGAAGTCTTCTGGCTCTCTCCTGAAGCTGAAGGATTTCTGGCTCTCCTTGCTCACAGTGTGAGGAATCAGATAAAGCCTGGAACACAGCAAACACAACATTCGAGTTTATATTTGCTAGCCTTTAAAAGCATGTATTTATCTCAGGACTGCCATACACATGATTTATTTCAAGTCTTCTGCCTGCATGCGTAGCTGGACTTTGCCTGCATAAGGTATCAGCCTGTTTGCTGCTTGGGGGACAGCGGACTGGGATAAGACCTTCATAAACACCAAAGCCCTTCTGCAGTGACAAAACTTGTAAAGATCATTGCAACTTTTCTTTGTTTTTTTGTTAACACCGGCACTTCAGATTAAAAACAATATCTCTTTATAAGACTGTTCCAAGATCAGACCATTCTGCACACATCGTGACTTCCAAAAATCTTCTACAAGTTTTAAATTCATAAACATTAGCTCCACTTTCTTCAACAAAACAACATTAAATGTGCAAGAACAGCAATCATATATTGCCCAACTGGCTTCGACACTCACTGCTGTCTATGAAGAATTCATAAACATACAACGTGACACTGAACAACGACAGTAAGAGGTGCGAGTGCAGCCAGCTGAAGGGAGAAGTTCTTCTTCCTTTAATGCCAAGGCATTTAACTGATACACCACAGAGAACTGAATTATAAACATTGTATGTGCCAAAACGCTTTTTAGGTCCTAATAACAAAGGGCATGCAAGGCAGACGTGTTTCAGATTAGGACCACTGTGAGGCGACATTTAGCCACCGGTCTCATCGAAACTTGCATGAAAGCCTTTAAAATCAAATGCTAATCAAATACAGAATATACAAGCAACGATAACTAAAAATCCTTTAAATGTACAGTATAAAGAGTTTCTCTAACTTCAGATACACGGCTACTAAGGTGCCAATGTCGCAGACAAGAAAATCCTAGCAGGCAGGGCAAAAAACGTTTATACAAAAAAAATTAACACTGTTTTGAAATTTACATAATGTTTTACATAAACATTATCATAATTATCAGTGATGGAAAAAAACACACTCTGGTAACATAAAAAAAATTAAAACAATTTCAAAAACCCAACGCTGAAATTTTTATGATACAATGACAATACCTGTTGATTTTCTTTAACAAAGTGAAAACGTACCACTTTTATTGTATAAAGATATAAATCCATAGTGTAGTGGTAATGTTGGTTATGTTTGGTCTGTCTGTGTTCCTGTAACATTAGAAACTCAGTGCAGCTCTCATGCATTCAGATAATAACTGTTACAGATATTATATTACATTTATATATTTGGATTCACTTTTTGACATTTTGCCTAAAAGAAAGTTCTAACACATCTTTTAAGACACTATTATAAATATCTGTGCATTAAAGTACTCAAGTACAAAATTCCTATAAATGTCCACCACTTATTACTCCACAACCGTTAACAAATCGAAGGATTCTGTAAAGATCTTACAAGTGCACTCAGATCTAGCAGGCCTCGGGTGGGAGAAAGCGAAGTGTCTGCTTGGTGTCTGAGCAGGTCTTGTGCGTTGCCTGTGCCGTCATATCGACACTCAAAAGATCCTGTGGAAACAGTGAACAACGACAAAAAAAAAAAAAAAAAAATACGAACCCCAATTCAGATTCATATCCAACAGTTTTTAGCTGATTTAACATCTGTTTCAGCTCTCCCAAACAATACTCAATTGTACTCCAGGGTACATGAAATCCAAGCAGATTAACAGATCTTTGAACCATGCTGCCTTGGAGTGGATTTTAGTTCTTCTATATTGTGGTTCCTTTAACATTTTTGCATACTCTCTATATAAACAAAAGAATTCTGCATTAATGGACTAAAATAAAAAAAAATAAAAAAAACTGGGAAAAACTGTAAGGACATTACATTTGCATTGCATTTAGATGAAGTTTGGGCTAGTTTCTTTGGGATCAGTCAGTACTAGTCACTGTAACATACCTCTAAAACGGTCCTTAGTCTGAGTTGGAGTTGAGCTGGATGGCTGTGAAGGATCCGAGGACATCCACCAAAACGGCCGATCATCTCCTCCATCAGCGGTCAACTTTTGTCTTTCTCCTCGACTCTGTGGCCTTCCATAACGAAAACGCTCAATGTACCTAAGAGAGACGTTCAAAACGAAACAGTTTAATCAGGATGGATCTTCTGAAACTTGTGATAGAGATTTTAATCATCATTAAAAAAAAAAAAAAAGGACAAACGTCATATGAAAATATAAAAAAGACAAACAATACCATATAAATTTTTTAAAATCTTAAACATCTCAAATAAAGCCCTAGGTTCGCGCTAATGCATTATTCATATTTGTAATGCCAGGTTCTCTCATCGTATCTCATACTTAGCCAGCACAGAAGGCTCCTGCATTTGACTGGTCACTTTGTTTCGTGGGTGTTGGACATCGATGCTGGTAGGAGAAGAACTCTGATCAGTAGAGGGCCAGGATTCGGGGAAGTTCTCCTGCCCCATTATGGCTGCAGGAGGACAGAGGAGGACACTGTGCGAGCTTTTAAGGAAGCTCTGGTCCTCTGGGCTGAGAATCGCAGTGTGAGGAGGACACTCTGGAGGACACTCTGATCGTGAAAACCTGACAGGGCTCAGTGCCTGGATACGACATTAAGAACACATGTCAAATGATCACTAATCGAGCTTGGTGACTGCAAATCATTTCTGATTTCTCTTTTCACAAGTGTGTTGTCTCACCAGCTTTTTCTGCTGTTTGGGGATCTTCTGGGCTCTGGATGGACTGTAATGGCTTTTAGTCCGGTGACGTCCAGGAGGAAAGGGGTTACTTTTGGTGAAAACAGCCTCACTAAAACAAGAATTTACACAATTAATACACAATCAGTAGATTTTACAACGTCTTGACATTTATCCCCAAGCCACAGGTAACAAAACAGCTGTATCTGGACCTCACCTTGATTTCATGGTCCTGAGTTAAGAACTGAACACCATGAATTAACTTCTTAGGCCTTCTGTGTGTTAAGGCATCTACAAGAGTTTCCTAGTTGAAATAAACTATTTTTATTGTTAACTGTTGTTCAATAAGGTGGGAAGTAAGAACGAAATTAGTAATAATTCCACATGCTCATGAATTTATGAATTTCACCTCATTATAAACACTGCCTGACGTTAACATGACACTCAGCTTTGTGTACAGCTATAATCTACTGTTACTAAGGCAGCCACAAACGCCCAGCTGGCAAGTACACAGATAAAATATACCAGTATAAATTAAATTGTAACTTTATGGCATATTTTAAAGCGTGTACAAACACTTTTTCATCTTTGTGTGCGTGTGTGAGTGTTTTTAAGCAAAGTTAAATTAAGAAAAAAAAACAATACTTCTTCAACGAAAGCTTGCTAACCTTTCTCTTCCACTTGAAAGCTGTTTACACCATATAAGTGGCTCTGGCGCAACCAATCAGGTGTTCGAGCGGATAACGGACAGGTGTTTCACCCAATCAGATTATAGGACGGTTACCCGCCCTGACCAATGAGAAAAAGGAAATTCGGTTGCGCGCGGAAGAGGAAAGTCAAGTGAACTGAAAATAGATGCTAGCCGAGATGGCTAAATGCTAAAGTCTCTGACTGGGTGTTGATTTTTCTAGATAAAGTAAGTAACTTTAAACATTTATGGTTCCTCAGGTTACATGAGATAAAGTTCAAATTCCTAATTCATTCAATAAAAAATATAGCGAATGTAGAATGTAAAAGGGCTAGTTCGCTAGCTAGCGAAGATCAGCTGATTAGGTGAGTTGCTAGCAGGTTATGTTATGTTTATGTACGGGTAAGATAGTCAGCTGTGGGCTTACTCATTGGATAGGTTTCTTTAAGTTTTTGACATGTTTATAAATCACTTACGCTCTTTAAAGCATAGACAGAATAGTTTAATGAGCTCCTTAACTATGTACCTGATAGTCAGGATGGGAAGTGTATTACCTGGCAGGTAAACATCCCCAATATACTATACACACCATATTGTACAATGTACAGTTTGTTCATCAAATTCATTATTAACGTCTGGGATATAAATGACATGACTGGCCGTGTTGATCAAGAAAAAAAAGTAAAAACAAGCAAACAAACTTGTATGCTCCTTGTATTAATGGACAGTTGTATCATGTGATGTGTGTAGGAGAGTTATGAGTGACAGATGTCAGGTGTAATCCATATCATTTAATATTTTTTCCCTGGAGCAAGAAAATGACTCTTCAGGATGTTTGTTATTCAGTGTTATTCACTCAGACACTCATCTTCTGATGCTTAATCCTGTTCAGGGTCGCGGGGGGAAACTGGAGCCAATCCCAGCTGACGTTGGGTGAGAGGCGGGGTATACCCTGGGCAGGTCACCAATCCACCGCAGGGCGACACACAGAGACAGACAACCATTCACACTCACATAAAGACCTACGGGTAATTTAAAGTAGGCAATTAGCCTAATCCCCTCTGGGCATGTCTTTGGACTGTGGGATGTAACCGGAGTACCTGGAGGAAACCCGCATGGATATGGGGAGAACATGAAAACTCCCCACAGAAAGGAGCCCAGGTCGACCCCAGGGATCGAACCCAGGACCTGATTGCTGTGAGGCAACAGTGCTAGCCACTGCACCACCGCGCCGCCCTATTCAGCATCACTACAGGCTTAAAAACATATTGTTTATCGATACTGAAGACACAAGATACAGTCTAGATCAGGGGTGTCAAAGTGGTCCATAAAAGGGCCGCTGTGGGTGCGGGTTTTCATTCCAACCAAGCACAACTCACACCTGAGTTAACTGACAGCCAATCTCAACTCATTAAACAGGTGTAATCAGATGTGGCTGCTGCTCGGTTGGAATGAAAACCTGCACCCACAGCGGCCCTTTTATGGACCGGTTTGACACATGTGGTCTAGATCATTTGTGTCAAGCTCAAGGGCCGCGGGCCACATCCGGCCTGGTGTACAATTCTATCCGGCCCATAAGATCATTTTATATATCTTGTATTTCAATGGCCTGGCAATATGAAACACCAATAACACACAAACTACAAATCCTATAATGCAGCGCAACAGCTGCCTTACCGAACGATAGGCTACCTGCGATCATTCCTGCATCAATTATGTCGGATCAATCAAGCGTCTGTCGATGTATACAACCCTGATTTCAAGTCAAAGCTAGCCCCTAACAATGGGGAAGAGAAAAGGTGATTCTGAAAACAGAGCCTTTCAAAGGCTGAGTATATGTTTACTGACATTGTTGGTAAACCCATGTGTCTTACCTTACCCCAAACATAAACCAATTTGTTGCCAAGAAAAGATGCCAATCATCCAGCACTGACAAAGTGGCGTAAGGGCAAAGAAAATGGAAACTTTGATTTATTATTTTAACTTTTTCTTAAAAGCACAATTTTTTATTTATATTTTCAGGGTTTTTTTGCAGCATGTTCATATTTTGAATTTGTATAATTTTAACAGGAGATATTTTAAGCTTAAGTTTATTTATTTTGGAATAATATTGTATCCTGTCTGTTTCGATTCATATTTACCGTATATCTTCTAATAGAGGCCTGTCTCTTATAGACGCCCGTCTCCAATAAACGCCGGGCTAAAACCACGGCA
>JAQMCW010000003.1:6368350-6384381 GCA_030068335.1 Chrysichthys cranchii
AATGTTTATCAGTACATTACAGAAAATAATGAACTTTATCACAATATGCTAATTTTTTGAGAAGGACCTGTATATATCTTCTTCCACTGCTATGACCTGTACATCACCCTTGTATTCATGTAGGCATTATATAGGAACCACTAAAATATTTATTTATTCATTCATTCATTTATTTATTATAATTATATAGGAGACACTAATATGTTTATTTTATTTATTATAATAATTATTAATTTATTATAACCACTAAAATATTTGGATAATTCCCCTTGAGTCTCTGACATACCGAATGATTATTAGTGCCTAAAACAGAACACACAGTTTGGAATGGATTGCCTCTTAAACTTTTATTAGGAATTTGTTTACAAGCATCTGATGGAACATGACCTCAGCTCTTGACAAGGCCAAGTATGCTTTAACATGGGAACATAAGATCCTCCAGGTCACCATGAAGCTTCTGGCAGTCTAGTTACTGGCAACAGTCTGGTCAATCCAGCTACGCAGGTATGATACGCGGGCGTAGACAGCAGGGGCACGCACATTGCAATTGCTTGTTCCCCAAGACACAATTCCAACCTGATACCAGACACCAGCACTCTCACAGACCAGAGGGCCACCAGAGTCACCCTGCACATATCATCCACAGCAAACACATCAGGAGAACGTAAAAGTGTTATTGTTATAATGCTTGCAGTGCATGACCAACTAGGCACCATCGTTATACTGAATAACAAAAACTGAACTGTCTTACAGAATGAATTCTTTTACATTATAGTATAATTAGTTCTAATAAATATTTATTTAGATGCCTATATTGGGTCTCAAACAACTCGGATGATCAAAGTGGGTCCTAAGTTTTGTGTGTGTGGGTTGTTGTTTTTTTTAGCTAATTTGTGTGTCCACTTTAGCTCACCTGGCACGAGGAGACACCAGAGGCTCCAGCACAGATCATAGAATCGAAGATCCTGTTGCCCCAGTACTGCTGGCATTGTGCTAAGCTCAGTATGGGCAGGGCGGTCTGCTGCAGAATACTGGGGCTTGCTAAACCATACACAAATTACAGAGAGGAAAGGAAATCATCAGCGTATGGACAGGAATGGCGGTAACTGACTCTTTTTTTTTTTTTTCCCTGTTAGGCCTCTCATGTCCTACTTGCTGCTGGCTCAGCTTTTCCTCTGGCTTGTGTCTGCACCTTGTGTTTAACCAGGTTGTATAATGATCAACAAATCTGAGAAGATGGTCCAGTGGTAATGCAAGAATTGCCACATTAAAGTCCTCAGAAAGCAATTGCATGATAAAATTAAAATTTAATTTAGTTTCCTTTGGTCTCATAACTGCGTAATTAGGAAAGGGTGATCATACTGCTGCACATATTGGATTATGGGTGATTGCAGAAGCGTAAGGTTCTAGAGTAATCATATGTTGTATTGTTTAATTAGTGATTCAGAATTTGACAAACAACTGCAGGTCAGTAGTTGAATTTTTGTAAACCCTTATTTTGTAAAGCATTTGGGTGTGAAACTCTACCCAGTAGTAAATATGGAGAGGCATTATCTTGCTCAGCTTCCCTGATGTTGTCATGGCACAGTATGCATTGTTCACCCAATGTCTTCCATACAGTATATAGCGAGGATATACTAGCTTGGATAAATCAGCCTAAAATTTGGTATGGCGCTTACTACTGATGTAGTACCCAGATGGTATAACAAGAGGTCACCACCATTCAGCTTCTCCTCCAATTCAGCTGATTTATTTCAATATCTATAATCCGCCTCCTAGGTGATGCACTCACATGTGTAAGCAGTTTTGCCCCAGCCGGTGGTTACACAGCGTGTTCCAACAGGAACATTGGTGCTAGAAGATGCCAAACACACAGGAGACACACGGTTGGTCAACTGAGCTGGAGAGGACAACTTCAGCAGGGTGATATCGTTGTTGAAGTTCTGGCTGTTGTAGTAAGGGTGGGTGATGGCCTGTGGAAATTTGAAACATACAATATGCACATATAGTAGGTCTAAGCATATTCAACAGTATTATACTAAATTACAAAAGATTTCTGATTCTGTTTGGTTAAAGTTTATAGTATTGGACAACGGAACAAAAAATTAAATGTTGGCACACAGTGGGGAGACAGTGGGGAAATCTGATGTGACTAAGTGATTATCAGGAACTTTTTTTTTTTTTTTAGAGAATGCATCTTTGGGTGCACAGAAAAAAATATATAGAGATATATAAGTCACAAAAAAACCCAAAACAAAACAAAATGAATACCTTGGCAATGGTTTTGACCTGAATCTGCTCAGTGTTAGATGCGCGATTGTACTCTCCGAGGATAACACGGTGATATGAAGGTCTACACAAAGAGGAGGCGGGAATGAAGTTCATTAAAGACAGTGCACCATATTAAAACTATAATTGTACTTGAATAAGGTGAGTGTTATTTACGCCACACGGCAGTGGGCAGCAGTGACGACCCAGTACTGGTTGATGAGGGATCCTCCACAGAAATGGAAGCCAGTTGTATCCTAGTTTGAGAAGTTACACGTTACTAATAGTCTTCAATAATTTAATTTTTCAACTGAATGAAAGTATATCTAATAGAATACTTATTCAAACATTATTCAATATTAAGTTCTGTACCAACCCAACAACGATGCTTCCTGAAATAACATTACCTGGAGTGAAACCTGCCAGGGCCACGATCCAGACACTGCGTTTTCTCCGTTCACAATTCTGTTGTAGCCACTAACTTGAGGCTTAATTGCAGGCACTCCACATCCTGTGAGAAAAAATACACATTATTTTTTTTTTTTTTTTACAGTAACACGCAATTGAAGTTAGAGCAGGCTTATTTGTATGTTGCCTAAAATCTAAGTTAAGCAAAAAAATCTTTAACTACATTTGATCGGCTCACAGAAAACTTGCCTAGTGTGGATGCCACAAGAGCAAGGCAACTAATGATCCACAGCATTGTACAGGTGAGACTCTATCCTGCTACCAAGAGGACCTGATACTGGCTTTATAGTCCTTGTAGAAGCTGATAAACCTAGGAAAATGTCAATGTGCTCCAACACACCTGTGAAATTCCCACAATGCAGGAATATTTATAACTCGCATTCATATCGTGCATTGCTGTGTCCTATAGAGTCACTATAAGTACGTACATTATCTCAACCAGCCTCTAGAAAAGATGTGGATCTTTTCCTGGTTTGATCTTGATAGATATTCACTCCAGGGTGTTTTCTCACTTTGCACACAGTGGATCTGGTTCTGGATCAACTGACATCCTGTCCATTATAAAGCAGTAATGAAAATGAATGAATGAAAGTAATTGCTATAATTACATTCTTCCCAAATAATTATTTATGTGTAAATAGATGTGAAGGTCTAGACTCAGCCCCTCTACCAAACTTGCTTACTGTTGGATCTTAGAAAACAACTTGAATGAATGAAAGTAACTAAATACACTCTATATATGAGAAAATTGCTATAAAGTTTTAGTGGGCATGGAAGACTGTAAACCATGCCATTTTGCTGCAAACAGCACTATATTTTGAAGGAATAGCTGTGCCTCAGGGTGGCTCGGTGATGTAGTGGTTAGTTAGCACTGTTGCCTCACAGCAAGAAGGTCCTGGGTTCAATCCCTGTGTCCATGTGGGTTTCCTCTGAGTACTTTGGTTTCCTTCCACAGTCCAAAGACATCCACAGAGGGGATTAGACTAGTTGGCTACTCTAAATTGCCTGTAGGAGTGAATGTGAGTGTGAATGGTTGTTTGTCTCTGTGTGTTGCCCTGTGGTGGATTGGTGACCTGCCCAGTGTGTATCCCGCCTCTTGCCTGAAGTCAGCTGGGATTGGCTCCAGCTTCCCCCCTTAACAAGATTAAGCAGCAGAAGATGAGTGGGTGAGATGTACCTCAGAGTTTTATTCTGCATGCCACCATGCTCTGACAGTTCACCACTAGGACACCAGAGGTCACCCACCCCTGAATCTGCATTCAGTAGGTAGTCCAGTGAGGGTCCACCACTCCAGTTAACACTTGGTATTGTGTGTAGTAATCTTAGGTTTGCGTACAGCTGCTCAGTCATGGAAACCCCTTTTTATGAAGCTCCTAAAGTACAATTCTTGTGCTGATTTTACTTCCAAAGGTAATATACAGCTGGGTAGGTAATTTCTATGCCTTATGCATTTCACCCCTCTGTGACACCCTGCGCTGTGAGTTTGTGTAGTCTACTGGTTTCGTTGCTGAGCTGTTGTTGCTCCTGAACACTTCCATTTTACAGTAATAGCACTTACAGTTGACCAGGGCATTTCTAGGATAGCTGATATTTCAAGAACTGACTTCTGGCAAAGAGCACATCCCATGATAGTGCCACACTTAAAGTCACTGAACTCTTCAGTATGAAACATACTACTGCCAGTGTTCGCTCATTTGATATATGAGCAGGTAAACAGTGGAAAGGAAGAAATGAAAAATAATTAAAAGTAGATCACCACTGATCCTAAGGAAACACACACACACACGCTACCCATGAAATATAAAAGTCTGTAGCATATGATCAAAGTGTAATATCACATTCTAACGCAATATTCAACATTGCTTTAAGAACTCTGCCATATGCTCCCTTGAGTTAACCAGTCCTTGCATTTTTTTCACCCTTTTTTTGTGAGCATGATTTATGCAAAAGATAAGTTAGAAAACAACTTGAATGAATGGAAGTAACTAAGTGTACTGTATATATGTGAAAATGGCTGTAAAATTTTAGTAGGCATGGAAGATCTTCCTGCAAAACATGCCAGACCATACCATTTTGCTGCAGACAGCACTATATTTTGAAGAAATAGATGTATCTCAGGTATTTTATTCTGCATGCGAAATAAAATTTCTCTGACGGTTTCTCACTAGGACATCAGAAGGCACCCACCCCTGACTCTGAAAGCACTTCTTTGGATACTTAGTTCATTTTGTTAGTAACAGACATAAAAGATACATGGCCAAGTGACCACTCACATAGGAGATACATTTGGCCATCTCACCTAGATAGGACACTTTCAGCAGGCTGACATCTTTGCGGACATTTTGAGCATTGTATAAATTACAAGAGGTGACCTCTGGATGAATTACACACCAAACAAATAAATCATAATGCATATTGGATTGGCTAATTCTGCACACTGAAATAAACGACCAGCAGTAATATGAGAATAAATGATAAACGCTTTCAGTTTCTTTCTTTTTAGAATTGATAGTCTTGGCCATTTCAGTGACAGAGGTCAGATGTTAGCATATATGATGGCCGGTTATGTTTTGGAAAGTAGAAGGACTGCATATCTATCATTTAATTTGACAATGAAAATATTCAGCACATAGAGATCAAATCTATAATGATATCAGCCCCAGCATCTGTGTGGTTTTCTTGTGCTCATTGGTGGTGGTGATGCACTTGGTTTCACCAAAGTCCAAAACAATCCATTTTAACACATTAGTTAATAGCAAATAATCTGACATGGATGTCACAAAGGAAACCTTATACTGATGTCTATTCATCTTCGAAAGACGTGGGGCTTAACACTGCTAGTCTATTTATAATAGGCCCTTCTGTTTGGCACACAGTAATGACACAATTGATGGCACAAAATAGAACAGACTCTGTTCCAGTGTTTGGCCAACCCACTTGTTTACTGCCTTTTCAAATCCAGCTGATTCACCAGTTTCAGGGCTAGCAGTCAAACATTCCACTCCCCGCTGCCCCATCGCAGCGCGCTCAAAGAGCTGAACAAAGGCCTAGGCAAATGTCTGTCATCCTGAGATATCAGCTTGGTGAGTGTGATGGGTTATGTGGCATTGGTGGGAACAGCTGAAACACTAGGGAGAACTGCACCAGCTTTCAGAGTACTTGAATTTGCATCCATCAAAATTAGATGACTGGGAAAGAACTAAGCTGTGAAACATGGTAGTGGGAGCAAAATGTTGTGGGAATGTTTCTCCTGTGCAGGGACTGGGGAACTTGTCAAGTTTGAGGAGGACTGATGGAGTCAAGAACAGGGAGAGTCTAGGGAAGAACCTGAAAAAAAACCCCCAGCAAAATAGGTTTGGAAAGTCTTATTCCAGCAAGACATTGACCCCAAATGTTAAATTACACTTGAAAGGGGAAAAATTTTATTTTGAAAGGAAAGGTGTTCGTTTTATATATAATGTATTTTCTACATATTACATGAGAATGATTGCCAAGCTGAAATGTTTAATATTCAATATTCGTGCATTCATCTCATCCCATATTGTCACTGCAACTCAATTTACATAGCGGTCAAACAGTCCTTGTTTTCATTTCAACAGTTAGGTCAGAAAGCCTCTGAAAGTTCGCTCAGAAACACAATACGCCAGTCCTAGTTTCTCTACATTGAGTCCCAGCTCATTTTAGAGTTCTTTTATTTGTTTTTAAAGCTCTTGGTGGTCTAACACTGCTTTACATTGCTAGGAATTGCTGACATTCTTGGTTGCACAAAGATCTTTAAGGTCTTCCGATACCTATTGGTTGCTACAAGGTAATCAATAAAACTCAAGGATGACCTGGCTTGTGCCATCTATGATCCCAGACTCTGGAACAACTTGCCCCCTCCATTTCAATGTTCAATTCCCATCTTAATCCAATCCCATTTGATTATCATTGATAGGTATTAATCTGACATTTGTTGCAGCCTATATTTTATTTGCTTTGGCACCTTTCTGTGTGAAGTTTGCATGTTCTCCCCGTGTCCATGTGAGTTTCCTCCGTGTACTCCAGTTTCCTCCCACAGTCCAAAGACATGCACAGAGGGGATTAGGTTAACCAGCTACTCTAAATTGGCTGTAGGTGTGAATGTGAGCGTGAATGGTTGCCTGTCTCTGCATGTTGGCTTGGATTGGTCACCTGCCCAGGGTGTACCCCGCCTCTTGCCCGAAGTCAGCTGGGATTAGCTCCAGCCCCCCGCCCCGTGAAGATGAGTGAGTGAGTGAGATTTTTGTTTTTCTGTTTGTTTTATTTTATTGTTTTATTTTATTGTATTTTTATTTCACTATTTCATATATTTGATCATTTTATTCAATATACACAACTTTGGTCAATGAGAGTTATTCTGAATGTGCTTTATAAATAAATCTTACTTGCTTACTTACTTTAAGTGTTTTGCAAGTAAAGACAGATAATTCATTTCTTTTCATGTTCTAAGTTTTCTATGCTTTTAGGCACACAAAGTATTACAACTTGACCAAACTGTTCATTGTGGCATGCACCCCCCCCCCCCACACACACACACACACACACACACACACAAACACAAAAACGCATGGATGAAGAGAATCCATTGTATTTTATTGAAGTGCAGTCACAGAACTGTGGATAACTGAGGAAGACATGTGTAAGGAAGTATCGTTACAAAAGTAATAGAAGTAATGGCACAAATAATCTCAGCCTAACCTAAAGAACGTGTTGTGACCAATGATGACAAGATGCACTGAAGTGAAACAATAAAAAAAATGAATGTAAAGCTTCATGTCTTTAAAGAAAAACTAGAATTGGTCACAAGTTGTATGTTGGTCTCAGTTGGCACTAGTTACTATGAACAAGTTCTAAGGAGAGTGCAGTGTGAAATGTTTAGCAGAAAAGGATTCCTGTTTGTGTGTAGCTGATGCATGGATTTCTCTCGTTCTTCTCCTGGTGTGGTTATAGGTTTAGTCAACCTCCTCAATGGTGGGACCGGAGGAAGCACTGCCACCTGCGCCTCCAGGGAACCCGCCTGGGCCACCCGGCATTCCACCCGGCATTCCACCTGGCATACCCCCAGAGCCTTGGTAAAGCTTGGTGATGATGGGGTTACACACTTTCTCCAGCTCTTTCTGCTGGTGCTCATACTCATCCTTTTCTGCAGTCTTCAGCACAGCATCAGGGACAAAAAGAGAGCAAACAAATGAAATCTTAGAATAACATTATAAGTCAATTTCATCCATTTATCGAACCGTTGATGGAACTTTCATATTTGAAATAACGATTACCCTGAATTCCCTAGTTCCATCATTAATACACAGGTTAAAATCATTTTGATGGATTAAACACATGCTAATACAAAGTCATGATTCCATCAGTTCAGTTTGTTTGGCCTGAAAAACACTATTTCTATTCTGGTTGTTTTTCAAGCAATTATACCAATATTCTCAGCACAGTTTTCCAAAGGGAAAACATTGTAAATCATAATGCTTATTCTCAAATCACAAAACTGTTATACTTTATTGCAAATCACAGATGTTGGAGCACTTGCTTGAAAAACAGGATAAAGCCACAAAATCTGTTAATCCCTATCTGGTTTGGTGGTGTTACCTGGTTCCTGTCCAGCCAGGCAATAACCTCATTGCACTTGTCCACAATTGTCTTCTTGTCCTCAGCACTGATCTTGTCATTGAGCTTCTCATCTTCCACTGTGCTCTTCATATTAAAGGCCAGGGACTCAAGAGTGTTCTTGGCTGTGACCTTCTCCCTTTGAGCATCATCCTCTGAACGGTATCTTTCAGCCTCCTGCACCATTCGTTCAATGTCCTCTTTGGACAGACGGCCTGAAAGAGCCGGAGAAAATTAGAATATGGTACAAAAGCAAAGACTCTGAGGCGTTTATGAGGCTGTGTTCCTGCTGGTACCTTTGTCGTTAGTGATGGTTATCTTGTTCTCCTTGCCAGTGCTCTTGTCTACTGCAGACACATTGAGAATGCCATTGGCATCGATATCAAAGGTCACTTCGATCTGTGGCACACCTCGGGGGGCAGGGGGTATGCCTGTCAGCTCAAACTTGCCTAGAATGTTGTTGTCTTTCGTCATGGCTCG
Organism: Chrysichthys cranchii; assembly: GCA_030068335.1. Lineage (NCBI taxonomy): Eukaryota > Metazoa > Chordata > Actinopteri > Siluriformes > Claroteidae > Chrysichthys > Chrysichthys cranchii. The sequence goes on from JAQMCW010000003.1 coordinate 6,377,201, forward strand.
TTCTCCTTCATATACCTGTCAAACAAAGACCACTCAATTATAGCACAATCATGATAAGGGAGTGACCAGGAATCAAAGCCAGGAATCAGGCAAGTGATGCTGTTTTGAATTACTTCAAAATTATAACTGGGGTAAGATTTACTGTCAACAAGGGGTACCTGGATCAGCACACCAGGCTGGTTGTCTGAGTAGGTTGTAAAGGTCTGTGTTTGTTTGGTAGGGATGGTCGTATTTCTCTTAATGAGCACAGTCATGACACCTCCAGCTGTCTCAATCCCCAGAGACAAAGGAGTGACATCCAGCAGGAGAAGATCTTGGACATTTTCTGATTTATCACCTGACAAGATTGCTGCCTGGACAGCTGTATAGGAAGGTTTGAATGTCACAGTGCATCATGGGGGAAAATGCATAAATTTGACATTTATCAATGAATAAGTATTATTTAGTCGGCTTGAGGATGAGATTTCACATACCTGCTCCATAGGCCACTGCTTCATCAGGGTTAATGCTCTTATTGAGATCTCGTCCATTGAAAAAGTCTTGCAGTAGTTTCTGGATCTTGGGAATGCGAGTGGACCCTCCAACAAGGACAATATCATGAATCTGTGTCTTGTCCATCTTGGCATCACGCAAGGCCTTCTCCACAGGTTCTAGAGTACCACGGAACAGGTCAGCATTGAGCTCCTCGAAGCGTGCCCTCGTAATGGAGGTATAGAAGTCGGCACCCTCAAAAAGTGAGTCTATCTCGATGCTGGCCTGTGTGCTGGAGGATAGCGTGCGCTTGGCACGTTCGCAAGCTGTCCTCAAACGACGCACAGCACGCTTATTTCCTGTGATGTCTTTCTTGAATTTACGTTTAAATTCAGCGATGAAGTGGTTCACCATACGGTTGTCAAAATCTTCACCCCCAAGATGAGTGTCACCAGCTGTCGCCTTGACCTCAAAGATGCCGTCCTCAATGGTCAAAATGGACACATCAAAGGTGCCACCGCCCAGGTCAAAAATGAGGACGTTACGTTCAGAACCAACCTAAGGCAATGGACCAGAATTTAAGCTTTGTGTTTAAGCAAATGTAGCAGTTAACGATCAGTCAATGTTCATGCATTTGGCGGATCAGTTTAGCCAAAATCATTTTCTACTTATTAAGACTATTAGGTTTTATATGGTACGCTTAACATAAGATACAAATGCACAGCAATATAACATCGGTATCATTTAAGGATTAAATACTGCCCGGACATATTTTGAAATTATGCAGATATTGACACTAGTTCTATAACGCTTGGCGGTGAAAATGGTTTAGGGTTAGTGTTAGGGTTAGGAATTAGGGTAACTAACCCCTTTTTTAAAAAAAAAAACCCATAATGCTATTATTTAGATTTATTTGACCTGGAGAGCAGTTAAAATATCAGCATACCTTTTTGTCCAGCCCATAGGCAATAGCTGCTGCTGTTGGCTCATTGATGATACGGAGGACATTCAGGCCAGAAATGGTGCCAGCATCTTTTGTGGCTTGCCTTTGGGAGTCATTGAAGTAGGCAGGTACTGTGACAACAGCATTTGTTACAGGCTAAAGAGGCAAGAAATCGAGAAGTAATGAATGATCGATGTACTTGCTCTACCACGGATATCCTATAAACATTTCTGATGAATACGGATAGACTGTTCTCTGGACGTTATTTTGACGGTTGCATAACAATGTGCACTTCATTTAGATACCCGATTCAGTATAGTGGTTCTCAGTAATGCCCAGTGCAGTTTTCTTGTTATACATAGTGCTGATAAGTCTTTTGCGTTAACTAAGCCACATACTGTACCGTGTATAATATTTAGTTGAATGTTATATTACATGGCATTTTCTTACTATATTTTCATTTCATCATAAGAGTAGTGTTGTTGGTTTGTTTCATTTTTGGTTGAAATGTGCAAATCAGTGTTGCAAGTGTGACACAATCCTTTAAATTCATTATAAGAAAAGAAACGGTTTCTCTGAATCATCTTACTTTGCCCAAATAAGCCTCGGAAATCTCCTTCATCTTGGTGAGGACCATAGAGGACACCTCTTCAGGAAAAAAGGTCTTTATCTCTCCCTTGTATTCCACTTCTACCTTGGGTTTGCCTCCATCATTCACCACCTTAAAAGGCCAGTGCTTCATGTCTGACTGCACCACAGTGTCATCAAATCGCCGTCCAATCAAGCGCTTGGCATCTTGACAGAAATAAGATGTGTGATGATTTACCATGTGATACAGTTACATATGTAGAGTTGTATATTATACTACAACCCATCTGCTAGCATTAACACTGGAAATGCTCACTATAGGGCGGTGAATCCATTTATGTCTTCTAAAGGTATGGAAACGTTTTAGATGGTAATCGAGATAGATACAGCAGGAGCGGTCTTTTCACTAAATCCTCTTTCATCCAGCATTCATAAATGTTGTTTAGCATTTCGTTTTTTTCCTGCCATCTAGTGGAATGAACTCCACCAAAAGACACCTGGTTGCCTGAGACTTTCAATACAGGCTACATAAGAGCTCCCATGACGTTTCACTGCAGCGTACACGGTCTTACCAAACACAGTGTTGTTAGGGTTCATGGCCACTTGGTTCTTGGCAGCATCTCCAATTAGTCTCTCAGTGTCTGTAAAGGCAACATAACTGGGCGTAGTTCTGTTTCCTTGATCATTGGCAATGATCTCCACCTTGCCATGCTGAAAAATGCCAACGCATGAGTAGGTGGTGCCCAAGTCAATGCCTACTGCTGGACCTTTAGACATTTTTTTTCTGCATTGGAGAGAGCGATAGAGAGAAAGAGAGAGGGGGAGGGGGGTGGGAGAGAGAGAGAGAGAGACAGCACACACTGAGGTCCAGCTGTTTTCATAAATAGGACACAATGTGGGCACACGGCCCAAACGTGTCAGCAGTTTTAGAAAGTGCTAGTGAGCACCTGCTTACAGTATTTAATTCTGTAGTAGGAATAACCACCAATGTGGGAGACCATCATGTCAAAACAGCAAATTCCCATTTCCACTGAATACGCTGCTAAGCCCATTGAGGTTGTTTCCTCAATTCAATGAACTACCATTCATGATCATAGAAAGCCACTACTGCACATACATCTTTGAATATACAGTATAGGGCCAAAAAATATTTAAAATGTGTTATTCTGTGTAGATCTTGCCTTTAACCTTTCAGGATGCTGTTAGCCATCACAGACTAGCAGAAACCATATGTTGACCTTCTGCTATACTGTAAACATAAGATAGATTGCTAACTGTCTTTGAATATTTTCAGGGGGAGAAATCTATCTGTTAAAAAATCAGGAGCAGGTTATTTTCTCAGCCAAAGATTAGAGAGTGTAGTAGGAAACTGATATATTGTTCTCGCTGTTCAAATTGGTACCAATCTCTGAGGATTGTTTCAGAAAACTGCAGTGCTGCCATAAAATTATAGATGAGCAATAGCAAGTTTTTTAGTAAATAAAAAAAAATTAAATGAATAAAATGTTAAAAATTCTAATTACAAAGGAGTTAGTTGCAGGGACGGCGGGTGGGTGGGTGGGGAGGAGATGGTTGCCAGATTGGGTTAAATTGAATTGGATTGTTATCAACCGAATTATGTTTTAAATTTCTCCATATAAATTATTCTAAAATTAATTAACTTTAGGAAACTACAATAAATTTAAACTTTTTTTTTTTTTAATGCATTTAAGTGCCATGCAAAGTCCACTTCACACCAGTCTAATCTGGCACAAAATCCACCACAGATTTTTGATTTTGTTGGTTTATTTATTTATTTTTTTTCTTTTTTACTACTTCTTGTTGATTATTGAAGTCTGTACTATTTTTATTAAAGAGATCCTTGCTTGTGTTTATTCTGATCATTTGTCATTTATTCAAACATTGAAGCCCACTGTTGCACTTTGCTGATAAGAAGAAAAAAAAAGGAGTGTTCCAACAGGATGGACAATCAAGTTAGATAGATAGATAGATAGATAGATAGATAGATAGATAGATAGATAGATAGATAGAGGTATTAATCATTTCTTAGGCTAAATCATATCTTAGGGAATGCCTTGAGGCAAATATTACAGTCGAAGCCATATATAAAATATAGAACATATCTAAGTATAGGTTTGATAGAGACTTATATTCCCTGTTATCCATTTATATGGATAAATATTGAACTACATGAATCAAATACACTAATACTGTATTGTGTATTTCTCACATCTGGCTTCGTAGTTCATTTTTTCAGTACGCTTTTTTTTTCGTACATGAACAAAAGGTCAGAAATGGTAGGTCACAGAGAATGCTGCAGCTGGCAAAGCAGAAGCCAACAGACAAATTCGACAGCAATATCAAACTAAAAACAAAAGGACATCACAGACTAAAACATGAAGCGAAGCCACTTTGGCAGGCCATTTGCAATACCGCCGAGAACAAGCTTTTACCTTTCCTGGAAACTTCAGAGATAACTGTATGGAGTGTGTAGGTTGGCTTTAGCCCTGCCTGAACACTGCTGGCCTGTTCTCACTCTTGTCCTGCTGGAATCGGAGACTGAGGATCCAGACGCTTCTGCATATATAACCACAGCAGCCAGAGAGATTCCAGCGCTCGGTCACCTGATCCCACCACACAGAGAAAGTTCCAGACTGCTCTGCTCATGTGTGCTCCTCTGTCCAACTGTCTGCAACACACTCGGACGTCACGATCCACTGCCAGTCCTAATGTAAAATAATGCCCCCAGTGTCGTCTGAAAGCTTTTCAGACCACATATTTATTATTTAACGTTTTGTTTTTTTTAATAATATGTCTGGTGCAGTGTTGTGATATTTGTAAGTCTTCTTTTAAGTTTTAATGTATCATCATAGTTGACTTGCCGGGTTGCAGGAGGGGCCAGATAAAGGTTTGGTCAGAAGTGATAAGCTCACATAAGCCACTGAAGCTCGAAAACTGAAAATTACCCGTGCTTCATGATATAAAAAAAAAAAAAAAAAAAAAAAAAAATGAAGAGGACCAGAGAAAAAAAATGCACATTACATTTAATTTATTCATTAGAGAAAAAGGCAGAGCAGCTTACACTATGAGGCCTCTGTTCGATGAGTCAGTGACTCACATGGCTAAGGTTACTTAAATGTCAGAGTAATCTTAAAATAAATCATAAATGACACTGCCATTCCCTTACGACTCCCCCGACACATTCACACAAGGACCCTTTATGTGTTAAAACTTGAAAAAATTAGTTTTAAGAAAGATCTTTCTCTAGCATTCAATAAAGGGATCTTGAAAATATGTTCTCGACGTCATGTTGAGCTGCAGATGGTGACAGCAGGACACGCCTTCCAAAAAAAAAAAAAAAAGGAAAGTACTCGTGGGATGTCCATTTCTGACCCACTGACACTTGAGCATTGCTAACTATTGACTGTGATTCGCCACAGAGGCTCTTCTAGAAGGAGCAGGTCAACTTACACATATGTTTCTCCTGGGAACAACATCAACACTAGGTACATGTGTGTGTTTCTATTATTGCACACTGATCTAATCTGAAGTCAAGTAGCAGCAGGTTTTCAGGCCCAAACTCTAATATAGCCACAGGACACAAGTCCGTGTAGTGTATATTCTTCAAAACAATCATCATAATCCAAATACTGTACGATTTACATTTAACAATGGATGTTCTATTAACCCAAAGATATCTCTTTTGATTTTTTATTTTTTTTTAAATAGAAACACAAAATGCCTTCACATGATTTTCAGATGCTTGGATGTTTCTCCCCCCATTTTATTTCACTCTTATTTCACTTGGTCAACCGTAACACAACAGTACCTAGGACATAATTCTGTACAGGATTTTTTTTTTTTTTTAAATGATGCATCTTCTATCAATTGAATGTTAAACTTCATGATTAAAAAAATTGTCATGGTAGTTTCTAAGTAAAATAAATAAATAAATAAATAACACAACCGTGAAGGCTTTATCCCAAATGGGTTATTTAGTGTTATTACCTCCATCCCCTTGTTAAAAAAAAAAAAAAAAAAAAAAAAAAAAAAAAAAAAAAAAAAAAAAAAAAAAAACACATCACAATAGTAAATCATCGAATGCTAAATTTTAACCGGATTTCATTGCCTATTTTAAATAGCTAATTCTTTAACAGGGCCTTTATTTAGATAAATACTGCCTGCATTTGAAACCTCCTACATATTCAGTGACTGTAAACGTTTCCTCTGCATTTTGTAACAACAATATACTTGTACATGCTACATGCCTACATTGTGCAAACCAAGCCTTGGGTGTCAGGAGTGGCGTTTGGACCATAATCTACAGACGACTAAATTCTAGCACATTCATCAATCTGTTCAGTCTTTTTGTTTTGTGTGCCCTAGTGTGCAAAGTGTGTTATAGAGCATACATAACACTCTGCTAGACTCTACTAGTCCCAGTACAACCAAGGCTTAAGTATTTAATCTAATACTGGAGATTTTACAGTGTAGACTCACCAGGGTTCGGATTAAGGGCCAGTTTATCAGACTAATACATACATTTGCAACAAGAAAAGGAGCTCCTCTATTACACTAGAGAAGACTGAATGATCACCTTCCCCACAGACTAGTCACTTACATAAGCAGCATTATTCAGTCTCAAGCCACGTTAACATTTCTGTGCACTACAAAAAAACAAAACAAAACCGTCTTTCCTCGGGATGACCCAGAAATTCAAACGTGACCGAACAAACCACCTTTCAGTTATCAGTTATTAAAACTGGCCTCTTCCAGAAATATCCCGAAAATCCTCCTTTATCTCAGGAGAACAGGTTGCGCAGCTGGAAGAGGAAGGGCTCCTCTTTGCTCCTGTGTCTCCGGTAGTGCTTACTCAGGCAATCCATGGCTGCGCGCTTACAGTAGTTATAGAAATGCTCCTCAGCTTTCTTCAGACTGCTGTTTAAATCCAGAGTCCCCTGCAGGCTGGACACAGACAGGAAGCACTAAGTCTCACATGTTGAAAGTATGGCAAATCAAAATAAAATGTGACATAGCATGTTTTTTGTTTTTTTTTATTAAATGCTGTGTACTATCACTAATAAAATCAACAAAGCAGTGTACCGTATTTTCCGGACTATAAGCCGCTACTTTTTCCCCACGCTTTGAACCCTGCGGTTTATACACCAATGCGGCTTAT
>JAQMCW010000003.1:6409412-6421133 GCA_030068335.1 Chrysichthys cranchii
TTGGGACCTGTAGCAGGCATCAAATTTGAAATGTGCTCATTTAGTGGATAAAGGTGTACAATTTCCCAGTTTGAAAATTTATTGTTGTCAATGTTCTGTTGTGGATAAAATATTGGCTCATGTGGTTTGAAAGTCTTTTAGTTTTCATTTTATTCAACTTTAAAGAACGTCCCAACTTTTCTGGAATTTGGATTGTACGCTCATTTATCACTTTATTAGGAACACCTGTACACTGCTCATTTACACAATTATCTAATCAGCTAATCATGTGGGTTGCAGTGCAATGCAAGATGCAGATATAGGTCAGCAGCTTTGGGTAATGATTACCTAAACGAACAGCATGGGAAAAATATCTGATCTCAGTGACTTTGACCATGGCATGATTGTTGGTGCCACACAGGCTGGTTTGAGTATTTCTATAACTGTTTATCTCCTGGGAGTTCCACATACAACAGGCTTTAGAGTTTACTCAGGATGGTGCAGTAAAGTAAAAAGCATCTGATGAGTGACAGTTCTGTGGAGAGTATGTAAAATTATTTTTAGAAAAAAGTGTTGAAGAATTTTTGTATGTTTTTTCTGGTTTGTCTTGTAAAGATATTGTTGAGAAACCACAGGCAGAAGTTCTTGGCATAGCTAAAGTTGGTGAGCCAGTAACCGTGTCCTGCAGTGTGTTACACACCTGTCCTCCAACACCCCCAACACTGAGCCTGAGTATTTCACGTGGGTCTGCACGTTTTATAAACACACCCCTACATCATGGGATATGGAAGGCAACCAAAGAGATTACATGGACAGTTGAGGAAAATGATAATTCTGTTACTTGTACTGCGAGTTACAGAGGTGGACAGACATCGAAGACTGAAATCAATCTTAATCCTTTATGTGAGTCTGAAACAAAACACAATTTCAGTGTGTAAAAGTATTATTAGTGTAAAATTATTAGAATAAAATTACATTTGCTTTTATATCATCTTTGTTATTGTTTATTGTCTTACATAATGCCCTTATTATCTGTTATAGGTCCCACTGATCAAGCCCAGATTACTCCTGATTCAAACACAGACTTTCTTGAGGGTGTGGAACAAGAAATTGTCTGCTCTGTTACATACACATGTGCCAGAGACCGGCCTTACATCATCTGGAGCGGTGAAAAATTACCTGGCAGCACATTTTTGATAACAAAGCAGGGAACAAAACAGAAAGTTACATCCACATTAAAATTCACACCAAAGGCTAGTGATCATGGCAAGACCATTACCTGCCAAGCGGATTTTAAGGGGAATGTTCAAACGGTGGAACTCACTTTAAGTGTTCGAAGTGAGTAAGAACTTTTAGTGTTAAGGCCATTTAGTTGCCATTTAGTTGTATCCTTATGTCTCCTTCTTGACATGTATGTCCATCATTCAGCAATTCTCGAAATGTTTTAAAATGTATTTCTTTTTCTAAAACTTAGACCATGTTATTATATAACATTCACGTATAGCTTCATGCATACACAGAAATGACAGCTTAATGATATTTTTTGTGTGTGTGCTTTGACTTAAAGTCCGCACTTGCCGTCTTTGTCTCTGGTGTTACCTTACTCCTTTAGCAATTTTAAAAGCTTTCTTGAAATATTGTTTCTCAGTCTCTTCAGCACATGTAGTCACAGAAGAATAATTATAATGCAACAAATCAGGAAATTATTATTTATTTATTTCAATCAGATTTGTTAAAACTGTCATTGAATGATTTTTGCGTGTATTTACTATAACAATGAAAATACTTGAAAAACAGTCAAAAACAAATGAATGATGCAAGCCTTTTATCTTAACCCTTAAGTGTAGCACCCTTCAGTGAATGTCATTTTTGGCACATTTTATTTGATGTGACAGAAAAACCCCCCACCAGTGACATACATAAGACCAAAGACCCTTACCGTTTAAATCAAATTCAGTAGATCAAACTAAATTATAACTTTTGGCATAAAATCAAACTTTACTTGTACAGTTTCCCCATAATGAACTCCCAGAACCGCTGAATGCTTATTCAGTGCTAGGGGCTCTGAAATCAGGCACACGTTATACCGCATCCAGCCTACTCACCAAACCATGGTGTTATCAGGTTTCTACTTGTTTAGGTCACTGTAGTAAACATTTCCTTGCCAACATTTTAAAATATCCATGGATTAATTTCCTCAGAACCCGAATCCTTTTAGCATTAATTTTTTGCCAGATAAACGTCAAAAAATCATCAAATCTAACTGTGATTATTTTGAAGACTAACCCTCTGTATTATTTTAGAAAAATTGTGTAATACATTTGCTCAAAAAGGTCATGAACCTATGCACCATCCTAGCAGAGCCCTGCTTCCGTTTCTACAAATATTGTCTTCATTCAGGATAAGCATCCTTATGCTGGCTGTAATGTTGTTACTTCACAGCTGACTCTATTTAGCCATGCCTGACAACAGGAGGATTAATTATGATAAATAATTAATAATGATAAAGAAAATGTAGAATAATGAATTCATATTTTATGCAAAAGGATGCACCATGAAAAGATTTGGAAAAAGTTTATCTATAAATGGGAGTCACTGGAATTACCCATAAAGTAGGTCACACCAGTGACAGTAACACCAGTGACAATTTTCATGACAAAAGTTTTTCAAAAAACAGCCGTTATAGGACATCAAACCACATGTTGTGAGTTATATTTCACTTACAAAATTATGCAAGTTATGTATATCTGTTTGTATTTTTTTTTTAGCAAATCACTAGTAGTAAAGTGGGTCATACCAGTGGCTTCAACTAAAAGCTTCATATGAAATTATGACATAAAACAGAAAATTTCTGATAAATGAAAAGAGACATTGTTCTTACCATGAGCAATTTTTCCATTTATTTTTCATATATATTGTATAATGTTTATTTTACATTTAGTTTATTTCCTATTTGCCATATATTTGACAGTACTATATACATTATTGCATTAAAAAAACTAAACAAACATATTTTTGACCTCAAAATACACAGCTTGCCCTCTGTACTCTAGACTGTGTGAACAAGCACTTTTGGAGTGTTTCGAATTCTGTCTAATTGTTTAAAAAATAAATATAGTTAAATTGATAGCTCAAGAAGGTGTAATTGTTCAAATAATATATTGTTTTATTTTAACCTACAAAAAATTGTAACCTGAAACGGTTTTTTAAAAATGTAATATTTTTGTAAAGCCTAGGGACAGAAAAACTGACATTTCAATAGAATGATACTTTAATATGTCATTATGAAAATATACATAAAATAACCTTTTATGTGCCTTTTTATTGCAGGGTCAATGGGTTCACTTGACTGGAGTTTCACAATGCCCAGGTCGATCATTGGCATCCGAGGTTCCTGCGTGGTCATTCCCTGCAATTATGAATTCAAAAACTCCCAGCATAGCCAAACCAAAGTAAAGTGGTATAAACTCTCCACTTCAGGTTACTCTCTGGTGTATGACCAATCAACACACAATATCATTAACCAATTCAAAGAAAAAACAAGCTTATTTGGCTCCTCAAATGATAAAAACTGCAGCCTGAAGATCCAGCCACTTGAAATGCAGCATAGTCAGGAAAAACTATTTCCCTGGATGGACCCAAATTCCATTGAATCATACCATACCAAAAATTTTGATCATGATACTGTTGCCCTTGAGGTGACAGGTAAGATTGCTTAAATATGTTTTTTGTGATATACAATATTCATATTATATTTATTACATTTTCTGTCTATTTATTATTACTTATTGAAAATCTAGCATGAAAGTAATGTTAGTACGCATGCATCTATTACAAAGAAAAGAAATTCAGGTACTTCCGAATGTTAAAGTACATGTTGTAAACCTTATTGTAAATGAATTTTGTAAAAAAAAAATATTGTATTGAATGTTAAAGTAAATATTGTAAAGTAAATATTGTAACAATTGTAGGTCGCTTGGGATAAAAGTGTCTGCTAAATGCCTGTATTGCAATGTACTGTAATATCACCTATAATTTTTGTCTTGTAAATATGTTTTGCATCACTCATAAATGTTATGCCTACCTGTTAAAGATATTGTTGAGATGCCACAGGCAGATCTTCTTGGCATAGCCAAAGTTGGTGAGCCGGTAACCTTATCCTGCAGTGTGGTACACACCTGTCCTCCAACACCCCCAACTCTTAGCCTGAGTATTTCTCGTGGTACTCAACAGTTAAAACATACACCCCTTCATGATGGGAAATGGAAGGCAAGCATAGAGATTACATGGACTGTTGAGGAAAGTGATAAATCTGTTACGTGCACCGTGAATTATGCAGGTGGACAGACATCAAAGACTGAAATCAGTCTTAATCCTTTATGTGAGTCTGAATCAACAGCCCTTGATTTTACCTCAAAATGTCCTGTGTGTCAGCTTGTAAGCGTCACATCTTTTTCTTTAAAGAAATTTTCACTATTTTTCTCAGGTAGCTTTGATACACCTGTAATAAGTCCAACTCAAGACGAGGTTATGGAAGGAATTGAGAAGAGCTTTACTTGTACAGTGACCCACACATGTCAGAAAGAAAAACCAAGCATAATCTGGAATTACCAAAACATGCCAGTGTCTGTTGAAACACATAAGGTTTCCTCCTACAGTTGGGAAACAGTTTCCACTATAAGACTGAAAGCTTCAATGGATGACCATGGAAAGACCTTAACATGCACAGCTCAAACTACAGAGGGAAAGACTTCAGATCATGTAACTTTAAAAGTAAAACGTAAGTTAGTTTGCCTCATTTGATTTCAAATCCGGGAAAGAAATAGTGCTAGCTGTAGTCAAGTCCTGGTCAACAAGAAATAGTAATAAATTTTGGTGCCGGTTCTGTGTTAAATATTAAAAACATAGATGTAAATGTTTACTACATTGCTTATCTCACATTAATGTTATGTTGTAAAATATTTAACTATTTGCATACTGTATTACTGTTTCCTAATCAAGGAGGGATGTTTTCATTGGACTGGACATATTCAATGCCCAGCAAGATCACAGGCCTCCGGGGCTCCTGCCTGGTCATTCCCTGCAGCTTTGACTTCAGAACAGAAAAACTTAGAAATGTTGAGGTGAAATGGTATCTATACTCCACAACAGAGTACCCTTTAGTGTATGGTCCAAATACTGAGGGAGTCATCGGCAAATTCTTTGGCAAGACAAGACTGTATGGATTGCCTAGTGAGAAAAATTGCAGTTTGGAAATTAAGCAACTTGATATGCACCATAATAGGGACAGACTGTATCCCTGGATGGATCCAAAATCGGTTCAGACATTTCACAAGGAAAATTACTTTGACAAATCTATTGAAATCCAAATAACAGGTAACGCCATTTATTTTCATAGAGACACTTTAAATTACCAAGGAGTGCTCAGCCTTGATTCCAGTCTACTGCTTGCTTTTGACAGAACAAGCTGATAAACCCAAACTAAGTATTACTGGCATACCAAGAGTGGGAGAGCAAATCACGGTGTCCTGCAGTGTACTGCATACCTGTCCGCCCAATCCTCCAAGTCTGTCTGTGGGGAAAGCACTTGAGACTGACATTATTGTACACACTCCAGAACAGGATGGCTTTTGGGAGGTCAGGAGGGTGCACACATTTATAATAAAGGAAGACGAGAAATCTGTTACATGTAAAGCCACATTTCCTTCCGGGCAGACATCAGAAGCACAACTTGATCTCAATGCTACGTGTAAGTAGTAATGCCTAGACAAGAGGCTGATTAATTTCTCCTAATTATTGCAAAAGTTGTCTTGTTTTTACACGGGTCTAAATCAATAATTTTCCCATATTATCCTGTGGTGTGGGCGGTGTAAAATCAAGTATTATTCCCTGTAAACTATTTACTGTTCAGTATTTACAGTATGACTCAATATCCTGTGTGAACATTAATGCAGCACGTAGTGTTCATGGCTCATAGTTCTAGGGTCCGTAGATGGATTCTGAGTGGAGTCTGTGTTGAGTTTTGCATTTTCCAAAACATGCAGATAGAGGGGGTTGGCTATTCTAAATTGCCTGTAAGAGGGAATGCATCCAGTGTTCCTGGGATATGCTCTGTATCCTCTGAATAGGATAAAATGGTTATGGAAGATGAATGAATGGATATTCTATAGTTTTTAGTCTGTGGGGAGTTGAGACTGTTGAAAGCTGACCTCAACTGTTATCCTTCTTGACTGTTTTGATTTGAATTTGGGATTGTTCATGAGAAATCCTACAAGAAAGTTGGTTGGGACTTATTTGAAAGTCCGTGGTGTTATACTTTAGGCCAGTGGTTCTTAAACTTTTTTGGGCGCGACCCAAATTCAGGTCCGGTGGGTATGTCGCGACCCAAACAACCCCCACCCCCACCCCACCCCCGCGCGGTGAAATGTTGGGGGGGGTGTGCGCTCTTAAAGTTTGGCTCCCGGGAGGGGGCTGTTAAAATTTTGCCTGACGGGTGATGTTTTTTCTCTAAGAAAAATGATTTTTTTTTGTCATGGTCTCGCGACCCATTCTTTAAGAACCTCTGCTTTAGGCACACCTTGTATTGTAGTGGGTGGGTTTGATGCCTAAAGGCATTCCAGCACATGAAAAAAAAAAAACAATCTGAAAAATTTGTCATTAGATTTGTGAACTCCTAAACGCCAATCAGGATTGTAGAAATCTTGGATGGCCCTGGCTATTTCTCCACCTGACAGCTTCCCAGAGCAGCAAATGTAATTATACATTACTACTTTGTATATTATATGATATTAAATATCGGAATTCATTTCTTCTTACATGCTGAGTGGATGCACTACAACTTTTAGCAATTTGCATCCCACTGTAGTCTCAGTTACAATATGAAATGCATTATTAACACTCAGCTAAAAAGATTTTTTCTACATGACATTTGAACTTAAATAATCAGTCATGAATGATATGTTAAATATGCTTAATGTATATAGTATATACACTATACACAGTACAATATGAGGAAATACTAATATTTAGGCAATATCTATACAACTATATCATCCCACTAAATTTGAAACTAGTAATTTCATTAACATGACTCTTACAAGGGCTTATCATTTTGTTTCAGGTACCTATAAGGATATAACTATTGATCCTAACGTAGCCGATGTTGTAGAAGGTTTTGGAAAAAACTTCACCTGTACAGTTTTCCATTCTTGCAAGAGTCAGCCTCCAAATTTTACATGGAACTATGAAGACGTTCCAGAGACTGTGGGAACGAAAAAAGCCCCATCATCAACCTGGGCCGCCTACTCCAACATATTATTTATAGCTTCAATGGAGGATGATGGCAAGAAACTGACTTGCACAGCAACATTTCCACATGGCGAGATCACAACTTCCATTGTTTTACAGGTTCAAAGTGAGTGACCCCATGTGCATTACTTTATGATTAAAGCCATTTGCCATTGACTTGCTATAATGACTGGTTTGTGTTCATTTCTAGGATATGTGCCCAAAGTGGTGAATCCATTTGAGAATGACAGTATGTATTTTTCTATTTTGTTTATACTTATCAATATGTATTATACAATTAAATGAAGGAGAAACAAAAAGTAAAGGCAATTTTTAAATTACTTGATAAACCCAACAAAGAGAAGCTATAGTGAAATGTAACATACTCGTGCATTGCCGCTTGTAAAGTTTGGCCACACACAGTAAAGCACTGGGCCTTTATTCGAGTGGCATCCATGAGGGCAGAAACATGGTGCAAGATTGAAGAACAACATGCTATAATGGGCTTTCTTTGGGCAGAGGGAGTGAAACATGGAAATTCACCATCAGATGTTGGCTCAGAATGGACATAGCACCCTGAGTCAGTGAAAGGTTTATGAGTGGGAAGAAAGTTTTAAAGTGGGAAGAATAGGGGTAACTTATAAAGGTGGTTCTCGGTGCCCATCAACATTCTTCACATAAACACCCTGACAGAGCAGATGCTTTGATTAGAGAATACCAACAAATCACAGTGGCTGCACATTTGGAGCTATCAGCTATGGATCCGCATTTGTCTTACTGGCTAAAGTGCATGGGCAAACAGTGAACAATGTAAACTACTGAGCATTACTGCAAAATGAACTGCAACCTGCAATATGCAGCAAAAGAAGAGGACTACTGTCCAAAACAGTCTTGGTGAGGACAGCTTCCTTTACTTTATCATCAGAGGTGAATCTGCAACTATGCCACACCTCCTTCAGTGTAGATAATTGCTTAGCGCTGGATCCCGGTTATAAGATGGATGTGGAAGAAATACGAACCAAAGCCGATGCACTGTCTCTAATCTCACTGCTGCTGTAGGAGGACATGCATTGTTATGGTGCAGCAAGAGTGTTTTGGACAGCATTCCTCTTCTTTTGCTGTGAATTGCAGGTTTAAGATCATTTCGCAGCACTGCACAATAATTTACACTGTTCACTGTTTGCCCATACACTTGAAAATAGGCCAGAATAGGCCTCTTCATATCACAAAAGAACATTAACACGATTTTCTTGGGGGAGGGCTCGCTTTTGAATTTCTTATTTGCTGGAGAAGTCTCCACTCCATGCATTCTCTTTTGTTCTAAAAATAATTTTTAAGAATTGCCTTTCGTTTTTCATTTGCATATTTCCTTAACAAGGTTTTGCTTGCTTGATTTCAGCTTTACACACTTTAGAGGCAAATGTGGTGCCAAAGATCAGTGCATTGACCCGCTCCTGTGTGGTGATACCCTGTACATTCCAGACTGGTGACATGTTTATTACTCGCCTGCGAGGTCTGTGGTACACCAGTACTGGTGAATATGTTTTCCACACTGGACAGTCCAATGTCATGGACAACTTTAAAGGCCGCACAAAGCTTTTGGGGAATGTGGATGAGCAGAACTGCACTTTAGAGATTGATAACGTCCAAGCTCATGATAATGGACCATTCTGTTTCCGTGCAGAAAAAGGCAATGATAAGTACAGCTTCAACCACAGCTGTGTGTTCATCATGATAAAAGGTAAAACAGAAGCTTTGTCATGTTATGTGTGTGTTTTTTAACCCATCAGCATTGAGCCCTGTTGTGTTTCTTGTGCTCTCTTCTACAACCATTAAACATGTACCGTAATTTCCGGACTACAGAGCGCATCGGAATATACGCTGCACCCACTAAAATTTAAAAGAAAAAAAAAAAAAAAAGTTTTACATATATTAGCCGCACCAGACTATAAGCCGCAGATATATACATTCTGAAATGAGATATTTACACAAGAAAGATTTTATAAATGTTTATTTACATACCTTAATGTGCGTGTCATGCTTCTTGCGTTAAGTGCCAAAAACTACCGGTAATGTCTTCTTCTGTGCATTGATCTGTTGCGTCTTTCACGTTTTAGCACCCCCTGATGGCAGTTAGCGAAGAAAAATCTATAGACAAGCCGTATTGGTGTATAAACTGCAGGGTTCAAAGCGTGGGAAAAAAGTAGCGGCTTATAGTCCAGAAATTACGGGTAGTTATATATGTATAGTATAAAAACAGCTTGATGAATAACTTGTGTCTTGTCTTTCTTTGAATGCAGCATCTCCTGACAAGCCTGTGATATCGGCTGTTCCTGAGGAGATGGAGCCTGGCAAGAGATTCACAATAAGCTGTTCTGTCACACATACATGCTCCTCACATCCCCCTAACATCATATGGAACGTTCAGGCTGCCAGAGAAGTGGTGAGCCACACGGAGAGAAGTGCAGGCCAATGGGAAACAACCTCCACAATTACTTTCATTCCAACTGGCTATGAGGAAGAAGAAAATCTAGTTTGTCAAGCCTCTTTCTGGAATGGAAAGAAACAAGAAAGCTCAACCTTACTGAGTGTGAACCGTGAGTATGGCAGAATCCTTTAGCTTAGGTTTATTTGTTTAAGGCCATATTGTCACGCATTATTGTATGATTCACATATACTTTTTTTTTTTTTAGGAATTCAAAAACTGGGTATGGACACCATAGGACCTTATATAATTCTGCCCTTGTTTCTATTGTTGCTTTTTTGTATTGCTGCTGGAATTATCATTCATAAGAGAAGAGTCAAAGAGTAAGTTCTTTTATTTGTGTCTTTCTATTTATATGTTCTTTCCAAAACTCAATATAAAAATGTTGAACTGACTTTTTAATACTGAAATATTGAACATACTATTACAGGAATTGCAGGGATGAATCAACACCTGAGAGAAGGCAAGAATTTTTTTAACTGAAAATTGTTCATATTAAGAATTGTGAATGTACAAAGGTTATTCACAGTAAACTAAACCTGTGTTATTTTTCTTTTTAAATAGGAGGTCAATTTGGAGTCAAATTTCCAGGTTTGAACAAACTTGTTAAAACTCAGTCTGGATAGAATTTTAAACACAATATTATGATAATCCAGAAACAAACGTATTGTTTATTACTTTAAACATGTTGTGTGAAGATTACAGGTATACCCAATTTTTACATAGGTAGCTGTGAGAATGTTAATATTACAGTGCGACACAGTGTTCTCTCACAAGTTATAAGAAAACGTTAAACAACAATTCTGTTTTCATGGTCGCCAAAAGAGAACCGTTCAGTTCAGATATTATTTATATTATCATAATTTTCTCAGACAATTATTGCCAGAATACATATTTGCACTCTTTTCATTTTCAAATGTAAAACAATAAAAATGGTCTTTTTCATGTCTTCATCTGAACATGCATTCAAAGGAGATACAATGGGGATGCAAGTTGGACAAACTCTTTTAGGGAAACCAGGTACACACTGAAGAGAATTTACTTCCAAATCTTTTTTGCATTTGTTACTGAAAAAACTACTTGAAATACCATGGCACAAATGTAACTACAAATATGACTAACAGGTCACCTCCAAGGCCACCAAAACCAGAGAAAAGGTAAGCTTTGTTATGCAGACTTTACTTGGGTAACTTAAATGGTGTAAACTAAACCACCATACTGAAGGGCTTAATGTGCATTTTTGTTCAATTTTGGTCTAACCTGTTCTTAGACGCAGTATCTGGAGCAGGTTTTCCAGGTGATTATTTTCCATATTCTTTTGTGTTTATGTTATGATTTTATTACCAGAATATTTAATTGTAAAAACAAATTTTCCTTTAATCATCATCATCATCATCATCATCTTGTGTTCACAGAAGAGGTCCAGTGACCACTACAGATCTGACAGTGCAGTACAATAGGTGATAATATTAGTAACATTTAAAAAAAAAAAAACCTTTAAAGAATAAAATATTGTACACTGTGGTTGATGCTAAAAAATATAAATAGTAAGAAAATGAAAAACCATTCAAAAGTAGTTTGTTTTATTAGATATTTCCCATACAATATGCAAAGAACATTTCTCACACTTAAAATGGTTGTCTTCAGTAATACTGGAGACTTTTTCAGTTCCCTCTGAATGTATTGGAACAGAAAGGCCAGGTTTTCAGGTTTTTATACTGAAGGCATTTGGAATTAAGATAAATATGAAGCAATAGATCAGAATTTAAGTTTTAATTTCTTTATATTTATACAATCCAGATTCCAGAAAAGTTGGAAAAAAAACAGACATTTTTTTTAACTTTGAATAAAATAAAAACTAAAAGAACTTCAAATCACATGAGTCAATATTTCATTCACAACAGAACATAGATAACATAAATGTTTAAACTGGGAAATTTTACAATTTTATGCACAAAATGAGCTCATTT
>JAQMCW010000003.1:6422516-6433714 GCA_030068335.1 Chrysichthys cranchii
TGGTAAATAAAAGTGTGACTTTTCATGGAAAACACAAAATTGTCTGGGTGACCCCAAACTTTTGAACGGTAGTGTAAGAAGATTGTTAGTTTAATATAAAATGTGATTTGCCCTTCAGCGGGCATTTATGTCAGATTTACTGTTGCTGAAAACAAACTGACACCTTCTAACAAATCAGATTTGAGAATTCAACAGCCAATTTTGTTACCCATGAATAGATATTAATAATAGTTCCAGTAAATATATAGCCAAGTGTTAGTAATTAAACTCAGTTTCTGGTTTCAAGGTTCTGGTTGTGTTAATGGAAAAATTGCCCCAGTCCACTTGAGAAATGACAAGAGTATCATGTATCTCAGTGGAGCAAGTAAAAGTCAAATATTTTGTAATATCCTTTGTTAATTTAGTGTGGTTTCCTTCTTTCTCCCTCTTCCACCTTGTTATGTTGAGATGAGGCATGCAGCATGGATTCAGAGCCAAACACTTTAATGCTATGTGACTTCATCACATGAAGTAACACAATCTTTAAACACATTTCCTAGCCTTGGACACAATTACATCTGTGAAACTGAGAGTCATCCAGTAATATTAATAGGCTCGGGCAACTTGAAGGCTGTGGTTAAATAGAAAATTGATAAGATGTTCACGGAAATGCCACTCAGTAAAAAGCTCTGAAATGAAAACCTACTGCTTAAAAAAAAAATGACACTACATTTCACCTCAGAAGCCAGATAAATCTATATCAGCAGGCATGAGTTTCTCAGAAATGTGTTTTAAATTCATTAAAGAACATCTACAGTCATCTGAACATGGTGCTTTTTGGTCGTACCCTACCATTTTTCAAGTAATTAAAAATAACGAACGTGTTACGGACAGATGTTTCTTGTTGCCCAGGTGATTGAGTGTTTAAGCAAGTGATAGCTTTGAAGAAATATCGAGCCCATATCACAAGTATCACATATCACAAGGGATATGTGACTATCTGTTTCAGTACTTTTGCTCACCTAAGGGTTAGGTGTTCTACTATCAAAAGGTGCCACGTTCTAAGTTGTTTAACATATCGAGATGTAAATATCAGGAAACGAATGTGAAAATTCATCTCAAATTCATTTTCTAATCTCAAACTCAAAGGTCTTCAGTGTTTGGCAAAAACAAAAAGCTTGTCCTTGCCGTTCCAATATTTTCAGAGGAGATTTTACATGTCCGTGTGTTCAGTTCACAACCACATACTACAGACTGACTTTGTAACCTGATACTGAACAATATACTGAATATATACCTACATTTCCACTTAACCCATTGCAGCTTCTAGAAAATACTGTTGGCCTTAGGGCTATTTTCCTTAACCAGGAATCTTTCTATTATTCTAGGTTTCACTTATTCTACATAAATAGCAGCAGTATGAGAGGACCATGCATAATTTTGCCGAAAACATATTGAAATTGTCGAATAACAAGGCAGTATTATTTATACTTGATACCTTCATGTAAAATATTCAAAACAAGAATCATTACCCTTTGTTGTGCATCTATTATTGTCCGTGCCATTCATATTCTTAGTATCATTACATGTTCCTTGAAAGAAAAAAGAAAATACAAGTATGCTACTGTATGAGGAAAGGAATTTGCATACACACAAGTAGTTCATTTTTTGTATTACGTGAAAAAAATGCTGAATAGGTAGAGTGTGTGTACAGTAGTATACATGCAATAGTAGGGAGCAGCACCTACCTTCGGCCTTTAGTGCGAATGTGAAGAGCAAAACAAAGATTATTAGCATTTTCATCTCTCAGCATTCACTCGGACCCAAATGCCAGATCTGCACATGATTAAAAACATGCTTACATACACCTGGCTCTCTATCTCATAATTCAGTAGGAAACAGGAAATTATTTTTTTTAAAGTGTTACCAAATTATTATGTATCCAGAGAAGATTTTAATATTTATTGATAGATCATGAGCAATGCTAGAACCACTGAAAAATCACTTTGGTAACCATGAAAGATCAATGTGCTCTTGCCCGATAGCAGTAAGTTTGATAGTATTTGCCTTAGTGCTTGTAGAATCAAAGTTGAAAGCAACAACTAAAAAGCCACAACCTGCTTTTTATTATTATCTCTACTATCATCATTATTATAAGCTTGCATTTAAAAGCCAGATAAACTCACCTCTTTCTGTGGCGTCCTCCTGTCTCCAGGTTTAGTTTGAGTGTTGACAGAGTTTGTGTGCAAGCTGTTCTAACTGCTTTCACATCCTTCCTCGCACTTAGCACTTCCACCTTTTACATGCTACTAAACATGTCTTTGCATAAGTCTTCAAACCACGAATACAATCACCCATGTGTGGCTGTTTAATGCCTTGGTCTCTCACACATACACCACGGGGTTTTTTTGTTTGTTTGATTGTTTGTTTGTTTGTTTGTTTGTTTGTTTTTGGGTCCCCCCCCCCTTTATATTAACGTATCTAAAATCTATATGTTAAAGACATGTTCAGATTTCCCGTAAGTTTAAATATATACTTTTTTTTAATCCTAAAAAGCAAATAAATATTTTACTTAATAAGATTTGTGTATGCAGAAATTCAGCTCACGTGTCCTTATAACGTGTGGTTTCAAATGGGGAACGTGTCATTGAGGTGAAATTGGTTAGGCGACACTCTAAAACTCTGTCACTTTAAAACACGAAACAAGTAGTGCTCATGGCAGGTCATTGTAGATGAATCCTAGGTTGGTTTCTCCTATTGTACAGTAGTCATGTGCTATGGAATCCAAAGGCCACCACATGTTTCCTCCATGACCTTTTAATCCACAACGTGTTATGCAGCAAAACTGTAACATCATTAGAGCTGCCATCTTCCAGAAAGCAGGCCAGGCATGCTCTCTCAGGTTCCTGAACCTTCATAACTCTGCAATCAGAGTGGTTTCAAAATGATGGTATGAAAATATTGCAGTAAGAAGGGAAATTCTCTTTAAAATGTGGGAACAAAAACACTGCTGGTGATCTCTGACCACGATACGCATTCATGAACACTTTGCTGTCTCCAGGCCGGTGGATGACATGAAACTAAACCCATATGTTAATATTTACTTAAACTAAGCCCTTGCAGTGGCTTGTAATAATGCTAAATGTGCACCAATACCTAGTATTTTGTATGTGTTTTGTGTTTTGTGTGTGTGTGTGTGTGTGTGTGTTTCGTGTACTTTTTTTTTTCCCAAAACACTAATCTAGTTCTAAACTTTGCATAGCATTTTTACATTTCACCTTTTAAACCAACAACGCACCCAATATGTGATTTTCTTTCCCCCATCTTGTTTACTTTATTTGCTTGCTTTAAAGATGGCATTGAAGGTGAAAGTTTTTTAACAAAAAAATTATAACAATAACAATAACTCAAATGCACGATTAGCTCTGAACAATGTTGTTTCGTCCAAGGGTTGCAAAGTCGCCGTCTAAATTATTACATAAAAAATAAATCCAGAATTCATTGTTATTATCATCACACAGTCAAATGCTTACAAAGACTCTTTACAATACACAAAGTGAATAATTAGACCAAAATGCCCATCTAAATATATGCATTTTTATAAATAAATCTGTTATTAATTGCTTGTTTTATATTTCTGTGCTGCAAATCCAAAAAAAGGGGGGAAAAAGGCCTTCGATTGGATTTTAAAGGATTTGCAGCAGAGAATATATGCGTATTTACATATTGGATATCCCGTCATATTGGTGCTTCTCAAGAATTCTTTACAAATGTAAGGTAAGTGATTTTATGTGTTAAACATTTAGTAAGTTCGAGTTGCATAAGTTAAAATTTGAGATATGTACACACATTGTACATATAGATGAATCTGATATAACCTCAATAGAGGATGTTTTAAGGATAATAAATAATACATTTAATTAAAGCACCCCTGGGTAAAGAGATAGTTTTGGATATGATGCTTTTGTGTGTTCATGTTAACAGATCTGACATGACTTCCTCTTTGAATATGTATTTGGCTGTGCTGGATTGCATTCTGCTGTCTTCATTTAGTTGGTTGATATTCCGACTTTACCCTTAGAGTGGAGAGTTTGTAAAAATAAATAAATAAATAAAATAGACTGGACGTTTAGTTGAAACTGAACAAAACAGAATTATGTATTAGCAAGAAGTGGACTACAAGAAAAAGGGGTGTAATAGTCCATTTCTTTCATCGTGTGTCTTAAATGTGAACAAAAGCAAGGTCATTGACCCATGGCACCATTTCCTCTTTAAAATAGTACTCCACATTGTTATTGCTATTTTCTCTCCTCAAGGAATACTGTGCCTTATAAGTCCAAATAAGTCCAGTAATTACCTTGTGTGTGTGACATCTAACAGGGAAAATGGACTACAGAAATACCTATTTGAGCTAAGATCAAAACCATCATCATCACCATTAAAACTCTGAGAGGAACAGAAAAAAATGAATAATACTTAGTCAGCCATTCCTTTAGCCCACTTCAGGGAAATTCACTGGATAAACAATACTCTTATCCTTACTTCTTGGAGTCACACAAACTCAAAGACACTCTAACAATCACTTTAGGGCATGTCATTAAAAATACAGAATGCATACTTCACTTAGCATTTATCATGGTACACTTAAAAGTGGCTAAGAGATCCTCTGGATTTAAGAAAACATTCTACTTGCAATCCCATAGTTAGAGATCGTGCTAGACCATCGAGACATGCTGCATGTCTCGTTCCCTGATGCTTCGGCTTGCTGCGGACACAGTGTGAATGACCACTAGTGAAAGAGATCGGGGATGCAATCGAGGCGCATACTTCTTCAGCAAGTACTTAACACAGAAACACTAATATAATCCTGTGAATGATTTAGAACACCTCTTACAAACCTGTTTAAATCCTACATTGCATTACATCCAAATGCACAAGTAAGATTTAGAGGTACTTAATAAATATGGTTTTATGCAGGGACCGAAAACCATCTTTTCTGAAACATCCCAATAAAATAGATTGAGATCCTGGTTGCCACCAATAAAATGAGAGATTTGGTCAATTTGGGCAAGTTAACTCATACAGACTAAAGCAAATTGGGCAAGGGAATTTATTGGGAGCTAGAGGCCACTGTATCCCTTTCTGTCGAGGCTTCAGGGAAGGATCGCAATTCATTTGGCTTTGATCTCTGAGTAGTCGGTGGTGTCGTCCCCCCTCCCCAATCCGCCCTCTCGGGTCCGCCTGAGAAAGTTCAGCTCTTGCCTCTCCATGCCTGCAGTCGAGCCAACATGCTGGTAATCGCTGTCTTCTCCCTGCAAAAATAGAGCAAGGAATTACTGCCAAAAGAGTCAATTACTGTATGGCCTTATCCATTTTTCCCCAATTGTGTATCCTGATAAAACAATAATATGACATGAGTTGGCAATCAAAAGCAGGTTGTTAGGTTAAACTTAGCAAAGCCAAAGAAGCCAAGCATAGGTATCATGTTAGGCAATAATAACCAATCTAATGCAAGCCTGATAGATTACATCCAGAATGAGAAACGAGTTTTAAGAAAATATTTTCTCATTGCACTATAGTTTGTTTTCTACATTGTTTACAGGAAGTACTTGTACCCTAGTTGTTGAATTGTTAGCCTTACCGTGCTCTCTTCTAGGATGGAATTAAACTTAGAGCCCAGCAGCTCAGTCTTAAGCTGTTAAGTTAGGGGAAAGACACAAGAGACAGAGAATGCAGAAAAGCAATGAAGGAGGAAAGAATAGTCAAGAAATGTGTGAAGCCAAGGCCATGCTACACCATCAGGCATGCAGATAACCTCACCTAGACTCTTAGAACTACCTCACCATGTAATACTAATGGGAAGCAACGAATTTATAGACAAATAAAACCTGTGCTGTTCCCTTTCAAGAAATTTTCCCTTTGCAACATTTTTTCTTTCTTTTACTTGTTACTGAACAGCGTGAATCCAGTGAAAGGTCCTGCCCAAGTACAGTAAAATTACTGGAAGACTACATTCACATTACCAGATGAATGTGACACGAATCCGCTTTATTGTGATTTAATGTGATTTGGATTGTGATTTTTTTTTTTTATATAGGACTATGGGTAAATAAAAATCACATCTTTTCAAGTTAAACCTGAGCCACTTGTGTATACAGTGCAAGATTATATATGTATCTGGCTATGTGTGACATGAATGAGAATGGTCAGATTGGAATCCATGTGGCTTTTGTGCAAAATGCACTTTAATGCATTGCATGCATAATGGAGGACAAGAACAGCAGTGACTATATTCAGTGAATGAAAATTGGTGATTTACTTGATATTTGGGCAAATTAATGGATTCAAGCAAAACTGGAAGGAAGTCATTGAACCTGAGTAGTGTTTGAAACAATCACCCAGGAAATGGCAAAGCGTGGGCATAAAAAAAAAATTAAAAAAAACACACAAATTGAAATGCTAAAATTAATAACATGCTTCAAGGCTAAATTCAAAATGGCAAAACACTTGAATCAACATACAGGTCATGGTTTCTCAGCGTGCCACTTTTCTAAACAGCTCAAGTGCATTTTGGGTAGCAAACTCCCATCTTTCTCCTGTATTAATGCTCAACAGCTCTTAGGTCGAAAAGAAATATGACCCAAGCTTGGACTACTAGTGCATTTATTTGTTGCTTTTAATGATAGAATGTGTTACATATACATGCCATTAATTTGTGGTTCGTGACATATGCGAATCATGCGAAACTGATATTGACATGTCTATTGAGGGTGGGTTTTTTTTTTTTTTCGGGGGGGGGGAATCACATTAAAAACAGATAAGGGTCACTTAATGTTACAAATGTGTTACAAACTATCAAGAGAGACTGATCAAATCTGAGCAAACAGTCTGGGTTGAACAGTAAAACTTGTAATGTGAACATAGTCTGGGACAGCCAATGAGAGACTGGAAACAGCCAAGGAAATATCTTTTGAGATTCATTTTTAAGCTGACTCTTATTGTCCAAAATGGACAAGGCAAGTTTTTAACTTCTTAAATATAAAGGTTGACTGTACAGAATCGAATAAATGAGACTAAAAGCTTGTGTGTTTGGTGCCGTTGCAAAGCATGTAACAACCCCAAGACATCAGCAAAACACCACTATAAACAACTGCACATGTAAAAATAACGTTATAATCATAATTCATCGTCATAATATCTCACCACTTTTTTCCTGAGACTTTGTTTGTCCTTCTTGACTGCGCTGTAGTACATGGAGGGATTCTCCACTCTAGAGCCCACGTCCTGCCCAGGGTTGCCATTCTCTCTGGAGGTTGGAGTCAGAGGATCAGACTCTGTCTCACATGGAACGATGCTATTGACTAGCTCAGGGCAACACTGTAAGCCTGGGCATCCATTTTGAGAAAGGCAGATCACTTGTGCCTCCCTAACCAAGAGGCTCTTGTTAATTGCTTTTTTTTTGGTTTCATTGTCAAAATAAGTGGAACTGTTTTTTTGGGGTTTTTTACTGTTGTCTGGAGCATAATAGTGGTTGTATATTTGCTGAAGCACTTGAGGTTAAGTGCCTTTGCTTTGTTTAGATTAGCTTAGTGTTTGAGGCTAGAAAGCAATGGAAGGGAAATCAAAGTCTTGTTAGTCTGGTCATTTGGAGTCCACATCATGGCCAACACTGTCATTTTGTTTGCCAACTCGTTGCATGTCCCATCTTACCATGTGATCAAATTGTTTCAGCTCTGAATAGGTCACATATATAGCAAGATCCAAAAGAAACACATTTGAGAATGGATGACTAGGCTTTGGTGTTTCCTTGCTTTGCCCCTTTCCCCAGATCTGTCCAAAGGGTATGGTAAGTTACTTACTTTTTGTTGTTTTGTCCCACATATCTTACAGCTGCAATGATAAAAGCAATAACTGCCACTCCTCCAATGGTCCCCACTATCACAGCCATCAGGTATTTTTCTGAAACATGATACAAATGCTTTGATTGATATTAATGTCAAAATAATAGAAATGATTGCGATCAACCACATTATCATAATTATCTTTTTAAAAAATGGCACAGTAAATTTGCCATCGGCAAATTCGATTAAACCGGATCACGAGTAAGATAACCGTCATGATGGACAGTTAATGTCTGCTCAAGAATAATCCAGATTTTTTTGATTTCCTAAATTCCTCCATGTAATTGTATATTCGTTCTGCATTGCAAATGAGACATATAATTGAGCTCTCAAAATATTTCAACTAACTAAATCTGCTGATTAGGTTTATTAAGACTTTATGTCAACATAAGGGGCCCTGTCTTAAAGCAGGTGCAAAGCAGCACCAAGTGCAATGCACGTGACTTTCTTAATTTGAGACTGACGCAGTTGTTATTTAACCACCCTCATTGCTTAAATAGCAAATGTATTTTTTTCTATCGAGAGTCGGGTTTTTCCATCAATGGGGTGTTGGTCTTAAAGTTACGTGTGGTCAGTTGTATTTTTGTCACATTGCTATCCTTAGGCAGCAGAAAGCAATTGCGTGACAGATCTATGAAAACCTGGTATGAAGTCAGTGACATAGTATTTCACTGGTACTTTAAGGGCACATTATTAAGGTAATACATTGGGCAGGTGCACAATGTGCATACAGCAGTGCACAACACATACCACAGATTATAAATAAAAAGATTATAATGTGAAAGATCATTATTTTTTTAATTGGTGGATTACTGCTATTGCCATAAGTTGATCTGTTTCCTCTGCAGAGAAGTGCTCTTTCCTTTTACCTGACAAGTCCATCATTATAATAGCAATCCTCCAAGGTACAAGCGCACCAGGCTTTTAAAGGGAATGGGATATGATACTTTGGTTTTATGCATGTTATACCCATAACACAGCCATGATTTATGTACAACCATATTGAACCATTCACCTGGCACAATGACTATTTTTTTTTCTGTTAAACTAGCAAAAGTGAATTAAATGCAGTTGTGCCATGCTCTTGAGACCATGTGCTTAGATCATTAAATTAGACCCATCAATCTTAAGGTTATCTCACAAACTCACTCTCTTGCTGGAGCTCCAGCTGGATAGACCGAGAGCCATAAATGTTACTGATACTGCAGTGTACATGAACAGCCATGTCATCGTTGTTCTCCCGATCACCCTTCTCCCTCAGTTTGATCATCCCGGTTGATGTATAGCCATCCGTATGCGTGTAGAAGCTGAAACGGCTATTTGTTTCATTAACGGTGATATTGAGGTCAGGCAGGTAGAATCCTATAGATGGCTCAGGGTTGCCTGTGGCTATGCAGACACACTGTACACCCTCTCGCACTATAGTGCACTTGGAATCATCCAGGAAAATAGGAGCAACTATGGGGAAGGACACAAGGGTGAGCAACGTCCATATTTAATTTACCTTCAGATTATCTACTTAATGAAATAAGAAGTTCTAAGTATTCTCAGGAGTAATATGTCCCTTATTTGTGTTTAAGCCTTATTCAAAGTTTATCTACATTTAAGCTCAGAAATTTGATCAGCTTTCAGTTAACTCACATTCCACGGTGACATTTAGAGAGCTGCTGGCCCGGCCATGTTCATTCTCAGCCAGGCAGCGGTATGTTCCATCAGCCTCTGGGTCGATGTCTGTAAGCTCGAGTATGGACAGCTCGCCAGCTTTTATGGTTCCCACCAGATCTCCATCCTTCAGCCAGGTAATCGTAGGGACAGGATTGGCCTGAGAGCTGCAATGGAGAGCCAGTGAGGAGTCCTCCATCACAACCAGAGAGGCATTCACCAGTGGCTCTCTTGGGGGATCTATAGGACAACCCATCATACATAATAAAGAGAGTGAGCCAGGGGCAAATGAGGCAATGAAAAGGTAAGAGATGAAAAAACAGAAAATTTAGCAAAAGGGACATTTAGACTCACATCTGACAGCCAAGTACATGGAGGTGTTCAGTGTCCCATAGTCATTCTCTCCTACACAGGTGTATAAACCTTCCTGCTCTGCAGTTATGGACTCCAGAAAAAGAGAAGCATTTGAGGCAGTTTCTGTAATCAGCCGTTCATCTGCAAAGAACCATGAAATCTCTGGCATGGGGTTGCTGTCCACATCACAGTGAAGTATCACAGAGCTCCCCTCCATGACCTCCTGAGAGACATTTACCCAAACTTTGCGAGGGCCATCTACAGGGAAAAAGTATGGAATACATATAATTGGGCATCAAGAACAACTTTTCTAACATGTACTTTAGCGTTTCACTCAAAACAGCTGCACTCTACAGCACTTATTGCCTCCAGTTTAATGGAGCTAATTGAATTATCCTTGACTGACAGGCTCAAAAACATCAAAGATGGGATTATTTTCAGCCACAAAGCCCAATAAAGAATGTTGTGTTAAATTAATAAAAAGTGGGTGCCATGTCAGGTCTTCTTCCATTATTAGCTATCTACTGCTGAACCCTATCATTGCGTATTACATTACATTACAGGCATTTAGCAGACGCTCTTATCCAGAGTGATGTACAACAAGTGCAAAAGTCAGGTACAAGAATAGTAGCAAAGGTTCTAAAGCACTACGCGCAAGATGGATTACTGGCCGGAAAATACATTGATAATCAGGAAGTACGGAAGTTCAAGACTATGGGCGCCATTTTGGTAAGCTAGCCTTTTGTCACAGAGGCTGGATACCGTGGCATTTTTCTGAAATCGTCTTGTTGTTTCTTGTTTTGATGGATTAGCCTTGTTTGCCTTGTTTGCCTGTGTTAAGACGACATCAATAGATTATTTGCGTGGATTGTTTGATTTTTTTCTCAATAATTGGAGCCCAATTGAGGTAAGTTCAACTACTTGCAGCTACACTGCAAAATGAGCCCCATTTGAAGCCTTGGATATCGATTAACATCATGGATTGCATTTGACTTCAGACATCGATTTGTTATCTCAGATAGTATTGACAACAATTACCCTCCTCATGACTGCTTCAATAACTTTGGCCAGTTTAGCGTATGTTTCCAAGAGGTGGCGCTAGCTGTTGTTTGCCGAAACAGATAAGTAACGGTGGGCTTATCAAAATGGCGTCCATGGTGGTACTTCTGCCTATTGCGTAAGTCAGGGGTCCCCAACCACTGGGCCGCGGATCGGCACCGGTCCATGGGTCTTTTGGTACCAGGCCGGGAAAAAATAATAACCTTCCTGAAATTTTTAGTTATTTTATTTTCATTAGTTTCC
>JAQMCW010000003.1:6499425-6514623 GCA_030068335.1 Chrysichthys cranchii
TATATGCATCCTCACAAGTATAGCTCTTTCTGCTACACAAGACCATATGAAGTATTACAACTAACACTGTACTATGTAAGATCACTAAAGAATATCCCGACAATCTAACAAGACACAAACTATGATATTGTAGTTACTACCAGCACGACCGTATTTTAATTATTTAGTCTAGGTATCAGTGCCTTACAGTGACTTTGCGACCCTGATAAGACTCAGTGATGCGAATGCCACTCTTTGCCAGGTCTCCATTCTGTACTGTGAGGTGTGGCTTTGTTTCTCCAGACATTCCATTACACATGTCGAAGGAGATGACCTCGGCTCCGTCTCTGGCAGCAAAGCCACACACACAGGACGTGGGGTGGGCTGTTATACTTGCACACTCCCACTGACGCACGTGTACTTCGAACAGCCGGATTGTGCTCTTGTACAGCACAAATGTGCCTATATGAAAGTTGTCATACTTCCTAGGAACAAGAAAAAAGACAAGTTCTTATTGGTCAGTGCTTTTAGTACCATTTTAGATCCAAAGCATGTGGATTTGGCTTGTAAACTCACTCACTCACACACTCACTCACACTCTTATCCATTGTAACATGTTGCAGATGTATTACTGTACCTGCCATCAAATGTTATGACGTGAGGATCAGTGAAAATGTAACAATATGCAGGTTGGATATCCTTTATGATGATCTAAAAAGAAAAAAAAACATATAATCACACACACACATTATATATATATATATAATTTGATATCTTTTTATACCTGCACACTTTCGGGTGTGTATCCATTCCAGCGGAAATCAGTGCTGACTATAGGTTTGATGGAAATCTTAGTGCTTCTGTTTCCATCCTTGCTAATATCGGTCACTGCACTGTAGTGAATCAGTGCCTGGCTGCACACACCCTTATGACAGGCAGCATGAGATAGCGTCACCTCACAGGAGGACAGAACCAGGTCAGGACCCAGTACCTCCTCATCTGAACAGAAAACACCTTAGGCTAGACATGCACTTCAAATTTCAGTCTTCAAAAGGAAACCAGATGATTAGATTAGATATGTTTTTGCGGTTTCTATTTACACCCGCAAAGCCATAGGTTATCCCATGGGTTAGAGCAAGTGAGTGTTATGGCTGAAGATTTTCAGCATTACACTCTGATTACACATGCTGTGTGAAATAGTGGTAAAATGACTTCTTGTAAATTGCATTTGAAAGTTGCCTTCATACAGTGAAACTATGGCAGCGTTACAGATAAATGTACCTTGGCTGCTGGTGCTGAGCTGTAATGGAAGACTGCATGTCCCTGAAAAACAGGGTACAGGAACAGTGCTCTCTATGACCAACTCATGCTCCTTTCCATCCTCTAAGATTGAGGCAACTTTGGGCTTCAGCTGCAATCCAACCAAAGCAAAGAAGCTATGATGTTACACGTTGTGATGGTTAGCCTAACCACATGGTCATCAAGAAAAAATCACGATGTCTGTGAACATACTCGAATCCCTGCAAAGAACTCCTCACTCTCCACCGCTTGACTCTGTCTGTCTGGGGCATCTAGAAAGAAACTGGAGCAACCGCAATAGAGCTGTACAAAATGACAGAACCTCAATATGCACATATATGGGTACAGGTAATTAATCTTATAAATTTACTTTGCTGTTATGATGTATGTAAACTGTATGTAAACTGTATATGTTTTTCTGTAAAACTGTCTACCCGGTCTCCAAGCCGAAGGTTGATACTATCCAGCTCGATAACAGCTGAAGTCTGCAAGGTCGTCTCCTGTCTGAGTTCCTCTTTGTTCCCATTTGGGGAAAGACGCCACCAGGTCACCACAAATCCGAGCGAGTTGTTCCCGCTATTGCCATCGAACGTACACTTCAACAGCACGTTGGGGCCTGACATCTCAGCCATGATCTCTGGTACTGATGGAGCTGGAGGCTGCTTATCTGTCAAGAGAAAAGAAGTATTAGATGAATTAAGATATCCCCCTATCAAGTGTGAAAAAAAATAAGCTTAAGGAAACACCTGTCATATATTCAGGGGGGGAAAATGAGTCTTGACCAAATAATATTTTTTGGTTTTGTCACCTGAACTTCAATAAATCAGAAATATACAGTATTTCACCAAAATATCTGTAATATGTGGTGAGAGGAGGAACACAGATGCATAAACTCAGCATGCGTTTTAATTAGAAGAATCGATCCATCTATCCACCCATTCATTATCCATGCAACTCGCAGGGAAGCTGGAGCCAATCCCAAATGATTTTGGGCAAGAAGCAGGGTATACACTAGACAGGTCACCAATCTATAGTAGGGCTAACACACAAAGAAAAAAAAAACACTCTCACCTTGCTAGCCTTGCGCCAAAACCTTGCTAGCTAAGTGTGATTTCCTCACACAGTCATGTCATGCTTTCACCAAGGTGTTGGTTAACTACATGTATTTGTGAAAGTAGCCATACGTAGGGTAGTGGTACCTGAGGGGGTAAGATGATGGACTTCTGCCTGGAAGGTTGAGCGTTCAAACCCTAGCACCACCTAACTGCCACTGCTGGGCACTTGAGCAAGGCTCTTGACCCTCAATTGCTCAGGCATTAATGTAATGCAGGGGTGGGCAATCCAAGCCATGGAGGGCCGGTGTGCGTGCAGGTTTTTGGAGTGACCTCTTAATCAGCCAGTAAAAAGCTGATTAGAGCCATGGGAGGGGTCTTTTTTTAATTGCTGATAGAAAGGTTGTACCAAAAACCTGCACCCACACCAGCCCTCCATGGCTCAGTTTGCCCACCCCTGATGTAATGTAATATGTAATATGCTTGATGGTAATGTAACATATATTTTCAGTTTTAAATCATGATAGTGTCTGTCAAAATGTCAGTGATGCTTCAGCACCACAGTAGGAATAACTGCAATGTGATTAGGAAATTTCTCCTATTGTAACTATAATTAAGTTAACTACAGCCTATTTATTGTACAAATATTATTACAGCTAAAGCCTCCATATTCACAAAACTCAAAGGAAAGAGGAACTCAGACTCATTGTGGAGAGTTTCTGCTTGTACAGTAAGTGAGAGACTCCACTGGGCCCTATTAATACCAGCTGAGTTATTACTCAATTCCAACGGATGCCATGGCAACATCGCCGGCTAAAAAACAACACATAAACACACATGCTAAGCTCATTCAGTAACCTTCTGCAGATTTGGCATCTTTGAGTGTAATTATTTAGGCCTGCATGAAAAAGGACCTCTAGAAATCTAACAAAGTGCTTCCAAAAATAAAAATGCAGACGAGAAATCATTCCATAAGAAATTATTTATAATACAATTCTCACTTAAACAGCTTAGGGCTAGAAAACTCATCACTGGGCACATAAGGCATCAGGATTAGTGTAATGTCAAGAAATAATTTTTAATAGCATAAGAGATATTGTTGCATAATAATTGATGATAAACTGGCACTGGATTTACCGTTGCAACTTCCATCGCTGTTCCTGTGCTCTGCTTCACAGTTGGGTCCAGTGGAGTCAGACATTTCTGTACAAATAAAATTCAGGGAAATGCATTAACAAATGTGTCAATTATATTATATTATGTACTCATTGAAATATTTTGTTCGATAATATAAGCTGTGTGAGCTTATTTAAGAGGCAGGGTGACTTGCCCTCAGCACAGTAGGCCATACATCCCTGTGTAGGCTGGAGCTGATACACATAGAACTGCCCACAGTTACGCACAGAGATGGACATTCGAAAAAGACAGCACTCCTTATTGGGCCCGCTGAACAACTGCCAAGTAGCACAAGCAGTTAGCTTCTTAACCTCTAGGGGGTGCGGGAGGGTTTCCCCTTCAGATAGGGAGAGCCAAACTGGAGCTTGGGTACCACAGTGATTCACCTAGGCAGATCACAGAAAGTTATAGCTTCTCAACATACTCTATATGGCCAAATGTTTGTGGACACTCTTTAGAGAGTCCAGATTTAGTCCCCCTTTGCTGATAGAATAGCCTCCGCTCTTAAGGGAGACCTTACAAGTAAACTTTGGAGGGTGGCTGTGGGGATTTGTTCTCATTCAGCCATGAGAGCGATGGTGAGATCAGGCACTGATGTTGGGCGGGATGCAGTCAACACCTAGGATCCTGGATTTGTGCGAAAAGAAACTAAAAGGGACCAACAAGCCTCAAAGCTTTGCTGTTCGTTTTTGCTTATGTATTACTGTTCCCTGAGAAGTGGAATCCACATCTAAATAACATATACAATACTTTAGCTTTTAAAACATCTGAAGTGCAAAGGAATTTTTCGACATGTGCGTGTGAGCCTACAGGATGCACATTTGAGCCGGACACTAGCTTCCAATCTGGGATAAAAAATGAAACACATTTACTGTACCTCCACACACTTAGTGGGCATTTGAGCTGGTTTATCGAAGATCTGAAATTTATACCAGCCGGGTGTCAGTGAGTTGTCACAGATGAGCTTGTCCTGCAGGCCAGACTGGAGAAGCTGCTGAGAGCTAAAACTTGTGCTCCGGGACGGGTTGTGCAAAACCGTGTGACCCCCTGGACTGCACTCAGGAGGATCCACTGAGGACACACACACACACACACACACACACACACACACACACACACACACACACACACACACAAATAAATAAATAAATAAATAAATAGAAAATCACTGCCTTATCGTATTTGGAAATATAAGTCAATATTTCCCACAGGTCTGAAGTAAGTGGGGAAGGAACAGGGTTATTAATTTCAATGCAAAGTCTCCAAGTGAATTGGGATTTTCCTGTGTGCTTTGAACAAAAAACTCATTTATATGAACGATCAAATACAGTTTGTGCTGATTTACATATATCTGAGGTATGATAAAACAGAATGATTACCTATAGGACAAAAATGAATGTGAAACAGAAAACATTTTCTTCCATAATGTTCTGAGTGCTGTATCTGTAAATAAAGAGGGTATTGGTTCACACAATACTGATATAGTTGCTAAAATTTTAATGAATATTTTTATAACATTATTCATTAATATATTATATGAATATTATTCATATTATTTTTACCCATTTAAAAAATTTGACTTAAAAATTATAATAATGATTTGTGCAAAATGTGACCAGAGTTACAAACTAACAAATGTTTGATTTCAGGTTTTTAGAAATGTGATTACAACTACTGAAATGATCAGTGGAAGGACTGACCTGTACTGAAGGGAAAAAAACAATGACAAAGTCTATTGTTTGCATCTGTTTGTGTTTTTTTTTAACCCTTAGTGTTCTGAGCATCAGAATTCCATGACAGTGCAGAATTTAAAATCAAATAGTACTGATACAAACAAAACACAAAAGAACAAACCACATCGAGAACAAAAATTATTTAACAACTAACAACCTTCAAAAAAGCTGGACTAAATAAAATCTTCAAGATGAGTGCCCAACACCATGATGAGGAGAATGACAACCATTCAAATCCAGAGCAGGGTAAGTGAAAAAAAAAAATAGGGGTGTGCATTATAGCAAAAAATATTATACTAAGATACTGAACGATATTTAAGTAAGTTAGTTCTGTAAAAGCACTGATGATACCCGCAATCCTCTCAGAGTAAAGTGCAGAACTGTAATATACAATGGACCCTCGACTCACGAACTTAATTCTTTCTGAGACTCTGTTCGCGAATGATTTCTTCGCGACCCGAATCAGTTTTTCCCACTGAAATTAATGTAAATACAATTATTGTGTTTCAGTCCTCAAAAACATGTTTTTAAAGTTTATTATGGGTCTATGTGTGGCAATAAAACATAGAATAAAATTCAAATAACTTTAATTATAGAAAAATAAAACTAAATTAAATAAACAGATGATTTTAATGCACGTTAAGTTTGCTGGCGTAAGTGGAAGTTGGTGGAGGGATATGGTGGCGATTCTCACGTTTGGCGATTATTTCTTTCTTTATTTCAACTGTTATACGCTTAGGCTTCTTACTCTCACTACCATTTCCACTTTTCACTTTCTTGGGACCCATAATGAAAGTTTATAGTGCAAAAATGCAGAGAAAGACAATGAAAAAATGCACTGAACACGTTCACGCCACGAGTGCTTGACCAGAACTGAATGTTTGCGGTGCAAAGCGTGGGTTGGCTGTATGTGTACGTCAGTATGTCAGTCGAGGCTTTGTTCATCAGTTGGTAGAAAATCTTTTTGGGAATTTAGATCGTACATCGATTTGTTCGGCATCCAATGCGTTCACGAGCTGAGGGTCCACTGTATCATGATTTCAGTATCAAATAGTCATATTCTCCAGCTAGAGCTAAATGACACTGCACAAATGTTCTTAAAAATTTGATTAATTTGATTCTTAATGTAATGTAGTCCATGTTGGCAGACAAAAAGGTGTCTTGTATGGACCCATGATATGTTTTAAGCAGCTAAACTGTCTGCATTTTGAAGTTAGGTTAAAACTGTTTGGACAGTGCATTTTATTAAGACACATGCATTATAAACTCTGCACAAAAGCTGAGACTGTTCTAACAGATCTAAACACCATTATCCTAGAAACATCTGCAGCCATGGATGAAGAGGCAGTTCCTCACAAGTCAGAGACTGTCTCTAGTCCCAAAACTTCTACCCCCACTTCCAGAAATGTCTTACCTTCTTTCAGCTCCTTTACAAAAAACAGTAGTGAATCTCAGACAAGGAGATCAAAAAGCAACATAAATTCCAAAGATGTCCCTCAGGCATCTCCAAGAAGATGTGCTTCTGAAGAAAGAATTCCCCCAAAGATGGACCAACTTCAGAGAATATGTCACCGTTCTAAGTCAGAATCACATGCCAGCCACAAGTCTGACTCACTGTGTGCTGGGAGCACAAGCTTCCCCTGTCCTGCTGAGGTCTCCAGACCTATTGAGATTGGGCAGCGAGAGGAGAGAGAGGAGATGAAGAGGAAAGCCCAGCGTGAGAGAGAACAGGCAGCTCGAGTCACTAAGCTGGGTCTGGACTGCAACATACTAGCAAACAGAGAAAAGTATTCACTGGAAAATTCCCTCCAGCTTCTATCCTATTCAGTAATCCCATCTGAACATATGCCACTTGGGAATACTGAACAGGAAGCGCCTAACACTGAGACAACTTCGGAGATATCACAGAGCGACAACACTGATTCATTCCACTTAACAGAAGGTGAGGAATCTGAAATAAAAAGTGAAGACAGTGAAAATCTTATACCATGTGACATATCTCTGAGCAGTGAAACAGAAGGTGACCAACAAACAGGGGAAGATGTTCTTACAGATCTTAAGACCAGTAACCAAGAAACATTTTCAGATGTCAATGAAGTCATAGATTCCCCAAATTCTGAGACTCTCACCAGGCCCGACACCTCTACTCCTACTTCAACGAACATCGTACATTCTTTTGACTTCTTTATAAAAGGCAATGCTGAATCTCAACCACGAAGGAGGTCAACTAGTGACACTGATTCCAAAACTCTCCCTCAAGCATCTCCCAGAAGATGTGCTTCTCAAGAAAACACTTCCATAAAGACAGGCCAGCTTCATAGTCAAGGTAGCCATTCGAAGTCAGAATCACATGCCAGCACAAGCTTCCCCTGTCCTGCTGAGGTCTCCAGACCTATTGAGATTTGGCAGCGAGAGGAGAGAGAAGAGATGAAGAGGAAAGCCCAGCGTGAGAGAGAACAGGCAGCTCGAGTCACTAAGCTGAGTCTGGACTGCAACATACTAGCAAACAGAGAAAAGTATTCACTGGAAAATTCCCTCCAGCTTCTATCCTATTCAGTAATCCCATCTGAACATATGCCACTTGGGAATACTGAACAGGAAGCGCCTAACACTGAGACAACTTCGGAGATATCACAGAGCGACAACACTGATTCATTCCACTTAACAGAAGGTGAGGAATCTGAAATAAAAAGTGAAGACAGTGAAAATCTTATACCATGTGACATATCTCTGAGCAGTGAAACAGAAGGTGACCAACAAACAGGGGAAGATGTTCTTACAGATCTTAAGACCAGTAACCAAGAAACATTTTCAGATGTCAATGAAGTCATAGATTCCCCAAATTCTGAGACTCTCACCAGGCCCGACACCTCTACTCCTACTTCAACGAACATCGTACATTCTTTTGACTTCTTTATAAAAGGCAATGCTGAATCTCAACCACGAAGGAGGTCAACTAGTGACACTGATTCCAAAACTCTCCCTCAAGCATCTCCCAGAAGATGTGCTTCTCAAGAAAACACTTCCATAAAGACAGGCCAGCTTCATAGTCAAGGTAGCCATTCGAAGTCAGAATCACATGCCAGCACAAGCCTCCCCTGTCCTGCTGAGGTCTCCAGACCTATCACTGTGTGCTGGGAGCACAAGCTTTCCCTGTCCTGCTGAGGTCTCCAGACCTATTGAGATTTGGCAGTGAGAGTAGCTCTGAACAGTGAAATGGAAGGTGACCAACAACCAGGGGAAGATGTTCTCAGTGGATAATTACCTCAGCACACCACAAAGGGAGAATGGGGTGGGGTGGGGGGGTACTAATGAGGACATCTTGAAGCATTTTTTTTGTATAGTTGCTTAAAAAGAAAATTGAGAGTTATATTCAGATTTGTATCCTTCAGTTCCTGTTTGGTTAAACTTTTGCTATGGTAGTTGAAGAATCCTGCCAATAACGATTCAATTTTTTTTGTTTAGATAAAATGTATACTAATTAAACTATCCTATGGAAAGAATTTCAAATGATTTCATATATGCTATAGAAGGCCAAAACAGATATAGTTATTAATTTCAGGGATGGTGCATATAGATAATCATTGACCTAATTCCTAGAGAAATGTAAACATTTAAAACATCTAAAATTCTTGGCTTGCTCACTTATTTTCAGCCGTTTAGTTGCAGGGTGAAGCTGGAGCCAAGCCCAGCTGCAATCCACTACAAGGCCAACACATACAGACAGACAACCATTCATACCTATGGGCAATTTAGAGTAGCCAATTAGCCTAATCTCCTCTGTGCATGTCTTTGGATTGTGGAAGGAAACCAGAGTACCCCAATGAAACCTACGTGGACATGGGGAGAACATGCAAACTCCACACAGAAAGGTGACCAGGTTGACCCCGGGGATCGAACCCAGGACCTTTTTGATGTGAGGCAACAGTGCTGACCTCCACACTACCATGCCACCAAATGCAAAGACATTTATGTAAATTCTGAATAACTTTAGATGAAATAAGATACAGGAAAGGGGCTACGTTCACAAAGAAAGCAAAAGTGGCTGTTCACACTATGCTTTCAATGTGGCCTAATAATAGTGACATAATAATGAAAAGCAGTGTATAGCATTCAAACTGTCTGTATTAAGGTCATGCTATCTGGTCATAACCACTGCTTTGGTTCATGTCTTTGGGTTCTTTAAATCTTGCTGTTATACTTTTAACTATTCGTAACCCTAGGCACTATGACTAGGGTCTCTTATGGCATTCTGCCATTTCGTTTGAGTGGTTGTGGTGTGTGCCTTCCAATTGTCCTTGTACAGCAATATCACCCCAAATGTTTATGAGGTTCATTACCTTGCTATTGCAACATCTTCATTTTGTTACTTTCAGTAGTGGGAAATGATTTTAAAAATATCAGAACTATATCTGATTTAGAACCGCATAAGAAAGTGTCCCCGAATTTAAAAAAAATCAGATTCCATGTGATTTGAAACAAACAAACAAACAAACAAGCAAACAAAAAAACAAACCCTAGATCTGATTGACTTTCTGTGACTCTCCCCACTAAGAGGAAAAGTGGACACAAACAACACAGTATAAAAGAGCCACCGATTTTTCCTTTAATTTGTCATGGATTTGTATATGAAACTTGTTCATGTGACAGTTAAAGTCGAGGTCCTTTTACATGATGACTGCAAATGATGGATCACATTACTTCTGTGTCATATTGTAACAGCCAGGCCTGGATATGGCTTGCCTGCTAGGTCACCTTTGGCCACCAGAGGGACTCATGAGCAGTCTGCCAGCTGATTATGCCCAGTCTCACCTGCCCCTGGCTCTATTTAAAGGAAGCTTACCATGCCCCTAGTGCTCAGTCTAATGCTCATTTTATGGGGATCAGACTAAACTGGTAATGGTAATTTTTGAAAACTAGAGCTGTACTCTAGCCTTTCCTCTGTGCCGGGTTGGCCTCATCTTGTCAACCTTGCCACGCTTGAGTTTTCCAGTTCCTTTTCTCTTTTTTTCTACTTTTGAGTCTGCTCTTTCCCTTCAGCCTCTTTAAAGTGGCGAGGCATCGGTATTCTATTTTCAGTTGGCTGTAGTTTGTCTTCAATTTCACAAATTGTCCATCTACTATGTGGCCTGGGCTTTGGCATTGTAGCAGAAATCATGTAGGCGATTAGTGCCAACTTTCTGGGTTTGTTTTCTGCTTTAGGCAGTAAGAAACAGGGAGGCAGTACAAATATTTACTGGGTGGCTTAAAATGGGTTAGATGGGTTAGAACTGAAGTTTTCTCTTGTATTTTG
Organism: Chrysichthys cranchii; assembly: GCA_030068335.1. NCBI lineage: Eukaryota > Metazoa > Chordata > Actinopteri > Siluriformes > Claroteidae > Chrysichthys > Chrysichthys cranchii. Next base: position 6,509,958 of record JAQMCW010000003.1, read on the forward strand.
ATCTCTTAAGCAACTACACCACCACCACTCTGCCCCCAAATTCTGCACACATCAAAATGAAATTCATGAAATTGGTTAAGAATAACTGGTGTAGTAACTAGCAAACACAATGTATGTGGTAGTATTTAAAAATGTAATCAAAGACTATCTCCAGGTGGCTGTGTGCACTGCCGGTGTGCACTATGATAACTTGCTTGAGGGTTTGTTTTCTTCCCCCAACATTTCTGAACTTATTTCATTTGAAATTCAAATATTTTTGTTTTGATTTTGTATGTAACTTTTAAATTGGGTTGTATAATGTTGTTGCTATGTAGGAATTAACTGAGTGATGTTCAATATTTTAAATGCCAGTTTAAATCATTTTTCCCTCTTGCACTTTCCATTTTATTTTTCCTAGTTATTGCTGGTCACTGTATGGAACTGACCCAAACAGTCTTATGGAGCAAATTAACTTTCTCATAAAGACCCTTCACTGACCATGATAAAGAGGATCTTTTTATAATGTAAACAAATGGGATTGGGAGTAAGAGCCCTTTAGAGCTCACTATAGCATATCAAACAGATCATCATTTAAAACTGTTTTTATTGCTTGCTAATGAAATGATCCATAGCAATGGACTGTTATGTAGCAACAGTATGTTGTACAGAAATAGGCCTAACAGACTGGAATGCTGTAACTGACCAATCAGAATTGAGTATTCAAATAAGCCATGTAATAAGTACTGACCATTAGAGATGTGAGCTGCATCCAAATACTGTTACATCGGTTGAGTACCTACTATCTGACCAATTTTTGTAGTACATACTCATTAAGGATTCAGTTTGGACCTACTATGTTGCCATCTTACCTCACTCACTCACTCATCCTGTTCAAGGTCGCTGGGGGAAGCTGGCACCAATCCCAGCTGACTTCAGGCGAGAGGCAAGGTACACCCTGGACAGGTCACCAATCCACCACAGGGCAACACACAGAGACAGACAGCCATTCACACCTACATGTAATTTAGAGTAGCCAGTTAGACTAATTCCCTCTGTGCATGTCTTTAGACTGTGGGAGGAAACTGGAATACCCAGAGGAAACCCATGCAAATACAAGGAGAACATGCAAACTCCACACAGACAGGCACCCAGGTCAACCCTGGGGATTGAACCCAGGACCTTCTTGCTGTGAGGCGACAGTGCTAACCACTACACCACCAACCGTTACCCCTGACATCTTACCTGTCCTTTGACATTATACCCACATTTATCGCTGAAAACACTTCACAGCCTTCAACTGGGTTTGCTGTTTCTCCCAGGGAAATTCTTCTTGGCTTATTCGTAGGCCGCGAATTCGTTATAATTCCAGCTGAATTATGGGATAGTGTTGTGTGGTACCTTTTACAGACCATAAATGTAGTACATCATCTGGGTATTGTTCGATTACTCTTAAAGGCCTAGAGAGTATTCGGACGCTTCCAGGCATGGTGTATTACATCTTGTGTATTATATAGTGGGTTATGAGCATCCAGATGCAGCACCAGGAGATTAGGTCTCTAAAGGTTAGGAGGGTTCGACAGGATATTTGAATAAATCCCGCCCATGTTCACGAAGCTCCGCCTCCAGGGGCTTGGGTGGCTCGTGTAGTAACGACTGACCGGAAGTGCAACCAAACACAGCCAGGTTTACTGGGCGAATTAATACTTAGCTAAGGCCAGGGCTTTAAAGCGTTTAAAAGGACGCTTTAACACGTCTTCCAGGCTATTTATTAAAAGTTCGAAGTAAATAAAATCGACTGCTGCACCATTTTAACTCTCCTGTTATATCGCGGGTCAAATTAACCCGTCTTAACCCCCCCCCCCAAAAAAAAAATAAAAGAAAGAAAGAAAAGGAAAGAAACCCAATAGTTATGTCTTTTTTTCGGTATGAAAAAAATGTAAATTCATGTGATATTTGCCCCCACCCCGCATGTTTATGTTACACAGACACTGTTTGGGTTAATTTGACCCGGAAGTCAAAGTGGAAGCTAAAAGGGGTCAGAAGTGACAAAATGCTATTTGTTTCTTTGCAACTGTGAGACTTTCCCAATCTCCCTCTCTCTCACACACACACACACACACACACACACACACACAGAGACACACACGCGTCAAAATGAAATTCATGAAATTGGTTAAGCATAACTGATGTAGTAACTAGAAAGCACAACGCATGTGGTAATGTTTAAAAATGTAACCAAAGACTATTTCCAGGTGGCTGTGTGCACTGCCAGAGTGCACTATGAACTATGATAACCTGCTTGACGGTTTGTTTTCTTCCCCCAACTTTTCTTATAACTTATTTCATTTGAAATTCAAACATTTGTTGTTTTGAATTTGTACATAACTTTTAAATTGGGTTGTATAATGTAATTGCTATGTAGGAATTAACTGAGAATGATGTTCATCAATAATTAAATGCCAGTTTAAATCATTTTTCCCTCTTGCACTTTCCATTTTATTTTTCCTAGTTATTGCTGGTCACTGTATGGAACTGACCCAAACAGTCTTATGGAGCAAATTAACTTTTATCTCATAAAGACCCTTCACTGACCATGATAAAGAGGACCTTTTTATAATAATGTAAACACATGGGATTCTGAGAGTAAGAGCCCTTTAGAGCTCACTGTAGCATATCAAACAGATGCATTTCAAAGTATAGAGGACATGTCTGAGTAGACCTTACACATGGAAATAAATGTTCGCATACACTTCTGTCCAACAGTAGTGTGGCACAATAAGAGCCGTTATGAAAATTGCTGAGCCGTAACTTGGTAATATTGTATCAGTATCAAGGAGGTGCAGAAATTGGCATAACAAGTAGTACAATACTTAACCATGATCAATTAGCTTTGTGTACCTACCATTTGACTTGAGACTTCTGCTCTCACATGCTATTTGATGTATTCACACAAGTCCTATGCATGATATCAAGGGTGGTCATGTCAAAGAAAAGTGGATACAGACTTCTGTCCAACAGTAGTGTGGCACAATAAGAGCCGTTATGAAAATTGCTGAGCCATAACTTGCTGTATCAAGTATCAGTATCAAGATGGTGCAGAAATAACTGGCATAACGAGTACAATACTTACCCATAATTAATTAGCTATATGTAACATTGACACACACACTGTTATGATTGCTTATTGATAAGTTGTAATGGAGTTAATGATGAGATATAAGCAATGTTTATTGGGATTGTTTTTGTTTTCTTGCACTTTGGGTACATTAAACATGCCCCTAATTACAGAACACATCACTGCAGTTCCTGAGAAACAAACCTAACAGGAGGGTTAATGTGGCTTCACAGTGTAGGTCACTCTAATGCAGCCCTAAAGAGGATGAATTTCCAGGTCCTGTGGTAAAGGCAGTGGTCTTGGAGAAGACGACGTGCTCACACACAGCCGAGTTTGGGACCAAAGACGGACAACAAACAGGTTCTAATAAGATGCCTTTCAAGAACAAACCCCAAGTCCAATAAGCATGGGTTTTTATGTCGTCCCGATATGATGCTCTGAGTCATGGCCATGGAGCATTTCCTCCTTAGTAAGAACAGTATCTGTACAGTGATTAAACTTACCGGACGGCGCGCTGTCAGCGGCGTACAGCACTGCAGCCAGGCGGCACAGACACCCCAGCCAAGCGGCTGCACTCATTGCTGCTCTTCCTGCCAAAGTTTATGAGAAAGTCGGGGATTTTTCGACGCCTGGTCCGTCAGAAACCCGTGTCCAAGAAGCTCACAGAAACAGAGTCGAGTTTGTGGTCACTAAATACTCCTAAATCCGACTAGGGACGGAAAAAAAGCACTTTATTTCCGTCCACCTCGGTGACGCTTGTCTGGTTATCAGAGCGCGCGCAGCTCCTCATCTGGACACATCACTGAGATGTGGGCTCCAGACCTCCAGCCCCGGGTCAGCTTTAAGGCCTGTGTTAGCCTGAGCCGCTCCATCATTTTGCTCTCCCACTTTGTGAACACTCTGACACTGTGTGGGGCTTTCCAACAGGCTGTCACTATCCAAAGGGGTTTTATATCTGAGACTTGAGGAAAATACAGTATAGCAGGCAGCTCCTGTAAGACCCATCTCCCTGTACACTACTGGGTTTTTTTCTCCTTCTTTTCTTCTTTTTCTGTGGTTTTCAGTAACAGGGTTTCGTACAGGCTGTGATAACCAGATGAGCTCGGTAATATATCCACATACAAACCAAACTGCATTGTGACTGAGGTTTTGGTTAAACATTTTCTAAGAACGTGAGGGGGGAAATGCTGCTTCCTGTGGTCAGTGAGGTCAGGATCGTGTAAAGGAATTCCTTTCTTTGTGCAACTGAGGCAGTGTGAAGTGTTAGTACAGATCAGTGTTTTTCTTACATATCCAATAAAGTAATATTGGCCTAAGTCATGCCCTCTGTAAAAAGCCAGTATAAAATAGTCTACAGCTCCTCATGGTTGAACTTACAGAAGTTATTGAGCTGAAGTGGATGCTGAAATGTAGAGGGCCTGTAAATATACAGAAATATTAAGGTAATTAGGACAATATTCAGAGTTTATTCATCTTCTGGCGCTTAATCCTGTTCAGGGTCGTGGGGGGAAGCTGGAGCCAATCCCAGCTGACTTCGGATGGCGAGAGGCGGGGTTACACCCTGGGCAGGTC
>JAQMCW010000003.1:6516310-6531936 GCA_030068335.1 Chrysichthys cranchii
GTTAATTAATTGATTATGGTTAATTGAACATGCATGGAAAACATTGTTTAAACCCTTTACAATGAAGATCTGTAAAGGTATTTGGATTTTTACAACATTATTGTTGAAATACACAGTCCTGAAAAAAGGACGTTTCTTTTTTTTGCTGAGTATATGTGCTTGGGCTAATTATACCAAATATCATGCTTGATTTTATATATAATATATATATATATATATATATATATATATATAATTCTCCATTACAAAAAATAGACGTGCTGGAGGACAACCAAACACAGATTTGCAATCAGCATGAGAAACACTACAAAACCCTGCAATTATCGCTGAGAATGACATGTTGACCTGTGTTCTGACCTTTTGTTCATTTATTTATGAAAATATTTTTGTTTCTATTCCTTTTTTCCTAAGAACCTTTGGGAGTAAAACCAGAAGTTCAGTTATGGAGCTTTATTATTGCCCTCCCTTAATCTGACTCCACACCCCATCAAAATGGGAAACGGGATATCCGATCGATCCAGTATGTTTCCTAATTTTCCTTTCTGGAAGTCTCTGCACATTACAATTTTGGGTCTGGACTCCGCAGGCAAAACCACCGTCTTATACAGACTGCAGTTTAATGAGTTTGTGAACACTGTGCCTACTAAAGGATTTAACGCCGAGAAGGTGAAAGTGGCCCTCGGCCGCTCGGGGACCGTGACGTTTCACTTTTGGGATGTTGGCGGTCAGGAGAAGCTGCGTCCGCTCTGGAAGGCCTACACTCGCTGCACTGATGGCATCGTGTTTGTGGTCGACTCGGTGGATGCTGAGCGGATGGATGAGGCCAAAACTGAACTCCACAAGCTCGCACACTCATTGGAGAGTCAAGGGGTTCCCTTGCTTATTATCGCAAATAAGCAGGACCTGAGGAACTCTATGACCGTGGCAGAAATTGAGAAGATGCTGGCGCTGGGTGAGCTCGGCGCCTCGACACCATGGCACTTGCAGCCTACGTGCGCTATAATCGGCGACGGATTACTTGAAGGGCTTGAAAGACTGTATGACATGATCCTCAAACAGCGGAAGACGCTAAAGCAGCAGAAAAAGAAGTGATGGAAATGTATAGGAAAGCACTAGAAACGGGTTTATATGTGGTGGTGATGCTGTGGGATGGCCTTCATCTGGTCATGGTATTTGACTATGGTATTTATCAGCTGACTGAGTTTTATCAGTTTCATAGTCTAATGGTTTGTTAGTTAAAGCCCATGGCTTTCAACGGTTTTCTGTTAGACCATGAGTGAAGAATTGAAGAGACAGTTTTTAAAATACTTGGCAGGGTGGACATTTTATTACTTGAAGTGTGTTGAAGGAAAACAGATGAAGGAAGTATGAGTGTTGAACTGTATGCGTCATTTTTCAGGTTAGTATAGGGCCAAGAACACTGGACATCAACTTGCTTTAGGATTAAACCTCAGCGATTCAGATTTCCTGATTTTTAATTTCCTGTATTTTATTTTATTTTATCTTAAAGTGGGTCTAGAACACTGCATCTCTTATTTTCATGTGCGTTTGGGGTTTACTTTGACAAGAAACTTTTTCTCTAACTTTATTTTATATTGTTTACAAGCACTTTAGATTTAATACTTGCTTCATGTAAATGTCTTTTGAGAATATTTAGTGACTTTTATTAATCTAAAATAAATATTCCTTTTGGGAAAATGGTTCTGACTTTTTTTCTTGGGTACTTGTTCATCGACCTCAAATACTACTGCAGTTTTGAACTGTCTCTATTTTCCACATGTGACCACTTCTCTGTAGATGTTGGTCAAGAATCCTTATTTCAGTTCTACTTTCGTTTTGTTTGTTTTTTAACTTTGTTACTGATAACAATTGCTGTTGACTTCTTTCTGCAAGAACAGCCTTACACGATGTTATCAGAACCCAGTATGATGATTTTGATTTAATTTTCATTTCATTTGTTAAAATCTCACAAAATAATTGGTGGGCAATAGCTCGCTCACAGTTTTGTATAAAGACAAATGTACAATCTTTAAACGTTACATAATTATGCAATGTGTCTTTGGTCAGATTTAAGGTTCTTAATAAAATAGTTAATATTGAAGCTAGTACGTTAAAAGGATTAAAGAATGTTCCCGAAGGCATAAGGACTTCTGGTGCTGCTGTTATTCTCTATGTAATGTTGTAAATCTTCTAAAGTAGCTGAGTGGTGACAGTACCATTCTTCATAAAGAGCTGATGCATACTATACGGGAGATCTTTTTTCATCCCCCATTACTTTAGGATACATTAGATTTAATGGTTTCGTTTAGCCTTGGACCACCGTAACGACTTATTGTTCACAACTTCTGAACACTCTCTGGCAGAGAGCCAAAGGACAGTGATTTTTCCAGCATTGTGCAAATCTGCCTATGAATCAGTCTTTGTGCTTTAGCACATGCCATGAGGCTAACCTCTAAACCAAAGGCTTATCTCAATTTCCAGTCAGCTAGATAATCAGATCTCATCACAGCTGAACTGGTCAGAGTCCTGAAGTTAGCTGAGTGCTTTTCAAACCTTTTCTTTTGGATAAATAAAAGTTACAAACTTAAAATACTGTGTCACTTTAATCCATTGAAATTTGGGTATTGAAAGAAATCAGCATTTTGTTTCTGTATTTCATTTCTCATATTGTTGTGGAAGGAAGTGGTGTACGTGTGTGATGGATTTTGTGGGAACTTTACTATGGCAGGAACCTGCGTGCTGTAACCTAAGCAAACAATCCAGACAAGCCAGACTAGTCTGAGCTGGACTTTGTAACATTCTGCTTTGCTTTAAATGAAGTTCATTTATAGTACAATAGATAAGAATCTTAAAGCTTGACTAAAGAGATAAGGCTGTACAACATGAAAAATATAGTTACTCAAGATTTTCTCTTGCCTGGTCTATAGAAAATTCATGTTAGAGACCGCATTAGGCAGATTATTTAAAATCTAGTTTATTACATAAGCTAGAGATGCATTCCCTCAAGAAAATGCAAGTGTGATTTCTCTACAGTCCAAAAAAAAGACTAAAGACTAGTGCAGCTCATGTTGGTGATAGTGTGTGAGTTGGTCTGAGGAGTGTCTTTCCAAAAGCTATATACAAGCACACTATTCGGCACAGGACAAACAAGATGAAGTTGGTTTGGGGTCAGTATCCCAACCTGCAGGAGAAGAAGTAGGGCAAAGCTCCTGCTCACTGGCAGTCACACTAATATGAATATCACAGTAATAAGTATAGTAATCTACTTGTTTACTTCAGATTTGTTGTTCTCTATTTCATCATTAAAACAAATGTAGAAATGTAGAAGTCCTTGTTTATGAAGTTCATTTGACGGTATTACTATCAAAGAACATAGTCTAGGCAGAGAGAAGACACACACTTTTTTGTTTGGTCCTGTTCAGGCAGGAAAGATAAGGAGAACATTTACCCCGACATTATCTCCTTTACAAAAGGGAGGAGGTGGTTTGTGACAGGAACTGTGTCATGGGTTGATTTTCAGGTTTCTTGAGGAAAATTGCAAAACCCATATATACCCAGAGGTACTAAACTTCCCTGTAACACAACTAAAGTGCTCTAAAACAAAAGAAAATGTGGTTCTTTGCACCAACAAAGCTCAGAAATAAAACATGATGGGGCATGCTGTTATATGAATAATGACAGTTGGTGGTTTTCCAAAAAACTCATGCCTTTTAAAAAAGCACGCTGTCAGCCTGCACTGTAGACTCCTTCCAAAAATGCTAAATTAACGTCTTCTCACAGAAAACTTGTATATCCATATGCAATTATTACACACATTAAATATGCACAGTGTCCACTTGTGGACAACACATTTAAAGGTCCACTGTGTAGTATTTTAAGAGTATCTATTAGCAGAAATGGAGTGTATATTACATAATGTATGGAAGTTATAAGTATGTTTTCAATATCGTATCGTACCTGTAATTTAAAAATCATGTTTTAGTAAGCTTGGAATGAGCCATTTAGAACTCTATGGAGACACCATGGTGTGACATTACAGTGACCCAGAACAGAGAAACCTCTACAGAGCACCTTCTGTTTTGCATTTTTGCTAATGGCAGCATGAATCTAGAAGGAAGCACTACACTGCACAGAAGGAGGAAAGGAAGACAAAGAAGAAGAAATAAGACTGTTTGCTGACAAGTTAAAAAAAATCATACATATTTGGCATGGAAAAAGTGCAAGGGAGTGTGAATGTAAGAACTTGGAAGTACACTACAGTCTAAAGGAAACAGAGTGGTAAGAGAGGGGCATTCAGGTGGTTGAATCCCTCATGATGGACTTTTTCTAGGTTTTGGTGTTTTTTTTGTGAAAAAGGAATTATCCTGATTTTATTTGCTTGTTAGACCACTTGGCCTTCTTTTCAACCATTTTATGAGAAATCCTGAATTAAAAATAATAATAATCTGACAGACTCCATTGAATACCTTTTGCATAAAACTTTTCTTTGTTTATATTCTGAAAATGTTAATTTTGGACCACTTTAGAAATATCTTTTTTTTTTTTTTTTTTTTTTGTGTCTTGGCATTCCTCCACCTTGACAGTTCATAAATTTTTCATACATGAGTCATATTCACAAAAAGACAATATGCAAATGTAAGTCATAAAAATCTGGATTTGTTTTTAAATTCATGCATATAAGGGTTAAAATCCTCTTATGTAGAAAGTTAGTCATACAAGTCCCTGTGTAGGTTGTTACTACAGAAACTAACATATTTGCAGCAGGGACTACTTTCCGAGTTGTGCTTTTCAAGAAAATTCATCAACATCATTTGGTCAGTAATAAAGAAGCATTCAGCAGAGCTGTAGATAAATGTGTATGGACATCATAGCTCTTGAAGCCATTTCTTCAGAACTGGGTGTTGAACACTTGAGAGTGAAGCTGTAATGCACTGAGCTGTAATCTTGGTAATAGCACTGACTTTAAGACTTGCTCACCATTAACAAATGGGCGAGGCTCCAATCAGGGCACAATAAACACTGAATTAATCATTGTCTAGAAGTCTTATTGGAGGCAACCAAAGGCAAAGCACAGATCATATAACCCTGGTGCTTCACATTTCCATCACTCTGTATCCTTATTTGGTGTAAATTATTTAAAACAAGTGGGTACAGTAAATGACCATGTTTGTGTGGTGTGTGTGGGGCAAATGAATAGGTGGGAGCTTACAGAGAACAACCAACATCCTCTATAATCAGCCAGCTGCTATATGGACAGATGGCAAGTGGAGAGCAGTCAGCTGTTTAATGCTAACAAACTTCCTTCTCCCTCTCACACATTTGAAACCTGAGCTCACTAAATAGCAAACTAACCTAGTGTACATAACTAAAATGATGTGCAGGCTTTTTTTTTTTTGAGGGGGGGGTTGAATAATACAAATCCTTTTTTTTTTTTTAATTGGACCTTCAAGTAAGCCAAGCGCACTGTACAATGAACAAGCATGTGGCAAAATATGAACTAACTTCAATGGAACCTTGGATTGCGAGTATCTTGGTCAGCAAGTGTTTTGAAAAACACGACGAGCAAAAAATTTGAATACATTTTGACTTGGTTAACGAGCGAGGTCTTGCAATACAAGTAGTATGTATACGCTTCGTCTGCCGAGCCTCACGTGGTCACAACTTCTCTCTCTCTCTCACTGCGGGATTGTGACTCACTCGTATAGTCAACATCCGCGCTAGCATAGAAAGACTGATTCATCACTTCAAATGAGATCAGGGAGATGTGTAAAATGTGGGAAAGAGTGCAAAACTTTGGAGAAAAGCTCCACCCGAATAAGGCTGTAGCAGCGCGAGCGATGAATCTGTTTAATGACGATGCAATGTCACATTTCTGCAAAATCCTCAAAAGGAGGCAAAGGCAGCAATTATCATCCAATGATCAGTTTCCTTGTTAAAGTCACACGAAAAGAAAAAGATCCCAGTGAGCGACAGACTGCAGTGATTCTGTGAGTTGTAGTGAAAGTCCTCTCCCCTCTCCCTCACACCAGCCCCGAGTCTTTTTAAAGGTAAAGTGCAGGTTATATTGTTTTTGTGAGGTGTGGTGGGGTTGAATAACAAGAAGCAGAAACTTACTCAGAACCGGAGAAAGCAAACATAGCAGGCCCGTATTAAGACAATGTGGTGCCCCTGGGCACTATACCTCACTACCTACCTATAGTGCTCAGAACAGTTGTGCTGCACGCATGCTCCACGCGGGCAGATTCACGACAGTTTTATGTATTTTTACGTAAATATTTGTGGGTTGTGGAACAAATTGAGTTTCCATTATTTCTTATGGGGAAATTCACTTGATATACGAATGCTTTGGATTACAAGCACGTGTCCGGAACGAATTATACTCACAATCCAAGGTTCCACCGTAAATAGCTAAATAAAAGGGAGATATTGTAATTCAGAATAATGTTTCAATAACAAGACATACATGGCCCATTTATTTTAAATGGGTATAGAAATTGGCCATTTTAGTTACATTTTCTAAACTGATACTCAAAAACAAATCTTTTTTTTCTCCACTTATGAACTTCAGACTTTCCAAGGGAGGGGAAATGGTTTTATTCATTCATTCGTATTAATGGGTTTATCAAGTCTGAGTTGAATCGTGACTTATTCAAAGTTTGACTCCAATCCAAAGCCCTTGAGTCCTTTAATTGCAACTTGATTTCCCATTTCTGTGGAGCTCTCCTCAGGTCTGGAGTGGGTAAGAACCCTAGCAGCTCATTTCGCAACTTGTTAATCCACCTGATGGAGAGTCCATAAAGAACAGTGTTGCAATCTAGAAATGACACAAGCATGAACAATAAGAGTGTCTGTCTATTACAAAATAGGAAATGTTAGGCCCATAGTCCAGCAATTATGAAACCGACAGCAAGCTGTCTTTTAATTAGAAAATGGAGTGACCTAAGAAATTGAATGCAACTCTAGGAACAGGATGTAATAGTCAGTGCCAGTTGGTGTTTTTGGTCTTTAGATTTGTCAATGCTGAGCCTAAGGGTGTTTTCATGTAGCGCTTTCTATCAGAACAGGACATGGCATTGTGTGTGAGGAATTTGTTTTGCTTTTTTCAGTGAGCCAGGTGTTTCCTCATGCACATGCCAGATGTGTCTTCGTGCGTTGTACGTCCGTCCTCAGCACCTCAGCAGATGGATCATGGGCAGAAATCTTGCTCAGCTAGGTTACTCTTCCTGCTAGTCTTGGTGTAAAGTTTCCTCTTACTTGTTCATACCAATTTTTAGAAACATTGTGCTGAATCAGCAGTCTGAGAGACAACGCAATGATTTGAAACTTAAGAGATAAACAATAGATAATGGATAATTGGGCAGGGACGATGATCTGCTGGTGTGAAACAATGAATCTCGATCTGTCTGTCCATTTTAGAAGAGAAAGAATAAAACGGATCTTAATTCATCACTTTTATCCAACTGCCATTAGCTGTACTTTAGTAACCCTATTTCTAAGGTTTTGGGTTATACATTTGCATTAAGCCTCTAAACTTAAATATAAGGGTTCATAATGTGTACATAAAGTTTTCCTACACTAGTGTTATCAGCTGTATCATTTGTTTGTCAGATCAACAGCCTAGCATGAAGTTTACAAAGGTGTAAGGTCACTACGGTCAGCTTTGCAACTGTTCACTGACAAAATTCCCTTAATCCAAGAGTTCAAGGAATCTGTTTGACATTGAGCCAGATTTCACACCAGTTACATTTTACTGTCCCCAGAGATCCCCTGGAACTTTTTCTAGTCTAAAGAAGCATGTAAAATGCTTGAGGCAAAGTTTCAATAGCTGCCAGGAAGTTAAAAAAAATAGCCTTTTCCTCACAGATATGATAGCACATTACTCATTTTCACATTTTCTTTTTGGACAGTCATGTCCAAGTTCATTCATCTGCTATTGTAGCACAAAAGCAGCTTATTACAGGAAAAATCGACACTGAGTGATGTGCATATAAATCTTTATAATTAACAAGTGATCTTCAGTGGCATCCGAGATCTACTTTGTAGTAAGAATTCTGAGTTGATGTTTTCATTGGTTTAAATGTCTTGTCTCAACTTGTTGGTCTGTTTTCTTCATTATTCACAGTACTGTTTGACTAACTGATATGCTACATTCACATGCTCCTGGTATGGCCCTTTTTTTCCGAGTTAGGAAGTTGCTTTTCCAACTCCAGTGTGTTCATGTGCTTTTTAAGGTCCACTATTTAGGATTTTGAGCATATCTATTAGTAGAAATGGAGCACAGCATCCAAAATGTACATATGGAATTTATTCAATATGTATATTTTATAACAAATGAATTTATTATTCAATTGTTGTCCTTTTCATAAGCTTAGAATGAACCCATATCTACATAGAGCATGGGTCAACCTCTATGGGGCTGTCACAGAGTTGCACAGAACGAACAGACCTCCCGAGAGCACCTTCTACTTTTTGTGTTTTTACAAGCAACAGTGTGAATCTGGAAGGAAGTACGAGAAGGATGACAAAGAAGAAGAGGAATCAGTGTTTGCTGGTGCTGACTAACGAGTTTGAGAAAGGGAAAGTGATGGGTAAGGGGGCATTCAAGTGGTTGAATCCTACATAGTGGACCTTTAAGTCAGAGTGTAGAAACAACATGAATGCTCAGTATTTGCATGACAGCGACGAGCAAAGGCAACGGATTAGGTGAACCATGTGTAAATAATTTAAAATATGGACATTAATCATAACGTCTGCTCAAAAGTATGGTCTTAAGCTCCAGTTCAGTCAGAAATGATTAATATGGTAGAAGTACGAAGACTACAACAAAATAACGCTTTGCAATACTCACCATATTTCTGTGAGTATGTCGTCAACAGCTTAGCAAATAAGACTTTTCTGATTATTCTAGCGGCACATGAATACACCAATAGTGACGCCAGTAGAAATTAGTAGCCATTGCTTCATCTGTACAAAGAGTGATGCAGTAGCACTTTTGTCCTTTTAGCCTTCCCAGCTCTTTCTCGTCACTGTATGTAATCTCTGCTCAAACAGATCAGCTTCCAAAGCTTTTCACTCACTCTTTGGGGGAAAAAAAAAAGAAAGAAGAGTTTTGTTTTTGCTATATCGCTCCTGTGTTGGAAAGTTTCCATAAGATCTTCGTAAGAACGGTGTAAGTGGTAGTATAAATTTATAGTTTTGTATTAGCATTATACTGTGTAATCTCATTTTGAAAAGTTTTTAGCAAGAATTCAACTGCCCTTATAAGTGATTTTTCACTCACTCATCTTCTGCTGCTTAATCCTGTTCAGGGTCGCGGGGGTGGGTGGGGGGTGGGGTGGAGGTAATCCTAACTGACTTCAGGTGAGAGGCGGGGTACACCCTGGGTAGGTCGCCAATCAACATAGGGCCGACACCCAGAGACAGACAACCATTCACATTCACATTCACACCTACGGGCAATTTAGAGTAGGCAATTAGCCTAATCCCCTCTGTGCATGTCTTTGGACTGTGGGAGGAAACTGGAGTACCTGGAGGAAACCCACACGGACACGGGGAGAACATGCAAACTCCACAGAGAAAAGCACCCAAGCTGAACCCAGGACCATCTTGCTGTGCGGTGACAGTGCTAACCACCACACAACCGTGTTGTCCACAAAGCTTCTACATTTGTGCTAATACTGCTAATACAGTATCATTGTGTTTGTCATCTTGGTGTCCATTTCTACACTGCATTTCTCCTTAATATGACATTGAACATAAGTGGAAAATGGAAGAAAAGACTCTTGCTCTTTTGTTTTTTTTTTAGGAGTTTACAGTCGAACCTGGGTATTATGCTGTTTTTTTTCTTTTCTCATATAAAACATATACTGTAGTTCTAGCAATGTTCCCCCTGGAATATGAGAGCAATGGACTGCTAACTTCTCACTGTTATAACAATACAGCACCAACCAACAAATTAATACTAATGCTTGCAATAAGAACAACAACTTGTAGTTACAAGAAGAAAGAAAGAATGTCCATCCAGACCAGTCAACAGATCAACCCTTGTAGCTTAACCCTGCTCTGTTACCATGTAACATCAGTTTGACCCCATGGTGAAAATCATGCTATGTGACCAGAATAACACCAATTTTCCTTGAAATATGGTATGACAATGTGTTCCAAATAATATTGCACAATGCTTCATGTTTCCACAGCGAAAATAAACCTAAATAAAAATAAAGGGAAAGACTTTGAAACTATCGAACATGTGTCACATACTTAGGAAGGCCTTAGGTGAAAATATGTGACAGGCCAGATCACTAATTGTGATAGTTTCCAAAAAAAAAACCATCGTCCAAAGAGGGCTGGGGTCACATAGACCCCATGGTACCAGAGCAGGGTTGATCTGTATTAGATGTCTTTCCCATTTTCTCTGACTGTAGCTCCGAAAAACACTTAACCATGCCACCCAGACGTAATTAGACATGCACACAGATGCTGTTTGGGTGGCATTAAAGATAAAGTGGTTTGGCTGTGTCTCATGTCCTGAACTAGTCCCATATTTCTCTGTTTTGTGCTGCACAAGTTCAATGTTCAGCCTGCACCCCCCTTCACTTTTCCTTTTTATGAAGAGAGGATGCAGGTGTGAGCTGCTTCCTCTGACTAATAATGTCCAACATTATGGAAAAGTGCAATGCAACATGGGTATTTAGAGTTGTCAACCGTATTCATTTGTATGCCTTGTGATCTGAAATAGAAAAACAAATAGCTGAATAGATCATGACTGGGGAGATGCATTTAGGCTACTAGGTTTTGAGATCAGTCTTTTACGCAATCATTTTTTTTCACATCACTAAATATAATGTGCATATTTGGCAGAACAACTTGACAGAACACCTGCCATCAAAAAGAGCACATTACTGGAAGACTTGTGCTTAGCATATGACTCAGACCAGTATTACATTTTCTACAGACCTACCTTTTCTTGGAAATGCATATTCATTTAGCCCCGGTCATGTAGATGCATGGGTGTGCCTGAAGTATTGGGCTTTCTGTTTATATGTTCATGCTGTTGATTTTATAAAGGATTGCTTTGGAGTTACAGGCACTAAAGGTTTCATCAGGCATTTAAAAAAAATAGGTTGAACATTTTATTAGCAATGCATTTAGTAATTTTAGGAGGCAAGCTGAGTTATGTCAAGTCATATTTTTAATTAAAGATGTTACTTGATATAGATGTTAGATGGGCCCCACTCTCCCCATATCTATGTAAGGTGCATTTTTTTGCAGCAGCAGTCCATCATGCTTAAAAGTTTATCTGATTTAAAGCCAGTTAAAAGGTTATTACAAATACAATTGTGACTCAGTCCAAAAGTAGAGTTCTCTCAGTCTGACGAAATAGTGGGTGGCTTGGTCTGATGTTTCCTGCCATTCTAGAGCTCAGGACGAATACAAATTTAGGAAGAAACAATGTGTCCTCATTTGTGTTAATTTAACAGCAAGAGCAAACCTTAAATTACATAATTTTCCAGAATATAAAAAAATTAAGATAATATTTAAGCAATATCACATGAGCGGGAGTTCAGTTGTACTGAAGCAAGTGCCGTAGCTAACATAACAGCCATGCTGAAACTCAGCATGACAGCAACAGTATGACCTTCGAGTGTGATTATTACGTTTATTCCACAGTTCTGTTAACATGAAATTAACATGGAGTAAGTGATATTTTGGACGCAATATGATTCTGCTTATTTTTGCCCCTTGAGCCGTACTCTGTTTATCGCACGGCGGAGAGCTGGCTAGCTAGCTCACACTGATTCGTACATTCCCATTAAACGTGCCTCCCAAAAAACTGATCTTCCTTCTTCCTTTTCATCGTCATCTGATGAGCTTTCATGTTTTAAATCACAAGTTATTTCTGAAAAGTATCATTTGCCATGCCCACTGATTTCGCTAACACTACCGTGTGAACCATTTTAAAGACGAGCGGAGTTGTACGCACAGTGAAATCTCCCTGTGCTTCTGTCCTGAAATATCAGCACTCTTAGCCTGGGCCTAAACCAATCAAATTAGTGTATCGGAACTAACTGTGGTATAAATCTGAATAATCCAAGATTAATCCTACATGGATTAAAACTACTGTTTGTTTCTATAAAACTGCTTTGTGACAATATCCATCTCTAAAAGCCATATAAATAAAACTGAATTGGACTGAAATAGGTACATACAGGACCAGAACTTTTATGTTTTGTATGGAAAATGGCCACCAGAGGGCCACTGCTGACCACATATCATTTGAATTGTGGCTCATTGTGAGCACAGCCATGCCACTTACAAGAACAGCAGTTTTGCTGGGGCTTTCAATACCTCCGTGCCACTGTTTGTATGGGGAAGCAGTTGCCGAACAAGAATACCAAGCCAACAGCTTGGCTCTGGTCAGAGACTGCCCCTAATAAAGGCTTAAAGTATGAATACATTGTACATGCAAAAAAAATAAAAAGACATCTAACTACACACCAATAAATTGGACTCACAAAGTAAGTGTTCTGTAAATTTTGTGGTAAATACATACTGAGATAGTGGAACAGGTGAGTGCTGGCATCCCATTAAGTGTGTACCCATGCCTCATTTTCTATTCCACATTGATCCTGACCAGGAAAAGTGTTTAATGAAGATGAAATATGAATAAATTATAGTTGTTATATTAATCCCCCTAACACTTTCTTAGAATGCTCTAGCTGTATTCATCTACAATGGTTTACTAATATGTCAACTAATTAAGCTATTTCATTTATGTAAATCATACAGAGTTCATACTGTAATAAGCATACGTAGTAAAATGTTGACATTTGAGATTTCATTTGGGGACATAACGTGAGGGGAAAACAAACCCATTGTGAGGCACTTTTGTTAAAACGGCAAACTTTACTGTAACTCCTTCCAGTAGATGGGGCCATTGTATCTTGTTAGAAAATATTAACAACAATTAATCAAGGACAAATTCACTGAGGGACACAGCAGGAGTTTTTGAAAACTTTTCATACCAAAGCCCCCCCAGTTAATTCCTAGTTAATTCCTAGTTAACGAACACATATTTGTACAGCCTTTAATTTGGATCACCTCCTAAATTGTAATCTACAAATTCAAGCGTACATCCACATACATTACTTCACATCTCTGGTTCTCAGGTGCTTAAGAGTGACTGACTGTATATAAACATGGAGGATACTGTAAATGGCAGAAAATATGTGTACAAAACTTGTTAGGAACCTAGATAACAGAATTACAAATGTACTGTTTATATTGATTGATAGCAATTCAATACATACAAGTGTGTGCTATTAAATCAAGATTGTATAAGGCTCTTTGATGTGGATCATGAGCTACATTATAGTTTTGGTAGTTTTACAAACAGCTTCCATGTGACTCTTATGGGTTAAGTAGTATGCTGAGATAATATATCTAATAAACCTATCAGCAGGTAATGGCAAGGTATACAAAGCATGATGCATGATTATATAAGACCTTATGGTATAACAAATGTACAAATTTCCCCCCTTGTCGTGATAATCAGACTCCATCACTCTCTCCTTCCTGTCTGTCTCTCTCTAACACCTTTGCTCTCTCTAGTGCTGCACAAACAACACATGAACGAGAGCGTTGGAGTGGCGGGCGGCCTGCTTGATATGCACGCTCACAGCCGCGCGCTAGGACGCCGCTCTCTGCCAAGCGCGTGATTAATTAACATCCAGCTCGTAACCCCCGAATTAGCGCCAGAGCACACGGGCTAATGAGCTCACTGTGATCCTGCAGGTTACAATGACTCCTCCGCCACATCCATCAGACCCAACTCTGAACGACGGAGATGGACGTGACACCGGGAGAAGACTAGGCCTACAGTTAGAGAAACTACATGTGTGTGTTCAGTAGGGAGAGACGGATAGACAGACAGTGAGTAGATCCTTACAGCACTGTCTTCAAGAGGTGCTTGAAATCTGTTTACAAAAGTATTCTTAGCACTAACTCTGTTAAAGCACCACTCACACTAAGCACACTTTTTTCCCCACTGGGCCGTATCCAAGGGTGTGCGTGTTTTTTGACTGAGTTCATGTCTCCCACAGTTTAACCTTAGAGTGCCACTAGACATTCGGAAGACCACATTTGTTGCTATATCTAGAAACTTCGCTCCAAGACGAAGTTATTTCATGGCCATCTTTAGTGACTTTATTTTGAAAAAAGGTCCCTAATTTTGAAGAGATGTTGAGTAATCTTCTGCTTGTGGCTCACCACCACCACCTATAACACCTGCTGGATCACATGAATACTAAGATATCACAGATGATATAAGATATAATGCTAAGTTATCACAGATGACTAATGCACAATGACCAATCACTGATCACTTGTTTGGGTTTTAGTCATGACTCTGCCCCTGTCCTGTCCTGTCCTGACTCTGCCCCAGTCCTGTCCTGACTCTGCCCCGGTCCTGACTCTGCCCCTGCCCTGTTCTGTCCTGTCCTAACTCTGCCCCTGTCCTGACTCTGCCCCTATCCTGTCTTGTCCTGACTCTGCCCCTGTCCTGTCCTGTCCTGTCCGGACTCTGCCCCTGTCCTGTCTTGTCCTGACTCTGCCCTTGTCCTGTCTTGTCCTGACTCTGCCCCTGTCCTGTCCTGTCCTAACTCTGCCCCTGTCCTGACTCTGCCCCTATCCTGTGTTGTCCTGACTCTGCCCCTGTCCTGTCTTGACCTGTCCTGTTGTGTCATTGTTTTGCAGTTTGCAGTTATCCCTTTATTAGTCAGTCTGTTAAAGTGGCCAGCTCACCCTTCCCAGAATCTAATTCCTTGTTTTAATTTATAAATGGGCCAGTACATTTTGAAGGCATGTGACTGCAGCAACACCGCAACAATTTCACTGCTAGTGATCCCCCTCAAATCCCATCTTGAACTTTTTCTTCATCAACATGTCATGTGGAAGGTTTAAACACAACAGGCCTGATATCTTCTTCCCTTCATGGCTCTCCGTGAGACAGCCAAAGCAAGTTCTGGTCCATTACAGCAGAATGGCCATACAAAAAGAAAAGAGATTGGCTGAAAGAATTGAAATCAAACTATTCTGACAATGTCTTATATTTCATGTCACAATTTAAGATCTATGGTCTGTGACGGTCTATGACGCCACATTGTTGTGGATGGTTGTAACAGTATAATATCCGTGGCATTGAAAATAGTGACATGCAACTTCAGTGCAGAGGCTTCTGGGAAGGGTGAGCTGGCCCCTTTAATACCCTGCTGTTTCTTTGGCTCAGTCCAAATACTCAGTATGCACTAATGTTGGTTAAGTACCTACTACGGCCACAATTCAGACATACACACCTCCGCAATTTTACCTGTCCTTCGCCCTGGTTGTTTACAGATTATGTATACCCACGTATGTCATAAATATATTTATAGAAGGGCCCAAAAAACATGTACACATCTCAACATGAAAAATATCTGAATAAAAGCTGTATTGCAGTATACACATCTCTACACCTCTCTGCACACTCTACACACTGCTCTTGCGTCTCTACACATTGATGCCATAATTGAATTTGCATTTATTATTTTTATTATTATTATTATTATTATTATTATTATTATTATTAT
>JAQMCW010000003.1:6535670-6549434 GCA_030068335.1 Chrysichthys cranchii
GTGTGTGTGTGTGTGTGTGTGTGTGTGTGTGTGTGTGTGTGTGTGCATGTGTGTGTGTGTGTGTGTGTGTGTGTGTGCAAGCAAGTGTGGGGGTGGTTGAGCTTGCTCCTTTAAACGCACAATGCCATATTTATAAGCCTGTATTTATAAACACATTTGCATAGATCAAGATGAAAAAGTTGTTTGAATTGGGGGGCCATTTGCATTTGGCGAAACATATGGCATAGCCGCGGAAGCCACGGGCCATGCCTTCATTAAGCCAGCTCCGTTTCATCAGCGCCGCGCGCATCCCACTGTGCTCTCCTGCTGAGCTGCCTTCTGTCCCCGAAGGTTCCTCTGACAGGGGACAATATGTCCCCAAGGTGAAACGCACCCTGCTCTCAATGATTATTTAATCTGACTCACGCATCGCTCCTAAAAGGGATGGGACAGAGAGGTACAAAGTGGCTATTTTTTTGTGCTTATAATTAGCAAGACTTGGGCTACAGGTAAAAGATCACGTGGCTGTCTGGTAAGCGTGACTGCAGAGTAGTATGCAGTAGAGGAAAAGTGTGTGGGCATGCTTGCGTGTGCTACAACTGATTCTCTTCTTCTGCTTCACAGAAACAGGCCAACAGATAAACGTACCATGTAGAAGTGTTAAACTGTGCAGTGGGATTTGCATGGAAGCCTTTTTCAGCCATATGACATATTGCTTATTGTCTTGCAGTTGTGAGGGTTTTTTTTTATTGTTGCAAGTTATTTTCATGCAACAGATTTCCAAAGTTAAAGTTATTAAGACCCAAGTGTGATGATGTCATCTGGGTATTAGTTATTAATATCAAACAATTGCGACTTATTGCTTTGGTTTCCAATAATCAAAGCTCAAAAAAAACAAAAAAAAAACAAACCAGCAGTGTCTAACCAAGCAATGGGACCTGCTGTTGGTGTGGCTTGGTTAGAGATAGGCTTGGCACAATGTCACAGTAACTTGGACAGAGATGCGAGAATGAAAAGTTGGAGCTGTGTGATGTTATCTCGCAATTGTAAGATAAATTTGCGTAATATTTTCTCATATGTTGGGCAAACAAGCTTCCGTAAATTTGTCTGGTTAACTGAAATGGTCAGAATTGATGTCTATTTCTATTTTAAGGGCTTAAATGTCCATTATGTAGGATTCAACCACCTTCATGGCCCTCCCTTACACCTCCCTTTCCAAGCATGTATTAGAACATACAGTGGCCATCAGGTGCCTGTAGCATACTTCCAAGCACTTTCTTGCTTTTTCCTGTGCTAAACAATGACACTCCTCCATGTTTTTTTATTCAGGTTCTCAGACTTAGCCAGCACCAGTGAACACTGATTCCTCTTCTTTCTCCTTCCTTGTCTTCCTTTGTTTTTATTTGTCACCCTTCCAGCACCTCTTCCAGACTCACACTGTCACTTGAAAAATGGGTAATGCGGAAGATGCCCTCTAGAGGTTTTTTCCGATCTGGGCTACTGTAGTGGCACAGCATGGCAGCTCTGTAGAGGTGGACCCACTCCCTATGTAGATATAAAGGGCTTCTAAGCTAACAAAAACACAATGATTTGTAGTTACAGGTAATTATACAATCATGGCAACATACTTATGAATTCCAGAAGAATATTCTGGAGCATATACTCCGTTTCTGCTAATAGATACCCTCAAAATCCTACAGTAGCTACATAGTGGATCTATAATTGTACAAACTTAACTTCAGAGAGTGCATTAAAATACCTTAACCTTTGTTCTATTTCTAGTTTGTCAGATTTGGTATCAAAAATAAACACTCTCTAGTTTATACTCTGACTAATTTACATTATTATATGATACACATGTAGAATTTATCCTGTTGCACAACATGGCCAGAAGTGTATGCACATCTGATCATCACACCCATATGTGCTTGTTGAACATCTCATTCCAGATTTAATCCATTTTATATATGTTATATGTTATAATAGCATCCATTCTTCTGGAAAGGCTTTCCACTGGATTTTGAAGTGTGGCTGTGGGCATTTGTGATCATTTAGCCACAAGAGTGTTAGTGAAATCAGGCACTAATGTTGCATGGGAAGGTCCTGGTGTGCAGTCGGTGTTCCAGTTCATCAGAAAGTACTCAGTGGGGTTGAGGTCAGGGCTCAGTGAAGGACACTCGAGTTGTTCTACTCCAGCCTTGGCAAACCATGTCTTCTTGGAGCTTGCTTTGTGCACAGGGCCATTGACATGCTGGATCAAGTCTGGGCTTTTTAGTTCCAATGAAGGGAAATTGTAAACTACAGCATACAACGACATTCTTTATAAATTTGTGGCGACAGTTCGGGGAAGAACCACATACGGGTTTAATGGTCAGGTGTCTACATATTTTTGCCCATCTAATGTATCTATTTACCTGCTGTTGGTAACTAGTCAGGTTTAAAGTGTGCTCCTTTGCTACATTTACTAACAGCCTGTTGGGTAAATGGCAAATATTTATTCAATTTGGGAGCTAATTATCAAAAGGTCATTTATATCAAAAATTGGCCTGCTGTACACATGTTGGATTTCTCAAGCAGTCAATAATTCTATCTGCATATGCAAAGTATCTTAACGAATAACTTATGACATTCTTATAATTGTATACCACAATTACTTTGAATTCTCAAAGTCTGATCGTTCCCAAGGTGACAATAGTGACAATAGGGTTTAGTGCAAGGCAAATGACTGCTAAATAAAATACACATTATTTTAACAAATGAAAACTGTGTGATCAGTGATATGGTGAAACTTTTTTATAAGGAGTGTCTCCAGTGTCCCTGTGTTGTAAAAGTAAGCTTTCAGATGCAGGAAGGTCTTTAGGACATGGGTTTCTTGGGAACATGATAAGCTGCAGGTGGGGTTTTTTTTGTTTGTTTGTTTGTTTGTTTTTTTGTTGGTCTTATTAATTGCAAGAGAGGGGAAAAAATAAGCAAACTAGCTACATATGTAAACTTGATTGAATACATTCTGCAACACTAAATATGACATTGTTTCATGCTTTGTGGCTTATAAGAAAATGTAAAAAAAAAAAAAAAAAAGTGGTATAAGAGGAATAAAACACACCAGGATGTGCTGGAAAAGGGAAATAATCAACTTATAGGTCTTTAGGTTACAGTAAGTCCTTATGGCATTGAGTGCCATTAGACCATCTCATTGTTAATTATTTTCCTATAATAGCACTAGTCTTATAACTAGTGTTATGCTTATTCTTTACTCGTAGAACTGAAATAAACACGTACCTCTGTAAACCTTTATATCTCTCAGGACAAAGGAACATTTACTGTTTAGTTATTTACTCACTAACGCGTCCAGATTTATCGTGGCATCTGGTATCACATAATTCAAAGCCTAGGTGCGCATGCACATGCGCGCACACACACACACACACACACACACACACACACACACACACACACACGTTCTCATGTGAATGAGCCTCTCACAAAGCAGGCTGATGTGTTTTAACACATGATAGTCTCTGGTCAGCACTTTTCATAAGCATGTTATTCTAAGCATTGAAATCCAGTATGAGGGCAGATATAGTGTCTCTGCCACACGATTCTAATCCTGGCTGTTTTTCTGGCTATTTACATAACTGATCACATTTTCAACCGCCACTGGACTGAGGTGGTGCTGACTGAAATAACAAACACTCCAGAAATATACACTAAAACCCTGGGTGTCTGACCACCCTGGGTTTGAGAACAGAGTTGTACAGTGTTGCTCATGTGTTGTTCCATTTCAAACTGAAACAGTTGCCACACAGTTTGATGTCAGACAGAATATTTAATTACGGGATTGGAGAAGACGTGTCACAGATCTATTCCAAGCAGGGTTTTTGCAATGCGTTGCTTCAGAATCCAGGTTTTTGTTCAGAGTCATTCAGATGAATCTTTCAGACAGTCAGAGCCCTGATGATTTCTTGTTTAATATCATAACTTCTTTGAAAACAGATTGAGACATTTCCTAGTTTCTGACATGAGGTATAAAACATTATACGGCATGTTGTAAGAGGAGTATTGGTGTGATGCAACTCGCCTTGAAGCGGTGTTATTATTATTTTCCACTGACAGCATGTTGCAAAGTGTTTTATTCATCTTATACTACAGCAGTTTGTCAAACAAAAAAAAAGTTTTTTACTTGTGTAAGAATGACTTCATACATTTTAATCAATTTATAGTTGTGTTTAATGTTGTAGGCATCCACCAACCAGGTTAGTTCATCATATCACTTACTTTTGAGCAGCTATAAAAAGTTAGTCAGCTTCTTTTTTTTTCTGTTTTAAATTAATTAAAGAGTAAAAGTAACACATTTTTCTGTCTGGAATTATTTTACCTCTGACTGTTACAAAGTGCCTTCTGAAAATGCTGAATAACCTGCATGCTTTAATTTGATCAGCTGAAAATTCTCAAAATCAGTTATTTAAACGGCACTGTGGAATAAAGAAAAAAAATAATGCTTCACCCCAACTAAATCTGAAAAAAATAAAAAGAAGGAGAAAAACTAAGTCCAAACCATTTAACTGCTCTTGCTGTTAAAGCCCTGGAGAAATAGACTTAACTGAGAATCCCAGTTTTTATAAAGTACACATTCTTATCAAAATGCTAGTTTAACTAATTGGCCAATATGACAATACTTGCAACAGAGTCAAAAGCTGCACTTTTTGTTTGCTTTATTGGCGGGTTTGGGTGCTGGTGGTGGCCACCCCTCATCGTCGTTAAGTTGGGAATTAAAATACGAGGGCATGTGAGATGGTTGTGTTATTAAGTCACACAATGAAGTATTCCAACTGGGGAAAACGCATCGAGTCCCTTAAATAAGTAATGATCGCCAAGATCAGAGGAACTGTACAATACAGCAAATCAACTTAAGCACAAGCTTTGATAATGAGTCTTAATAATTTAAAATGTGTAATTATCCCTTTACAGGAAAGCACAACAGTAGCGGGAAGCTGGAGGGATTTTGGCAATTAGTGCGAGATTGGGGTCACAAAGTCAGACCCAGTCCTGAGTGAAGGGGGCAGCAGGTACAGCAGTCGAGCATCAATATAGTGAAGAGTTGTAATGCTGTGAGGGGGAAAAAAAAAAGTTCATGAGGAAATCCTATGTACCCTGGTCTTACTTGATCAGTCATGGGATGTTGTGTGCTTCTTCAGGATTTCTCTGATAACATGGCTAACCACTAATAGGACCTTAAGGCTACCAGTAAGCATCATAAAAACCGTGCACCTGCTTTACTTCACACCATCTTCTTTCATATAAGCATAGCATTAATGATAGTAATTTTTCATACCATCACAGTAATCATAGTAATTTTATGCATATCATTACTTGGCAATTAAAGCTGATGTCAGTGACAGGACCAGTAGTGTTGGGCTTACATTCTTATATCTCCTAATCATCTTATTAGGTATCGGATTAGACTCGATTGTTAAGTTAAACGGGATCAAGACCTTTTCGACTGCCTGTTCACATGGTATTGCATGCATTGTCAAGGTTAGATCTAAGCTCGTTTGTATGATTTATTACGAGATTGGCACTGCTGTATTAATTCCGAGGGTGGTGTTAGAATTAACTAGTGTTTTGATGGCAAAGCAGCCATTTAACACTATGGTCAGGGTCACCTCTGATCTTTAATCTCATCTAACATCTGACCCACTGCAGAAGCATTGTGGCTGTTATAGTGGTGTTGACAGAAGGCTCTGGTACTTCATTGCTTCTCTTTGTCAGGCTTTTGTCTTAAGCGAGGGCTCTTATTTTCTATATTTCAGCCGGGTAAAAGGTCCCACATTTGCAACTTGAATAATTGAGATTAATCACCCGGCTAATCACTGTATTTGTCTTCCATCCATTTGTGTTTCACAATACACAGATGGAAAAAAAAGGGATGAAAAGAATCAGCGTTCCTATTAAATCACTATCTTTTAACAAGCAGCGCTCTCCTTTCATGCAGGAGGGCATTCAGTGGAGCCACTTGGCACTCATTGTTCGGTTAAATGAGTAATCATAACATCAATGAGGCAGTGAAACGCGATGCGGCGCACATTGACAACCTTTGCGCCCCTTTCAGGGAGGGGAGTTAATTTGATCACCATGATCTGGGCTCCTTTCAGGCACACGCCACCACAGCCAGCAGCTGGGAGGCCTAATCCCCCAAAAATCACACACCACAAATGCTCTGAAAGGGAGAAAATATGGGATCCAAATCACCCCTTTCAACACTTTGCCATGCATCAATCTAGTGGGCGCTAGACCAGCGTTAGGATCCCTATCCTGCTCTCATCACTGAGTATCACTCGTGCAGTTGCGGCTGAGCCAGGATGAGCCTGCGAACCTTAATTGCCAGATGGTGAATATTTATCTCCCCCCTTCTTCACTCAAAAGTTGCATTAATTGCAGGGTGGCCCGGGGGCTGAGTTTCCCTGATCAGAGTGATAGAAGCCCATGACCCTGATTAAATACCCCCCAACCCCCAACCCTTGTACACGAGTCTGCGGCAAAGGTGGCGCTGGCTGTGTGCAGGGTGGTGATGGTGGGAGTGGGAAGTTTGAATTCTTGCCCCAGTCATTTGCTTATTGAGCCACCTGGGCCTTGACACTGGCGGGTGGGGGTGTGGAGAGGTTGTGTGTGCGTGTCTATGTGAATAGCTGCAGTGGGTTGGCACAGGGAGGGCTTAAGGGGTCTCGGCATTCTCCGAGCCCTCTATCCTCATCTTCCCCCACCTCCTTTTTTCCCCTCCAGCATGGCGTGCTGCCCCACAGCAGCTCTCTCTCTCTCTCTGTCTGTCTCTCTGCGAGTGCGGCCTCGTTTACATATCTCCCAGAGATGTAATTGAATTAAATGAAGCTTCTGGAGGGCAGCTGTGGCAGCTGCTGTTTGTGGCATGTCAAAAGGGCCGCCACTTTAAGAGCACTTACATATGCTCCAAATTAGCAGGTCAGATAGGCACACGCGCTCGATGACAGGGGCACTGCTGCCAGCGCAACAAGGGGCCCTGCAGCTGTGGGCAATTCACTCTGAAGGGCCTTTATCACAGGCTCATTATCTGTGTGCGTGTGCGTGTGTGTGCGTGTGCGCGTGTATGTATGTGTGAGAGAGAGAGGAACGGGGTGACTGTGTGTCGAGGCTCACAGGTGACTGAGGTAATTAAAGAGTATAAGATGGCCTATTAGGCTGCTAATAATAAGTGGAGGCGTTTAGGTCATGGAGTCACGACATAAGGGTCAGTATCCAGGGCTTTAGTGGAGATATTAGTAAATAAGATTTTATGTGCTCTTGGATGTTGATTTGATATACCCTGTTGAAGTTTTGTACAATTCTGGCTTTATAATCTGAACATCGATGCGTTACTATTGTTCCACTTAAAGAGGTTCAACACTGGCTAATAAATCTCAGCACACAGTGGGAGGCAAATATTAAATAGACATTTTTTATGTTTATTTCCTCAGAAAAAATCACTCACTGCTGCTTCCAGGTAGGGAATCTGTTCATTTCATTTCATAATACACTCAATCATCCTCAGTAAAGGCTGTTATCTGGTCTAGTGCATTCAAAGACTATCCTGTGAACACTGGGCATGAGACAGGAATACATGCTGATTTGGATGCCATTCATTCACACCTAGGGGGATTTTAGGGTAGGAGATCCTCCTGCCATGTTTCGGGCCAGTTGGAGGAAACTGTAGAACCCAGAGAAACGCACATTCTCACAGGGAAAACATGAGAAACTCCACACACTCAATAATCTGAGCTCAAGAACAAACCGAGAACCCCGGAGCTGAGAGGCGGCAGTGCTGCCTCCTACACCACCTCGCTGCCATGAACCCACCGTCACAAACAATTAGAGAGTCAGTTTTACCAGGTCTGCTCACGATACCGAGATCAAAGTAATACAATATAGTGATGTTTTCAAATTCTGTTCAATTTTGTGCATAGTTCTTTTAATGATGGACAAATGTCTTTGTAGATACAGAAGCATAAAGTGAGATTTCTTTATTAAATCCATGACTACCTGCCAGGGTGAGAGATTTCATTTCAGTATACACAATAATATGTGACCCATGCTGGCATAATGAGTCAGAATGAGAATTTCAAAAGTGAGTTATTGTCACTTCCACATTGTCCATCTAAAGACCTTCAAAATGCGGCATGGTTTGTTGAAATCAGACAAAAAATAACCGAGTTACATCCAACTGAAGTCGACCACGTCTAATGGGGTTTGGAAACTCGCTTTCCGTCGGTTCATAAAAGCATCATCGGGAATTCCATGTGTATTATCAGGAAGTAGAGGAACTACGCTTCACAACAATACCAAACGTATAGGGGGATTCCCCCGTCTCGCCGCGAGCGTGGTGAAAAACATGTATTTATCATGAAATATTACGACAAAGGACTAATTAATGAAGACATCCGAATGAACATAATGAACAAAACTTTAAAATAAAAGTAGTTTGGGATGTTTTCTTGCTCTTTTATAATGGGGATAATTAAATGAGGGCTGTGTGGACTCCTTTTTGAGAATCTCATTTCAACTGAAACCATGTTTTGCCTCTTAGCTCATAATGAACCTATGCTCATTCCGACTCATTATATCAACACGGGTCACACATATATTTATATATATTATTATATACAATAAATCTTGGATTGGCCCGCATATAGAATGCACTGTGATATTTTTACACAGTGGTATTTATTGGGTTTACATTGGATTTGCAGTGCATTTTGGGTAATATTATTGTGAACTAGGGCATTTAGGGAAAAACATAATAGACTGACATGCCAAATAGTACAATATGTAGTACCAATTGTATTCTTTTCTTGGGAAATCTTTAAAAACTTGAAAGACTTTACTAGGATGTGGCAACTTCAGAGGGCTTAAGGTCTTTACCCATACATGATTACACGAAGAAACCATGCGAAAGTGCAAAAAAATTGATGGTCTATTTAATGCAACATTAAAATTCATATTAAACCCAATGAGATTCTTTGAGCACTTCACAAAAATAATGGCTCGACGATGGAGTAGACAAGAAATGATGCACTGGTGTTTATTCTTTTACTCAAAAACAGGAAAGAAGAAAAATGAGTACATCATATTCTGAGTATGAAGTCAAGCAAGTGAGAATGTGGGGAATTTCCCTGCTTGGTTCAAGAACTGAAACTCTCACAAGCTATAATACATAAACCACATCACAGTAGTGGGCTACGGACCATAAACTGTACACCCACCATTTTTATTGCCGAGCGTCTCTTGTATATTTTTTTCCAAACATTGTCTTGTTGCCCTTGTCAAACAGTGCTGGGATTTGAGACACAAAATGAACGAGACACTCCACTATGCCTGCAGCAGTGTGATGATGTTTCCACAACCTATGGACTGATTGGTTGAATGCGTTTTTTTTCGTGGATGAAGTGCTTGAAAAATTAAGCCCGTTGTGAAAAAAAAAAACAAATCACTTTTTAGCGCGTGAACGTTCGTTTTTGATGTGAACGTGTTCGTTTATGGGATAGTCATTCGAAAAACTGTATCGTTGGACGAAAAAAATCATAATGAGAGATTGTGCTGTATGTTTAACGACTTTTTAAATGGATAAACACCTCACAGGCACTGTGTGGAAGTCTGGCAAAACATAATGCATAATGAATCATGTTGAGGCTGAATTTAGGAAACTAGCCAAAAATGCTGAAAGATTTTTGTTACTCTGCTACTAATCTACTTTGTCATTTCTACTTTAAGAAAACTTTATTGAAGACATTTACTACCATTGACTTAGTGTTCTGCTTGCAAAGATCACATTGTGTAAAGACTCAGTTTAACGAATGCAGTGGTAAACACTCCGTCTGCTTAAAGAAGTCTAAAACCTTGCTAGTGAAGTGAGCGTTTTTTCCAGTTGGTCAAGTTGTTGGATAACTCGTGAATGGACGTGAGCTTAATCGTTTCAGTTTGTAATCAAGGAATGATCAGATTTTGACAAAACGTCTGCAATGATCCTGCACTGTCACATCATTAAAACAGTGTGGAAAGTGTATACACTTTGTACCAGTGACTGTGGGCAAAGTTTTAAATGCAAAATTTTTCAGTGAACTAAAATACATTTCGAGAGAACAGAAGTGACTGAATTATTTGACGATTATTTCTCCTCCAATGTGAGCTTGAACAGAAATCAGTCGAGTAGAAGCAGTGAGTAACTTTTCCTTCAGGTGAAGAGACTGTCACGAACGCGGTGTGGGCAGGACACATACGCAGTGAGCCGCTGAATAAATATATATTGATATATTTATTTAAAAAAGAATATGGCAAACAAGTCCAACTCAGCAAGCACAAGAGGATATCCAAACAACGAGCAGAAGGTCAGGCGATCGGGCAAACAAGCAATACTGGGCAGAGCAAAAACGTGAATCGTGAAACAGAGTCTAAGGTCAAAACCGGAAGAACAAAACAAGGCAAACTGGGGCAGAGACGAGATTCGTAAACTAGAAAGAAAACGGGTCGATACACACAAGGCAAAACAGGGATCAGAAAGGCTCGGTATAGACAGCGTCTGTGAAGAGCGTTAATACTTCGCGACGTGTGTTTCAAAACTAGAGTCTTATATAGTCCTTGTGACAAGGTTCAGCTGGTCCTCATCACGGCTTGATGACCGTGAGCGCAATGTCTGCGCATGAGCCGCTGGCGCTATCGTGCGGATCACTACAGCGTCCAAGAAACGCATATAGTTCAAGCGGTGCGCTTTCGTGCAGTTCACTTCTGCGTCGCAAAAACGCATACGGCAGGGAGAAATCCTGACAGAGACCGACAGTGTTATGGGTGATGCGTTTCCATGAGTAGATTAGGTTTTTAATGCGGGATATCTCTCAGCGGATTTGAAATGGAATTTTTTAAAAATCAAAGCTTGCCACTTTTGGGGATAAGCTCACTTTAAATGATAAAATTGTACTTGTTTCTTGAAATATGTGCAAAATTGAAACGGAAGTCCATATATCTGTCCATATACAAAAAGGGCAGGCCAAAAGTAAGTATAGAGTACTGATCGGGTGATGTTTAGTCATGTCATGGTCATGTTTTGCTTGAAATGTCCTCCATTGTAGCGTTCCTAGAACCTGTACTCAACACTGTGACACACAGTAACACGTGTTCCAGTCAGCATCATTGTCTCTAAATGCTTGTGAGATGAACTCCTTCAAGTGCTCTCAAGC
The DNA here is from genome assembly GCA_030068335.1 of Chrysichthys cranchii. Lineage (NCBI taxonomy): Eukaryota > Metazoa > Chordata > Actinopteri > Siluriformes > Claroteidae > Chrysichthys > Chrysichthys cranchii. Next base: position 6,546,887 of record JAQMCW010000003.1, read on the forward strand.
AATTAAAAAAAATTAACCGAATTGATTAGATACTTTATGATTTAATGCCTCCTCTTGTGGTATTCACAACTTCATAAGCGGAAATTTTCTGAAAGCTCAGAGTTCAAGAGGTGTGGTGTGTGTTGCTGATGTTTTCAGAAATGGTAGTGGCATGGAAGTAGATATTTTGGTGGATGGTGCATTAATATATTGTGATTTTAGTGGTATAGAGTTTTCTTCATAATTTTATAATATGTCTGAGGGAAATGGTGATGTTCCCAATACCCTGCATCACATGACGAGATGGGTTTCTCATGTTAGCATCAGGGGAATAGCTAATGTGACCTCCGAGCTCGCTACTAAGTGCTTTGCACTGAGGTGATATTTCACGCTTGAATTACTCCCTTGGTACGAAAAATCCAGAGATTGCACAGAACAGTGCTCTTCCTAACAGCTCCATCTGGGTTTTTTTTTTTTTTAGCTAAATTTTTCATTCACTGATCCAATGTTTTGATGTCTACCACCATGTTTACAAAGCTACTCTGGATGGTTACATTTAGTGCAAATTGTGCTATCCACAGTAATTCATGGGTTCAAGGCTCGTGTGATTATTCAGCAATACATTTTTTTTTAGAATCAATTAATCGAAAAAAATGTTATTTTAATAACCAGTTGCACCTATACCCACAACTAATATTACTAATACTAATAACATTAATTGTGTTTTTTCCACATTCAACACAAAATGACTTTTGTGTTGTGACTTTTAATGACTAGTGACCAGGCTGCTACCCTGACACCAGCTTCTGGCAGTGTTCCTCAGGAATCTTAGCCCATTTCTCATGGGCAATGACTTCAAGCTCACTGATATTTTTGGGCTGTATGCTGCAACCGCCTTCTTCAAATCCCACCAAAGATTTACTTTGGGGTTCAAGTCAGACAACTCTGACGGCCAATCTAGAACCTTCTGAGACCTTTTCTGAAACCAAGCCTATAGAAGAAAGTGTATGTATTTGTAAACACAGGGGGTCCTCCGGTTACGATGCAGTTCCGTTCCAACAACAGTGATGTAACCCGAATTTTGGTGCAAGTCAAAACACACCCTAGCCTAAGTCACGTACCTATCTTAACACAGTTGTAAAATCATAATCTAGAACATAAAAACACAACTAAGCCACAGAAAAAGGAAAAGGACATAAAAATACTGTACTGTACACTGCACTGTAGGAACAGAAAACCTGATCTCTTTACAATGTCTAATTTCACTTCCATCATGATGGTTATCCTCTTCATTGAAGCACTATACCATCTGAAGACTCAGACTTTCGTTTAGCAGCCATGATAAGAGCCAAAAAGTCACCAAACAAAGCAACACAAACGGAACACTTGTGCTTTCTTTTACAGTCAACTTTGCCAACTTCCTCACTCATATACTGTGTTACTGTGTATTCTTCCGCTGAGGGCGAACTAGTTCGCCCACGTAGTCCGTAAGTACGATGCTAACGGCATAAACTGAAACACTCAAGTCTCAATTATTTTGAACGATTTTATGGGAGTGAGCGTCGTAAACTCGAAACACCAAATGTCGGGGCTGCTGTAACCCAAGAACCTCCTGTATACTTACATTTTTTTATGGTTTTCCTAGAAATGTGTTTCCTTTTCCATATGAGATCATTTTATGTGAATATCTCTTATTCTGTAACTTAACAATTGAGTTTACGCAAATGGCTTACGGAAAATGACTGTCCTGACTGAAATGAGTGGCCTTTAATCACTTTAGCTGTGTGAGCTGCGGTAATGAATGAAATAAATAAAGATAAATCGCCATGCGACGACATAAATGAGTCAAGGGAGTCATTTTCAGTTAACCATTTCAGCGACTCCACAAGCTGCCGAACTGTGCTTTCAGGGTGCGTTCGAACCGTATTATAAGCAGAAGACATTACAGAACATAACGTGGGAATATGAATGTGTTTTTAGACCTAACTCTCTCGGGGTTATACTTGTGCTGCCAGATTTTGTTCCCAAACTCCCGTAATCTACTGGGAAAATATTTACACGTCATATAATTTGTGGGAAAGGTGTTAAATCATTTCAGTTCTTGTGTCAGTTCTTGCTATAATGAATCTAATCGTATATATCACTCAGAGGTCTCACTTTGAATGCAGATGAGTACTTGCTTTGCTCAGGTTTCCAAGGTGTTGCTGCGATATTTGAATAATACTTGTCAGTGACTAATCAGCTGTTGTGAACAATTACCTAATGGCATGTCAATCAAAGGCTGTCAGTCAAAAAAGTGTTTTGCAATTATGTTATTTTTATTCCGAACTGGGTGATGTTTATGAGAAACAGGGCCTTATGTAATTGCAGTGAGCGTTACCTAAGAGCTGTGCCGTTTGATTAGCCACCAGTGTGATTGAGAGCAATAAATAAACTGGCTCGGGATACGAGTTAGCTGCACAAACAACACTGTGTGCGTGTGTGTGTGTGTGTGTGTGTGTGTGCGTGTGAGTGTGCGAGCGTGCGAGCCTGTGTGGGTGTGTGGGGGGGGGGGGGGGGGGGGGGTGTG
>JAQMCW010000003.1:6561486-6573321 GCA_030068335.1 Chrysichthys cranchii
CCAAAATGGCGCCCATAGTGTCGAACTTCCGTACTTTCTAATTATCAACGTATTTTCCGGCCAGTAATCCATCTTGCACGTAGTGCTTTAGAATCTTTGGTGGTGCCTGTGGTTCATGGACACCTTGCCCTACGAACGATTTGGTTCGCGACCAAAAATTTCATCTAAAAAAAAAAAAATGCATTGGTTCGCATATAAAATTTGGTCGACGAACAGATTCCTTGATTGACGTCATCCCAAGCCCCCATACACCGAGACAATGCATTCCCTACCGGTCTCTAGCAGCCTTTAGCGGTGATCTGACGCGCTCTCAGCGCTTTATAGCCATGAAGTTCAAACAGTAGCCCCCCAACCCCACTTCCTCTTTTCCATTCCTTCACGCCCGAACTCCTCCTGTATACTGTTTTGTTTTTGTTTTTTTTACTTTAGTTAATAAGTTTCTTTTATTATTAATGTATTCTTTATACTGCAGTAATCCCTGCTATATCGCGGTTCACATTTCCCACCACCGGCTATTCGCTGATTTTATTTCGGCCAATCGGAATGCCCTATTCATTTAACCTTGGTTGTGATTGGCTGCTGGCTACGACGCGTACGCAATCAGCAAGAAGCAACCAGCATTCACCAACAACCCAGGTCTTCGCCTGTAGCATTACTCACATGTGAATAGTTCTGCGAATTCTACACAAAATTCACCTTGCTATATGCTCACAAATGTTTTCTTTATGTGTTTAATTGTGTCTAGAAAGTGTTTAAAGAGTGTGGGAGGATCATTTAGGGCTTAAACTATTTTTTTTTTAAAAAGTATTTGGGGTTGCCATGCGTGTATTGCGGATTTTCGTCTTTCACGGAAAGTTTCGGAACGTAAACCCCGCGAGAGATGGGGGTTTACAGTATATTGTGTGTTTCTTTAAAGTTTTTCCTATCAAAACCAGAAAATTAACTAACACAAATTATTATTTGGTAGGCTTGTGAGCGAATTAATTGAATTTCAATGCTTTCTTATGGGAAAAATTGCTTTGGTTCACGTACAAATTGGTTTACAACCACTTTCCTGGAAACGATTGTGTTCGTGAGCCACAGGCACCGCAGTATATAATGTACAGTAGCTCATAACCTCTGACCTATAAATGCAACTTAACAGCATACTCTGTCACTTTTACATGGCATAACAAGCGATGTTTCTGTCACCGTCATGTTTTCTACTCTTCTCTTCTCAAAGTTGGGTCCGGACACCTCCTGGTTAGCGTGAAGCATATGGGAAGTATGAGTGAGTTTAAAAAATTGTTACAGGAAATCACCGCCTATTATTATATTATTATTAACTTCTTCTTATTCTTAAGTTAGTCAAACTTGGTCACTTCAGTCTCATGGCTTTTAACATGTTCAAGCCTCAATAACTTCATAAACAAGTAGCCTGTAAATAACATCAACTGAAATCCAAATTTAAGAATTAAAAATAAAATAGGTTGTAATGCAGTTAGAATAACCTATTTTTGCCAAAAGTTTAAGAACGTCTGTTGTCTTTCACCGTTATCTCTCTGAATGTCTTGTTTCTCCTGTATTATTTTCACTACTGACTTTTTTTTTTAAATTACTTTATTTTTCTGTTATGTGTTCTGTTATGCACAAAAATCGGTGCGTTCAATTCTAATCTATATGATATTCACTCTTCATGATGAATTAAACCGTTGAGTGGTAGTGAAGTCAGCACCACGCGCTCAGTCTGACATCCTGGTTGGGAAGGATCTGTGATGTGTGGAAGAGAGCGGAGTGTAAATCAATGGAGTGTGTCTGCCGTATGGATGCAGTCAGTGCTGGAGGTGCCGTCTCTGTGCCTGGTGCAGAAAGGCCAGCTTCGAGCACACCACAACCACGTGAATGAACCTACTGTGCATGTCAAAATGAAACATAGGCTGAGAATCATTTACCACTGCCAGCTCATTACAAGACCGATTATGTACCATCAAAGAATGTATTGTGTTGTTCGCAGTGTATATATCAAGTGAAAGGGAAGGGCACTTTAGTGAGATTGCTGCTTTATTCTGATATTATAAGAAGGTGAGTTCAAATATTTCCAGCATCATGCTCGTATGCCTTGTGAAGATTAAATGGAAAAGGCTGGTGGCACAAAGGTGTGTGTGTGTGTGTGTGTGTGTGTGTGTGTGTGTGTGTGTGTGTGTGTGTGTGTGTGTGTGTGTGTGTGTGTACTCTGTATGCTCTGTGTCTGCATGCTCACAATAATGATTCAAATTATTATTAGCAAATTCTTGCACCCACTTGCAAAAATGGAAAATTTATGTAACAGATAATAGTCAAAAGACAGGAAATGGAACAGGCTCGGGTGCAAAATTGCTCACTTCTCTCTAAATTCAGCCCAACAGGAAGAAAGCAGCAAACAAACAAAAGAAAAGGCACAAAATTATCAGGATTAGAAACTGTCAGTTCTCTCTCTCTCTCTCACACACACACTTTCCTTAACCACCTGACATATAAATAAGACCTTAAAATGGACCTCTCAAATTGAGCCCCGGCTAAAACAACCAAGTCATTTCACCTCCCGACAACAATTGATCAATTGTAATTACCGACCTGCGGATTGACCCTGTGGTCCGTCTGCTGTCCCTGGAGGGACCCTACAGAGCGAGCCAGCCCCCAGTAACAGGTAGACTCTGTAGGACAGTGCAGGAGACGGAGGATTTTAATTGCTCTGTGCAGTGCGTAATTGAAGGTTCAAGAGTGCTGCCATGAAGAGTGTGACTTCACTTGGCCTTGTCTAATTAATCCCGTCACACGATCCTTCTGCCTTCAATTTTCACGTTTGGTGAGGTGAGAATAAAGCTGGAAATATAGGTTTGTAACTGTATGCCTCTTGCTGAGCCAGATGCACACAAATAAAACCATATGGAGGAGGGAGATTGTGCTGGGATTGCAACTTGAAGCGTTTCTTTGGAGACTCGGAGAGAGTTCAGTCGACTACGTACAGCTACAGTAGCCATAAATAACTTGTTGTGATTTGGAATGAATTTGAAATTTGAAAGCTGTTGCTGCATCAAAATTTAGATTTCTCCGTCGAATGCGTGTTGAATTATTAAACAAGCTTTGAAGACATGATGCCCTGTTGTGTCACGTACACAGCTAATGGGACATATTCACAATTATGCACATCTTTAACATAGTGTAGTTTAACACAAAATGCTGCTGATGTCACTGTGATGAAAGTGCTGGATCGTGCACTTATTGTACAACAGCGCGTCGAGAGGATGCGTGACGGACTGCTTGTTGGCAGACAATGAATGAACTGCTTTAGCAGGAGAGTAGAGGGGGAAGGGCAGCTCGCAAAGCCAAAGCTGAAAGCTTGGAATTGCATGTGGATCTGCCCTGCTAGTTTCTAGCTTGGATTCTTAATGCTAATCATGAATCGAAAGTGGAGAAGAAACTTTGGCTTTTTAGAGTCGTTATCAAATTCATTAATAAGAGTGCTCAAAGGTGACCTATAATGGAAGTCTTAAGGGCGGTCGTTGAGTTGTCATCAAATGTTTTTAATACATCACTGTATAATGCCAATTCATACCTACTGCAATGTAAAACCGGCATTCGTCGAGTGAGACAGTCCTGAGTGAATGTCGTATGAATTTCTAGTCTTTTATTCAACTTGTGAACATTATGAAGTTTTGCTTTACACTTTTGCACGTAAAAAAAAAACTTAAAAAAAAACTTGATTATAAAAAAATGATTACGGTTACTTGCAGTTTCCTGAAGAGTTTGTTGTATCTAGGTGAGATGAATCCAAAATGAAGGTAAGTCCATGTTTAGGTGTAATTAAGAATTAATTCCACATTCGTTTTTGAAAAATGCATTCATGAATTAATACAACAATCTGACAAAGGCTACACTCACTTTACTTTTACTCAATTCACTTTAGATTTTTTTGCCTTAACGTGACCCGGATCTGATCTTTTCAGGTCTTTGTGGGTACAGAAATCCGATCTTTTCTAATCAGATTAGAGTCAATTTCATATATGGTCCTAGATAAGATGTATATCTGATTGATGGCCATGTGATATGAATGAGCATCATTAATTGCCTATACACATACACTGAGTGCTATGATCTTCAGCCAGCACTGGTAACATGTCAACACAACAGTGGAGGAGAACTACAGCTGATGAACTGTTTGCAGTCCTCCAGAGCAAAATACGCTGCATGCTTTAGCTACTAATATGATCATTTTTAATATCAGTTCTAATATCATGAGTGGTCTCAGAAATATGACTTTTTGTTGTTGTCGGTGATGCAGGTGTCTTGTGCAAAATGTTTCAGAACGCACATGCGTGCTGCTTTGGAGGACAGATGCGTTCTCATCACAGTTTGATCCAGGTCACTTTTAATCATGAATGTGAGCAATTAATATCAGCAAATCCTACTGCTACTCCTCCTTTTCAGCTGTTCCCTTCATGGGTCACCACAGTGAATCATCTGTCTCCATCTAACTCTATTCTCTGTATCCTCTTTTCTCACACCAACTAACTTCATGTCCTCTTTCATGACATCCATAAATCTCCTCTCTGGTCTTCCTCTAGGTCTCCTGCCTGGTGGTTCCAACCTCAGCATCCTTCTACTGATATATTCACTATCCCTCCTCTGTACACGTCCAAACCATCTCAGTCTGGCCTCACTAACTTTATCCCCAAAACATCTAAAATGCGCTGTATCTCTGATGTACTAATTTCTGATCCTATCCGTTCTTGTTCCTCCCAAAGAGAACCTCAGCATTTTCATCTCTGCCACCTCGAGCTCTTTCTCTGGACTTTTCCTCAGATAGGCAAATCCGATCTGAGCAAAACAAAAATCAGAACTGAACAATGAGGCTCATAATGTGAACGCAGCCAAAAATATGTTTCTCATTATGATTCACTGACTGCTCCAACAACTGGCCTTAGACTTAAACAGGTTTTCTGTTCTGATTTTTTCTCGGTGCAGAGAATCAGGACAAAATTATTTTCTGTGGTAATTGCACATTAGAGGTCACAATTTGTATCTGTAAACGCATCTGTATCTGTTTAGTGCTCCAAATGTCTGCATCTGTTTTTCAGATTAAATACAGCGTGGTCATGGCCTAAACCCAGAAGTTTTTTTTTTGTTGTTGTTGTTTGCTTTTTTTATATTTTAATAGAGATGGGTGCGGGACTGTTCTTTTTTTCTTTTTAAAACCTGCTTGTGCATTTATTAGTTTTTGCACCTGTCTGCATCATTTTCTAATTAATTTTGTTGGTTCGATTTTCCAAAATTAAAGAAAATTAGCCTAATTTTAAGCACAACAGAGCTGGCCCAGCAGCTACATTAAATGATGAACTAATGAATGAACGAATGAATGAATGAATGAACGAACGAACAGTGTAAAAGCATTGCTACAAATGCATCATTATTATCCACATTCATGAGCATTCTTTCTTTGTTCCAGAAGCTTCATATCTAACGCTCGCTAACGTTTTGTCTAGTCTCCGCCAGATGCCAATTTTCTGGCAAGCTATGTAATAAACAAATAAACATGAAATAGAAATACAAGTTAAATATGTAAAACTTTAGTTTTTGCAGTTTTCCTGTAATACCAGATGCAACTCAGTGAATCAGTGAAAGCTTGAGTCCGAAACATAAGGCTGAATTCTGAGCCAGCAGAATGTGAGACTGGGCTCTTTTCAGCAGCTTGGGTCTTTAGCAATGGCTAAGCGTTAGCCTCTGTTGCTTGCTGTCACTCTCTGTACACCAGTGAAGCAGAGCAGAAGCTGAACAAATAACCCATTAGCCACCCAGCAGGTTTAATCACAAGCATGTTGGCTAACTTTCACAAGGAGGAGTCGATATCGGCACTTTCTTGCTCTGTTTATACAGTTACATATGTCTACATCCAGAAGACCCCGAGCTCACGCCTGAGCAGAGGCCGGTGGCGGAGTTGGAGAGCACGAGCACCGACGCCACCTGACTTCCTTCTGTTCTGTTCACAGCACATCTGAAGATAGCAAACGGCAGTGTTGCTCACACCCCTCCTCGATCAGCACATCGTCGTTGGACCCCTGCCACCGATCGCGAGCCAACCGAGTTAACAGACACTTCCGCTCCACACACAACGAACCATCTGTTTTTAAGGCAAAATAAATAATGAAATAAATGTCCCTCCTAACACCACACCACGTGTCCTCTTTCTAAAGCTGCATAACAGCGAGCTGTAATTTATGAGGGTTTGTTCTGACATGGCTCTACATCAGCCGCTAGTGTTTTGCTTCAATCTGGAGTGCTCTGTGTGTGCATGTGTGTGTTAGTTATTTTGCTTGGATTAGCATTTCCAGACGTTTTATCGTAATTGACTTGGCCAGGCTTCTTAACATGATCTTTCTCTATCTTGACTATGACGGTCGATGTGCAGAGCCAGGACTCCTGTGATAACCCAAATCTGAGCTGTTCTAGTTCTGGATGAACAACAAGACTGACGAGACCTACGGTTAACCTTCTGGACTATATGCCCGGATTGTATAGTGCCTTATTTCATACTTGATTTTGGATTATATCGTGTCGGTCAAAGTAGTAAATATCAATGTCAGTCGATAATAAGGTCCAGTTTCCTAAAACGAAATTATAACACAAGTTATTTGACTCCATTGGAGCTAGTGATAATAATCCTCTAAGACTGGTACTTGCTTATTTAATCACATTAACAATTAAAGATCTGTCTTTGTCTGTGAACCACGAAAATCCACAAAGGCCTCACTTTCCTCCAGCATTCAAGTTTCACACCTCAAAGTTCCAAATTATTATTCAGTTATTCAGTGAAACTAATAGGGAGGCATGCAATTGCAAGAGTGATGAAACTCATCCCTCTCTCCTTGCTGTTTATAATTATTCATGATATAAATCACCAAAATAATAGAGAAACATTGCTTTATCCGTGCTACAAATAGAACAATTTTATGTGTTGATCCAGCCTTAAATGAAATAAAATAAAAAAACATTAGTATGTTGTGTTTGGAGTCTATTTTTGTCACTGTTCTCATTCATTCATTCATTCATTCATTCATGAACCCAAGGAGGACTGAGCGTGATGCACCTTTACCCATACCGGGAGGTGCGAATTGTGTCTGTCTTCAAGTGCTACCACGACAATCCTGTTGCCTTTAGGGGTAAGACGCATTCACTTTTGTCATTAAGGAGTTAAGTTACATTATAACAAATGCATTATTTACCAGTTTTGACTCAAAGGCCATAGGTTAGCAGTGAGATTTAATTTCTCTGTAAAAACTAAGCAAAGGAGAGAAAAGAACGTCATCATTCAAGGAACCTGTTTCTGGGTTATTTTTTAAAGGCTATTTCAGGAGCTGGTTATAAATGTCCTTTCCTAAATTTACCTCGGTTACATTAGTCTCAGCACCACTCCTATTAGTGTATTTTCCAAGCTCCTAGATGACCACACTTCATCTGTGGAAATTACATGGGGGAAAGCACATGAATTGTAGTGTTTTAACTTTTTATAAGCAAGAGTTCATTATCTTTTCAGCTGCAGTGGATTTTCTGTTCTGAAAGGTTGATACCTGGGGAGAAGCTGAAGCAATTTATGAAGGTTTCCTTAAAGTGCTCGATCTTGTCGCACAAAGACTTTTAGGTATCATATTTCCAGACCTTGTCTCCAACCCCCCCCCCCCCTTTTTTTTTCTTTCCCTCTTTCTTTCTCTGGAGTGACAGATGGGTTGGCCCACCTCTCTGAGGACGGTCTTAGGCAGACCTGTGTACGCCTGACAGGATGGCACAGATCAGACGACATTGTGGAAGGTGAAGAGCCTTTTCATTCGCCAACATCACTGTGTGATGCGAGGCAAAGGGGGCCAGTGGCAGCCTGACTGGCTGGGACAGATTCAAAAAGTGCGAGACCCTGTTTTGTGTACAAAACGATGGCACAGGCAGCTGGCAGTAAGCGTATGACTGATAAGGCGCCGTTTGTCCAACGCACTAAATCTCTACTCCGTAACGCTAATCCGTAAAGGTAACTCCTTTCATGCACTTGAATTGAACCTTAAAGTGGTTTTAGGTTATACTGCTGATCAGTTCTTCCTCAAATAATGACTCAAACTGGCCATTTCGTATAAAAGGATATCGAATTAGAATATCTCATCAAAACTAGACAATTTATATTTACTCAATTACTTTATATTAGTTTTACTCAATTATAAAACTATTACTATATGTACATCATTTGTAAGGATTTGTATATTAGCAATGTTTTGGGTTGTTTTTTCCCCCAGCACATCTTGAAGTGTACTCCAGCAATATGCCATATGTTTGTTATTATTATTATTATTATTATTATTATTATTATTATTATTATTATTATTATTATTAAAGGACAACACGTGTTGTTTATGATTTTATAGCTACATTTACTGTAACAAGTTAGTTCGTAGTGTTATCACTTACGTTATAGCAGCTATAAACAGTATTTCCCTCACCAGCCTCCTGTTCCCCTGTCTCCTGAAGGTAAGGTAAGGTAAAAGTTCAAATAAAAAAATAAAAATAAACAAAAATCACGCCTTGCCATGTTAAGCAGACATCAGAAAGTGTAAAAGTCCCAGCTTTGCCGGGGTGGAAAATTTACAACGTGCTTACAAAGTAGATTCCTTCCATAAATATAAATGAGTATATCCATATCAAAAAAATGAGTGGTTTGTTTGGTAAATAACATAAAAAATCATTTATCATCATTAGATTATGTGAAGCATCTACTATACACATTCCTATGATACTATAGAAACAGCAAATATTCGTAGTAGTTCATTAATATAGACCTGTAAATTGCCTTGTAGCCAGCACAACCATCTGCCCATTCAGTGCTGCAGTACAATCACAATCCACTGAGAGATTTATTATTATTATTATTATTATTATAGTTATTATTCATTTTTAATTCCTACTGCACTTGTCTAAATTTTACTTATCTAAAGTATATTTGATTCTAAAGTATTTCCTTTAATCTTTCTTTGTCAATTATCTGGCATCTTTAAAAAAAAAAACAAAAAAAAAAAACCCTTAAGCATATTCTAAAATTAAAACAAAAGTAAAATCAAAAGTAGTGCTTCAGTAATCAGTTTCAGTAAAGTCATGCATGCTACATGGATTTTACTCTTTAAAAAATATCCTGCAGATGTAAAGTTCAAATCCATGCAATTCACAATCACACTCATGAACTGCTTCTCTGGATGTGTGTGACCCTTGGCTACAGAGATGCGCTCCAGCCAATTTCACCACTATATGAGCACACATCAAGAGCTATTCATCAGTGTCATGCATGTCTCCATAAAGCCCCAACCCTGTGGGGTTTCGTCTGCTGTAAAGCTGCCAAATGAGCAACGGCAGTAATGTAATGAGCGTGGACCAGTGGCGATGCCTAGAATCGGTCTCTACTCGCCGTCAATTACTGCTCCAGCATGAAGACGCTCTCTGGAGTCAGCAACAACTCCACCGTCTTTGATCGGCTTGCTGAGAGCAATTATCAACCGAAGCCTTGGCGCGTAAATCCGATATGAGATCAAAAAATGGAAGCTTGAGCAAGTAACGGATGCACCGGGGAGGCCTTCACGGCAATAGCGTTGCGTTTATTAAAATATAAGACCTTTTGATCGTGAGGCACGTTCATGAAAAAAGCGTCGTGTGTACAGGATAGGTGTGAAACCCGAAGAGGAGATGATTAGGTTGTAAATGTGCTCTGGTTGAGAGAGGCATTCACGCAGCGTTCCTGCTTTTAAGATTAATAAAACTCTAATCTCTGTGTTGTATAGCTTACATAAAGCTTCTTCAGTTGACCCAAATAATTAGACTTTGCACTGTGAATGATTTGTGTATTTTTGCTGTCAGTGGATGGCTGTCGACGTGCAGTAAGTGCTTTTTCTCAGGTTTTCTTATGTGCATTAAGACTTGTTGAGGTGCTCCAAACACATTTGGTTACACTAAGGCCCATTTGGTTTCATTTCACTTGTCAAACACCGCCAACTGGGACACAAACCATTTCCTATGAGCAAACATGGCATGCTGTAAAGCAGAGTGAGACAACGCGAGCCTCGGCAAACACGGAGGTGGATGGATGGGCACGGCGTGCCGGGCTAAATGGCTTAACACCAGCCACTCTGCTAATGGAGCTGACAGAGCGAGCAGGCGTTTGCTCACTGCACAATGGGGGGAGAACGGCAGAATTACTGTCAGCTCACTGAAACATATGGTCAAAGTGTTTGTTAAATACACATTTTAAGAGATTGGGGGAATTGATTATGCACTCGGCTGTTGATAGAGTTTCTGCAATGTTGTATGTACAAATGATTGATTTTTGAAAAATTTATAGCCTGCATTTTGCTATGATAAACAGAGGAGGAAAAAAACGAAATTGCTGACATGAAATAGGCACGGTGGCATTACAGTGACCAGAGAGCAGTGTTTCCATTTTGGTCAGGAAACACCATTTTGTAAAGGATTTGACTTTATGACCCTGGAAGCAAACCTGCACATTACGGGAAGATGAGTACAGTGGAGAAGTTGACAGAGTCAGAGAAATGCTTACAAAACACTTGAGAAATGAATTTTTTAAAAATGCAAAATCATTTATAGTGTACATATAATGCAGTAATTAATAGTTTCGCATCGTGTATTAGAAGTTCAATCTTAAAATCTATAGTGACGTAATTGGCGCAGTGTTTTATTACATGAACTATGGAAGGATTAATGTCATAAACGAGTGGTTTGTGCTTACTGGCAATATCTTTTCTTGTCTTTATTAACCAGATGACATCATGATTAATAAGAATTATTAAACCCAACTTTCATCAGGATTCCCTTTTTAACTCCTGAAGTTCCACAAGCTAAAACGTGCAGTGAAGGTTTTGCATGATATTTCAATCTGAGATATTTGAATTAACCACCATCATTTGTGTCCTCTTGAGAACCGTGACGATCATTTTACCAGACAAATTTGACCACAGCTTTGTGCTAATACATATGCATTTCTGTTTGTGGCCCCGGTGTTCAACAACGTTCAAACAAACCTGAGGCTTTTTGTTTTTTTGGGGTTTTTTTTTGCATTGTAATGTTTTTTTTACAGAAGACTTTTAGTGTCAGGCTCCGAAGGAGGAGAAGGAAGAACCCTGTTTAATCTGAGCGCAAATGAATCTGTCACCTGTTCACCTGAACTTTAATGGCATTAATGCCATTTCCAAAAGGTGTGTTAACACAAGGGTAGATTTGTAATCTCATCTTTCTTGGTTTTGTGGGACTCTAAATGATCCTCACCTTTATTCTTTTGCTTTTTTTTCTTCAAAATAATGTTTTAATGCAGAAAGTTCTACATAGACCTGCATGAAATGAATCAATGCTTATGTTCATTTTCCAGGCTTCACCTACTTTATCCTTATAGTTAGTATTTGCTTTCCTTTTTTAACTTCATGGTATTTTTTTTTTTTTTTAGATCACGCCACTTCATTCCTGTTCCCACTGGACTCACGGCCACAGAGGCAAAGTTCGGGTTTGATCTGAGGTGTAGGACACGCCACTGGTTTGTCAGCTGGGATTTTCCACATTAATCTTTCAGGGACAATTTTAATAGGACCATGGACTGTGTACTGAACATAGATCATTATCATGTTGTACTGGAAATATCTACTTAAAGGTTTAAAGTACACAAACATGAGAGAAACAATCAGAGAAAGCTACAAGAGCTCATGTGTTTGAATTTCTCTCTCTCTCTCTCTCTCTCTCACACACACACACACACACACACACACACACACACACACACACACACACACA
>JAQMCW010000003.1:6583713-6595563 GCA_030068335.1 Chrysichthys cranchii
GTTTTAAAAAGTGTGTGTGTGTGTGTGTGTGTGTGTGTGTGTGTGTGTGTGTGTGTGTGTGTGTGTGTGTGTGTGTGCGTGTAACTGATCATACCTGATGCTGTACATGCATTTCTCTCCATAGTGGAGCTTGAAGGGTCTCTCATGACTGCAGGCTGATCCCAGATTCGCACAGGGGCTGTGGGGCTCACGCTTTATCCTCAACTGCAGCCCGTGGAACGCCACTGTGTACGTGTGACGGAGAGAACGAGAGAATGAAGCAATGAAAATAATGGAGACATTAAAAATGCACTGATAAAAGAACTTCAGCTACCAACAAGGTGCTGAAACACCCCGAGAAAACCCATTTAATGAGTTGTTAAAGCACATGTAGTGAGACCGAAAGTATCATATACGAAATATAGTTCAGTTTCTTTCGCTCTGACTAAGAGACGTGTCATTTCCTGGCATGGGTGTGACCCACTGTAAATGCATGCTCTCTTTTAGCTGTATGCAGATATCGGCCAGACAAGAAGCAAACCATTGATCAAGTCTCTCTCTCTCTCGCTCTCTTTCGCTTCACCTTGCCACACCATTCCCATTTCTCATGCCTTGAAGGGCTGTTAAGAGCCGAACAACTGCTGATAAATCTCCTGTCCTACTGAGACAAGATCAACGCTAAGTCAGTTAGCCTAGCGAAGCAGCTCTTAGTCAGTCTGTACAGCGCTGAGAAGTAACGCGGCACTGCTTCTGCCCCTCACTGATGACAGACAGGGCTACGCCTGGAAAAAAAATCATTTCCATCAGTTATCAAACCCTCTGGATAGCTATCTTTCCATCCAATGTTCCACCCATCTATCCATTCGTTCTGTAATGGTTACAAAAAGGTTGGAGCATCTATCAAAAACAAAAACAGTCTTCTAGCATCTGTCCTCACCATAGTGGAAACTCATGGAGACTAATTCCCAACCCCCTGAGAGAACTGACCTTTTACGATCATTGATCGGAGGTTAAAAAGGCACAAGATAAAGACCTCTGACAATGTCGAACAGAGTAACACTCGTTAAGCAGTGGCTCCATCGGCGTAATTATGAGGGTGTAATGAGGGTGGAGATGCGTTATTACAGCTGATGATGATGATGGATTCTGACTCGGCCAGTCACAAGGTTTAGATTTCACCCAGCTATTCACATGAAGTCTACATTTTCTTTCTTTCTGAGCAAACAAAGTATTGTGTAACAAACTGTCTAGCACAAATAAAAGACATATCATATCATAAAAGGCACAGGGGCACGGGATCAAACGATGCGTGTAAAAATAAGGTTGTATTTTTATCGCCTTCTTCGGGACAAGTAGGTGTATTTATTACTGTAATATCAGTACATCAAAACACTAATCATTTTATTACCACTGGAAAAAAAAAAATCCAATCCTCTTTTCATTACAATAATATTTACAGATTATTTTCCTCGGACCAAAACAAGAACCACTTAAAGTACAGAAAAATACATCATTATAGATTTTCGTCTGAGGAACAAAAGTATATAAATCAATACAAAATGTATTTGCTCTTCAGCGAAGCTGAAGCCTATTTTCAGCGGGGGACGTCATGTGTGCGACTCTTTCAAGATTGCAGCAATTACAGACACATTGATTTCTCTTAATGGACGGCATTATGAAGGATTTGTCTGTGGCATTTGCTGGTATTATTCATTTCCTCAAAATTTGCATGATGGTTTAAAAGAACTAGAAAGACTGGCAGGTTTCTCATTCCCATTTGCACACTTCCCATTGTTCTGTAAAACAGAATACAGTATATAGTCACAATGTATAACAATAATAAAAATAATAATAACATTATTATTATTATTATTATTATTATTATTATTATTATTATTATTATTATTACTATTATTACTATTATTATTATTGTTTATCATCACTGTTGTGATTATTTATACTTTTATTATTATTATTATTATTATTATTATTATTATTATTATTATTATTATTATTGCTGTTGTTGTTGTTGTTGTTGTTGTTGTCATATGTGGGTCTCCTGTAAATATTTAACAAATGATTAATGATTCATTTGCATTGATTTGTACTATTGACATGGGTGCCTTGATTACAATATTAGAACTGAATAGTCAGAAAAGCATTTTCACAAATATCTGCTACTAATGATTAAAGGCCGTATGCATATTTTTCATAATAACAAAGTTATATTGAAGCAAATCCTGCAATTATTAAAAACCATGTTATTACCAAAATTGCTAGATAATGGAAGGTCATCTGAGGAATCTTAATCTCTTTAATCTCTTATGGAGATTTACTTATTACAGTAAAGACAATATCATTATACAGTGCACTTCTAGGCTGTGTAACAGAATTTCTTTTTTTTTTTTTTTTTTTTGAAGAAAAACACCCTATAAACCCCAAACATCTACATTTCCCAGCATTTCGTTTTAGTTTCTCTCAAATTATTCACAGATTCACCTCTGAATCTCTTTTATGGTCCTGTGCTTTGTGTGGTTGTGTGCTGAGGGACAGTGAGCAAGAGGGGCTATGCCAGCGTGGACACATATGGGAGGGCTGCATGCTAGGCTGCTTGTTCAGGAGCACCACAACCGCGCCCTCGCCCTCCCACCATCTGCCCGTCCCTCCTTTCCTGCTCTGCTCTTCCCTCACCCGCATCCACAAATGCCAGCTAGCAGCACTGAGGAGACTCAATGACACTGCACTACACTGCACAAAGTGGAGGTGGATTTAAAAAATACATACCTCCGGTACAGCAACCTGAGATGTTGCTGAGTGCTACAGGTCAGGATGTGCACAGTGTCCACCATTGTGTAGGTTTATATTAGGTGAAGTGGTATTTTATTCTGAACTGAGGTCACACAATGAATCCCTGGCTGTTATAAATGCTGTTATTGTAATCACACAGTCTTAACTGTATTACACTTTACACCCAAACACAAGGCCAAGAAATCCTGATTTAACTCATGATGAGGAGATATACAGCAGGCTACAGTACTCTTATAAGCAACAGTATTGTGTGCTGCTTGGTGAATTTCCGTCAAAAGACAAAGCCCTCTGTTTTTTTTTTCCCCCTACATCCTCAGTGCGGCGGTGTGCTTTGGCTTCTCTTTAAGACATAAGCTGGCCTCATACCCCGCTGTGCCACTCTCAGTCCATGCCACTTCCGACACTGGCACTGAATTCACTGATCGCACCGAGCCAAGTCTACTTCCTATGGCCATTTAAAGTAATACCGGGGCTAGCGACACACACCACACAACCTACAAATCAGTCTTACATCTCTGTACATAGATACCAACTAACTGCTCCAAAATAATTTACTAGACAATGTGATACACATCTACTACAGTTTATAAAACCTGATAAAAAAAAAAAAATAACCCTCGTGCTTTTTATGTGCTAATTTCATAAATATCTTTTGTTCCATGCAAAACTTTGAGTGACTATTTTACTGTCAACTGTCAAATCACGTGTAACGCATAGTACTTTTTCAAAGGTGCAGTATTGAAAAACAACATCAAAATTGCTCACACTTACAGTTTTCACCCTGAAAGTCAGGAACGAACTGCTCATCGTTGTCCGGAACTTGAGCTGAACAGAGAAAAGAAAAAAAAAGAAAAGAAAAGAAAAAAAAAAAGACGAGAACAGGACCAGATTAGTTTCTTTCCTCCTTGCCTGTGGCTAACTCGAAGAGTTAACACAATCTGTATTTAAGCCCATTTCCTCTATTAAGCTCCAGTGATTTAAACAGTAATGAATCAAAAATCGTAACCCTACGCATGAGGACATTTATTCATTTATAACAAAGGAGACATATCCTCTAATTATGTCAATAATCTAATTTAGACTTCATTTGCTGGACAGAACACGGCCCTGTGTGTGAAACCCATCCTAGATCTCTGTCGGAGAGAAAATTCTGACTGAGGGTTAAATCATCACGCCCAAAGAAACCGTACATTTTTCACGCGTGTTCCAGGCACCAAAATACTCCTAACTCCTTCCTTTTAGAACATATCCGCAATGTTTTCCACTCTCTTTGATTCGACGAGCATTTTTCCCTTTGAGACATGACGGGGGGACGGCCATGCACGAAAAAAGAAAGAAAAAAAAACACCCATTGTTCACACCGTCTAATTGGGACACGTCCCCACTGGTGAATGCACCTGTACCTGCCGCGTCGGCTCTCCTCCAAACCAGGCACCTCTCCTCCGCTGCTGTCTAATGCTAAAATAATGAATCCTTCAGTACAGTCTGCAATTACGCTTGTTCATGTTTATGTTCCACACGTTTTACACGTTGAGTGTGTGTCTGTTTCCCACAAGCCCGATCTGGTGGAAAAGCCAGTGAGGCAAAAAGCAGTATGAGACCTCTGAGCGCCAGGCTATTAACACGTTCATTTTGGAGTGATAAATATGGATTTCCATTTTCACACCAACAGTAACATGTCAGGGCACACAAATATAAATATACAAATACACTGCACTTTTATTTGGTTTAATGAGGCCGATAAGTTAGGCTTTGGCTTCGCTTAACACACACACACACACACACACACACACACACGTGTCCACTCAAACGCATATCGCATGCAAAGCGTTGGACAGATGACTTATCTTTATGATACAAGCCTGTGTGGTTATCAAGGTGTTTAAAAGCTCGAACAGCACTTCAAACCTGCGCAGCAACATCACCATTTTACAAAACTGCCACCCATCTCACAGGTCCAAATTTACCATGATAAAGGCGCTGATAACAATCATGCCTGCCGTTTAGCTACCACCTTAGACTGAAATAAGAAAGAAAAGAGGCACAAAAGACAGAGTATGGGTGGATGCATGTGAGAGGGAGATGAAGAGACAGGGAGAAGGAAGAAAGCTGCAGGACTCAGCAGGGTGAATGAGAGAGCCTGTGAATGAGACAGCTGATCCAGGCAGCACTACCGAGGACGGCCTGGGAGTTGGAGCACTGCCGTCATTCACAGGGACAAAAAAAGAGAGCCAGACACACACACACACACACACACACACACACACACACACACACACACACACACACACACACAATGAAAATGCAGGCCTCAAGCGACTCAATCATTACACACAGATACACAATGGTACAAACACGCTATTACATGAAGACCTCCATACAATTCATACTGGACAAGAGTCTACCTCTAGGACATGGACCTGCATCCAAACTGACTTGACATGATAGATTATTTATCATTATTCCTACCATTTCAGAAGACGCCGCATGATCCCTGCACGACTTGGATAAAAAGATCTTTTTACAAACGCGTCTATATGTCCGAAAAAGACTTATAGCTGGCTGCCCTGGCTGGTAAAAATGACACACCCGTGTCAAATGGGCACCCGCTCACTTATTTAGTCTCTCGTGTCGGAAATACAGTGTCTCTCACATACATCTTCCTCTTCTTTCCAATTACCTGAGACGATAAATCTCTGAAACGATTGCAGTAGTTCTTCGTTTTTGTTCTAATGGACAGGAAGTCGTCTGTTAAATCTATCTACGATTTGCCTACAACCTCTGGCCACCGTGGCTGACTGATGTAAGGGCGGACTGAATTGGGTTCGTCACTATAATATCTACAGCAGTGGACAGTTCTTCTTCTTCCTCTTCTACTCTTTCTTCTTCTTCTTTTTTTTAATCCCCATCTTCCTTCCTGAGGCTCTAAAATATTTAAATGATGTCTTACTCTTTTAAAGGCCCTGAGGTGGAATGGCTATAATCACACTGGCACCGAGGAAAGTAAAGTATCCTCGAATCTATTCCTAAGCGGGCTTCTCATTCGAAAATTCTTTAGCAGTACCGCCAGGATTTTTTTTTAAACGTGTTAAAGAATACATGACGATGGTCTAAGGTTATCAAATATTGAGATTCTTTCACACCTACGAGTGTGCGGAGTCATATTTTAGTGCGTTTGAGGGTAATGATAATGTCTTTATACACATTTTATTACATTGACCATTCGTGAAGCGCACAATAACGGCAAAGTCTACTTCTGTAATTCACCAAGTTAATAATAAAAGTTCATAATAAACGTGCATAATTCCCCCCCCCCTAATTAAGTCAGGACATTTATTAAATGTCCAATTATATTTCTTGATGCTAATATGTCTAAAAAGTGAAATCATAAACACAGACAAGGACATTAAGGTAATTGGTTATTTCGTGTCCAGCACAGAGCCTAAGCAACAAAGACGTAGATTGTGGAAATATGTCCCTAATGCAAAGCACTGGTCCTAGTTTTACACAACTACTTTGCATAATTTTAATGTGACAATCTATTTTGTTTATTTAAAATATGCACATAAAAGATGAGCTTGACCTTCTGGGTCAAACTGCTTGGAAAGATATTAGAAATCCAAACTACAACTACTTCACGCAGGTTCTGATGCATATTAATGTATTATAAACTTCTTCTTATAAAATACATTAAGGCAGTACTAGATTATAATAGTATAAGAAATAAAGCACTGCTTAAAAATAAACACTAAAACTTGTGACTGTGAATAAACCTTTAAAATATAATGTAAATGATTCATTTCTTACATATACACAATCTAATGGAATAAAGTCTTTAATCTAAAAAAAAAAAAAAAAAACAACAAAACGGAACAAACGAGAAAAAAAAAACCTATTAAAATTTTAAACCAGCCATCTAGTTCAATAGTTTTGTGCTCAAAATCAAACAAAATATTCTAGTTTCCGCAAAAATGCGTACACAGCAAATAGTGTTGGATACATTTAGTCCAATCATAACAAATGCAGATATTTTCCACTCATATATATTTAAAAATGAACTATAGTCCCTACTATAATACTACAGTTACCTATTCAGAGATTTGGATATTTTACTGAATTATATATTCAACTTTTTCAAACACAGAAAGTTAGAAACATGCTAAATTACCAGAAATATCACAGCACAAAACATACACCACTAACCTAAAGGCCGGTGCTGCAAGCAAGAAGGAAACAAGACGCTGGCGCTCAAGTCCTGAAGCATCCCGTTACACCATAACAAGCATGTCTTTCCATCAGAAAAAAAATCAATCAGTTCAGAAAAGTAAAAAAAAAAAAAAGAAATTGTGGAGGCTGCGGCTCACACTGCAACCCTTCGGAACATTTTCAAAAGTTGTCCATTTGTCCAAAAAGTGAAAAAATGCTTAATATGCAGCACTGACAGCTGTAGTTCTTCAGAAAGATTCATATATAGACAGTATAAGAGGATGTAAGAGAGAGAAAGACAGAAGCAGAGAGTGTCTGCATGTGTGTGTGTGTGTGAGAGAGAGAGAGAGAGAGAGAGAAGGAGAGAGAGAGGTGGTGGTGGTGATGGTGGCTCGGCTGCCTTAACGTTTGCCAAAAGCGGGGGAGAAGAGAGTGAGTGCGATCGCAAGTTCTCCTGGTAATTTGTGATGACACTCGCAGTAGAAGCTCCTCGGTCTCCCTCTAGACTCCTCTGCCTCTTTAATGTATGCATGACACATGAGGTGCCTTCGCCACACACGCATTAATTGGACTGCATATTAGGAATTGTAACTTGAGGCATATTGCTTTCCCCCTCCCCCACCTTATCTCCCTCTCCTCTCTTTCTCTGTCTTTAACACAAAAGTGCTTGTTGATCATCCAAGCAACTATAGATAACTTCAACAAGGCCAAGCTTTTAACCCAACGCACACACACACACACAGACACACACACACACGCACACTCACACACACACAAATAAAACTGCTTACCTTCTGCCAGCCAGGTCTCCTGAAGTTGGCTAAGATCTTGGAAAAGCTCTGTGACAAATGGACAGGCAGGCAATCAGAAAAAATCACAACCGCAGCAACAATCTGGACTTATTTCGCTTCAGGTTTCAGTTTTTGCCGTTTCTAGTTCGACAACACACACCCCAGTCTGGATCTGAGACCTGGAGGAGCATGTTGGGAAGCTTCTTTAGAGTCGTGTGGTTTGTAATTGAGATTTTACAGCACAGGGTGCAGGTGGAAACAAGCAAATTGCATTTTGTGAAATGTTAAGAAGCCGTGAAATGAAGATTGCCTCTTTCAGCCGACCCCCACCCCCCAACCCCCACCCCCTCTACATGTTCTGTGCTTACCCTCAGTGTCCAAAGCCAGGTCAGAGTTAATGAATTTCCTTTTCTTGTCTTTGGCCGGTTGGTTACTGCATGCCTTTCCCTGTGGATTTGAGGAACAGACAAACAAATCCATTTATCCCAGATGAGCCAGGATACTCAGGCTGTGGACTGAAATTTTGGACTGAAAGGAAAGTTGCTTCTTCGTCTCTTTCTTTCTTTCTTTCTTTCTTTCTTTCTTTCTTTCTTTCTTTCTTTCTTTTTAAGATTTCCACTTTCAACCTCATCTATCACACCATGTTACAGTGTAAGCTGTCAGATGAAACATATTATGAGCATCCAACTTTTGGGCGCATCTGGGATGCAGACCAGGCACCATGCAAACTTGCAGCCTACTTACGTGTGCATGAATGAAAGGCACTCGCTGGTCGTAAAGTGTGTCCATTCTGCAGCAGTCTGCTTTCTGACTAGGGCAGATCTGAGAGGAGATGTTCGCTGAAGCTGTCCGATCAGCGCCTGAGCTGCTCTGAGAGGATGGCTGGAAGCTGCTTTAGTGGAGAGGGAGGGAAAAAAAGCATGAATGAAGTGCTCGAACCCGCAGAGAAGGTCCGCTTTCAGATGCTCCATTCACCAAGACGCACACAAGCGTGTAATCTGGCATTCTGCGCTCCAAACGCGACGCGTGCCTCAGCATCACAGCGCTTCAGTATCTAATCTGTCCGATTCAGTTCATACAACAGGTACGAGCAGCAGGTAGGATCAGGTAACACTTACATTACGCTTGGATGAACGCATGTAGGTTGGAATGAACGCTTGGAAACGCAGGCTGCGCGCAGCTGCTGTGTTCTGTTCGCGTGACGCTCGAGGGTTTTACGCGCCGCGCCGCGACTTCACAAACTCACCAACAGTAGGGGAAATGTGGCACTCACCACTGGGAAACGTACCGTGCAGTATCCACAGCTGATCCAGGACAAGGCGCCCAGTGTCCACGATGTCTCTGCACGGATTGCAGCGCACAGACCCGCGAGTCCTCGGCCTCCCTTCAGCGCCGCGCCGCCGCTTCTCATTGGCTCCAAAGCCCGGAGCGCCCCTTCTGCCCTCCACAGCCCTGTTTACACTCCTCTAACACGACTTGGGCAGAATGGACACTGGTGTACAGCAGAGTAAAAAGAGTTGCCATGATCAGTGGGTTTTTACGGAACCCCTAAAGTCCTAAAAGGGTTTGTCTTGTGCGCACAGGGTCGTTATCGTGTGCGCACAAGATAAAAAAAAAAAAGATAAATAAATAAAAGGGGAAAAAATAAATCACCTTTCTGGATTTTAGGGGCTGGTTATGAGTCGTGCCTCTTTGTTTGTTTGTTTGTTTGTTTGTTTATTTATTTAAAATCAATATTTTCTTGGAGTAGGTAAAAAGTTTATCCATCTAATCCAGTCTAAGGCAATGAAAAAAAAAAGAAACTCCTCATTCCTGGGGTGGTTTTATCCCCTTGGGGTTTATTTTATACACCTTTTAAAATGTAGGCCAATTGTTATTTTATTTTATTTTATTTTATTTTATTTTATTTTATTTTATTTTATTTGTTTGTTTGTTTGTTTGTTTGTTTACCTCTAGATATGGACATAGCATACTTTAAAATATTTCATAATATTAACATTAGATGAAACAGCAGCGATATTATATACCACATAATATGTTGTACATAATGTTCACAGTAGGTATTTTCTAGAGTCAAGTTTTAAAGGTGCGCTACATGCACCTTTCTAGCTAAAAAATACACAATACAGGTACAAGAGACCCTTGAGGCTACAATCCCACTGGCAAGGAAAGCCACAGTTTAGTACCTTTTCCTTTTTCCCCCTTGGGTGTATGTCTCTTCTTAGAGTTTGTCTTGGAAAACCATATACACATATCAATGTCCAAACACACAAACGCACACACATTGACAAGGAAGGAGAGAGCAATAGAAAAAAGTTTGTATTCATGGAAACAGTGTTTTGAACCGTTTCCGAGCTCTACTTGTCTCCTTTGTTTTAGGTGTGCATAACTGTGGAAAGTAGCAAATAACTGCCAAAAGCAGAACCCATCAATCCTCCAACCTGAAGTCTCATGCCATGCCTTATGTGTGAGGACTTATAAGGGATAGTTTCTAAAAAAAAAAAAAAAAGTACTGACACATTTTTCACCCTCAGAGTAACTGATCAGCCAAAATGCTGTACATTATGTTTCCTGTCTGAAATTCTTCTTTAGATTTGCTTCTGTAGTTTAGTGTTTCGCCCCTACATGAGACTGGTGATCACACTGAAAGATGCTGGGAAAATGAACTCTGCTACATCCGTTTGTCAGTCTTTATCAATAACAGTGTGAAATACATGTAATGTGATGCCCAACAAGTCAGTTTAAGGCATGTTATTGTAGGCATTAAGGCATTGTATTAGGACAATTGGTCAGGATGATTGTACTTGATCATGGTTGATGGAATGCGTGTGTATATTAACACACTGAAAGCATAGTATCTGTAATGTTAAGCTATAACATTTCCAGGCATTTTGCAGTTGCTAAATGTACTTTCACTCTGTGGGACTTGAGATCCATCACTATAGACTCTGAGGATTCCACTACAAGAACATGATGTAAATACAGAGGGACACTTCAGGTTGTTCAAGCTAGCAAGTGTTTTAAAATACACAGAAGCCTTAGAAGGTCTAAGGTTCAAGCTTATGTGTCGAAATGACATGGGTTGGGGAAAATGTATTAAGTATTAAGTGTCCATGTGATGGCAGGTGAAAAGGTAAAATTAGTAAAATTACCAATGTGTCAAGGGTAATGATGCATGCCATTATTGCAATCGTGCAATTATTTTATGAATTTTTCGAATCCTCAATTTCTAACCAAAGTACTAATACAGACAACATGGCCATCTGAGGTACAAAAAAAAATGCTTGTGAGATTGAAAGTACACATTGTCTTTTGAAATCCAGTGAGTAATTCCATTGTTTGGGTGTAAAAAAAGACAAAGTTAGAACATTTTAATAAAATGTACTGTTATATAAAATGATAGAAAAAAATAATTATTGAAAATACTGCAGCTGCACTCCATCCATCCATCCAGCCATCCATTCATTCACTCACTTTCAGTATCTGCTTTACTGTTTGTTTTTGGTCTATCCAGGGCCAATCCTGGTAACACTGGGCACACATCAGAAAAATACACCCCAGGTTGGTTGCCAGTCATCACAGGGCCCTGTGCATACATGCAGTCACATACTCATTCACACCTAGGGGTAATTCAGCATAGCCAATCCACCTACTTGCATATTTTGGACAATAAAAGAAAACCGGAGAAAAAAACATGTGGAAAAACTTGTAAAAACGTCTTAATGGCCTAAGGATAGTCAAGAAAAATATATTTTTTAATGTTCAGTGGATTTTTTTTTTTTACTTCATGCATTTGGCTTTCCCCATTTTCACCCTAATTAAGACTCGGTCAGTTCTCGCCCCGTGTTAGCTATGCCCTCTCATACAACTACTAACTTTATAGGCTGAAGGCTAACAACTACAACCCAAATTCCTGAAAAGTTGGGATGTTCTTTAAATTTGAATAAAATGAAAACTAAAAAACTTTCCAATCACATGAGCCAATATTATATTCACAACAGAACACAGATAACATAAATGTTCAAACTGGGAAATTTTACAATTTTATGCACAAAATGAGCTCATT
>JAQMCW010000003.1:6670977-6685970 GCA_030068335.1 Chrysichthys cranchii
TATATATACACACAATTTCTTATCAATTTATTTTTGTTACTGGGTAGTATATGCATAGTAATATGTTGTTTTTTCTGATCTTTGTCTAGCTCAAATGCCTTATCCTAGTACTCCCTGGGAGGGAGAAAGTGGCTTGGAACTGCTTTGTCTAAGTGGTTTGGGGCTTTCTGGTCAATAAAAAAGCCAAAAACTACATGGAGCTGGTTGAGTCTAAGGTGAAGAACTACAGCATAGTGTGCTGCAGGATGTCTCTCAAAGTCCATATCCTTGATGCTCATCTTGATAAATTCAAGCAGAACATGGGAGCATACTCCGAGGACCTGGATATACCAGGATATACTGGAATATTGCTACCAAGGATAGTTTAATGAAAACATGATGTGAGACTACATTTGGGGGTTAAAAGTGATTTACAATGTAATATTAAATCTCGAAAAACTATTGACTTCTAAATCACTGTGGGCATTTTTTTTGAATAACTTCAATATAACTACATGTTAAATTTGATTTATATGTTGATATTTTTCTGTCGTTAAGTGACCAAAATATGCAAATTCACCTGTTTGCTCAATGAAACATCCTGGTCCCAGCTAGAGAAACATAATAATCAAGTCCTTACTAGACAACAACATTTACTGCTGTGTTAAAGTTAACAAAGGGTGCTAAAATTGTATTTGAAAGTATTTGAGCATATTTTTATTGTATGATTTTAGGAAACAACAAAGGTACCAAACTAAAACTTTTATACACTATCATATGTTTTTAATACATTATGAATGTGTTTTGAATGTGCGGTGAATAATAATATCCATGAATTTGTTTTTAAGAATTCTTAAGACTTTCTCATGTGCAGTCGCATGTGGGTTTGACCTACTGGCTCCAGCAGTCCACTGCTCTGTTTTCCCTCAAAACTCAACCCCTCCAGCACGACCCTCCCTCCTGCGCAGGAGTATGAACAGGCATGGCCCAGCTCTCCCAGCCCAGCACCTTTCAAGGTATTTCAGTCAAACTCCAGCACTCGCCACATGCTCTCCATCACCAGGCTCTCTTTAGGCCTGCTTTAATTGCAGTGTGGGGGGAAAAAGAGGCTTTGTTTCATGTGTGAAGTAAGAGTGGCTAAAAATGTGCCACACACACACACATCACTGTTTCAAAGCAAACCGCCACAGCTCCTGATGGAGAGACTTCAATCCCGTGTCGTAGGCCTGGCTTTTAAAGACATGTGAAAATTGAGCTTATTGTGCTTCAAAAGCATGGGAGGCTTTTTTTGGTGCTGGGCTGTACTTGTAAAGTGTGTCATTTTATATTAAGGGTCATTGTCAAGACCTTTTTCTGTCACTGAAATTGTAGGCAGGGGATGGCATACAAGATCTAAATGAGATTTCTCATTCAAATTTAATCTCAAATTCACCACCAATTTGCCCTTCAGCAGTTTTTAAGCTAGGAATAAAAGAATAGGAAATTAAATAATAAACAGCCGGCTAGCTGAAACGACTGTTACGACTGTTATACGATACTCACTCTTGAAGTCAAAAGACAAAACTATTTATTTTGAACCGAGAAACTGTAAAGCACAAAATCCTCCGTCTTGAAGAATGTCCCATGTGAAAAAAATAAATAAAAATTCCAGATTCAGCTTACATCTGCTGACTATTAACAACTCTCGGACTCTTTCTGTAGAGAAATCTCCACCATATCAACGGTTACATGTTGCTTAATCGGTGTATGTTTTAATGGACCATCCTCCATACAAGTCCCTGTGCACGTTGTTGCTACAGTAACAACAATGTATTAGAAAAAGCATATTAAAGTTATAAACCTGTGTTTTGTCTTGTAGCCAGAATTATTGTCAGAGTCACTGTTATAGAAAATTAGTCAACACTTTCTGACCAATCAGAATCGAGAATTATGCATTTATGATATAAGCCAAATTACTTCACAAACCTAAAGAACTACATTCAGGACTTTCTCCTGTGGGGATTGTCCATCATTACATTTTATGGGCTTGAACAGGTGGTTAGAATCAAGACCATATTGTATAATTAGAGATATAGAAGGTGAGAGAAAACAGAGACGTCTCTAACCTCGGGTAGATCTTCGGGATCTCCTAGCCTCGGTTTGCCTGGCGTCCAGCCTGGTCCGTTAAAGACGACAGAAAGCTTGTGTGTAATACCGTCCGCGTTGAGGAACTGCTGCCACAGGTATACATAGTACTCAAACTTCAGAAAGGAAACAGAGCAAAAGCAAAACCTCATGACTCGTTACACGGGGGCATATGTGCAAAACAACTCAACAGTGAGTATGTTTACGTGAGCAAAGTAATCTCATAAGTGCAAGAAATCACATTTTAGCAATGATCTGCTTATTGTTTGCTACTAGTACTGAAGAGAAGTGGATTTACTGGAAAACTTTCTTTAAAGAAGTCCAAAGAATTGAGAAGGATTCAAAAATATACAGTTGAAAAACTAATGATGTAGGGTTATTGATAACATAACTTTTTAAGAGCCCAAAATTCAAAAGTGAAGCTAAAAAGGTTTCAATTTTAATATATACAGCCAATAAATTTAGTATGTTATCAACACCAAGAACATGCTGTAATTTACAGATGTAAAAAAAAAAGTGTTAAATAGACTTAGTCATTGATTGAATATAAACAGTCAGTGCTGATTAATTTAAACAAATGTCCATCGATACATCCGTTAACTTACTTTCCTAATATCACTTATGGTTTATTAATACTGAAACACAATATATAAGGATACGTAATGTAAAGGGCTAGTGTTGATAAATGAGTTCCAAAGCCCTAGGCTTTAAAAGGCTATAAATACTGAGATTTGGATTGAATTTTGAGCAGTGGGTTGAGTTTCTCTTTCAACATGAGTTTATTAAGCCTGTTCTTTTTTGTCCTGGAAACTGTTCAGGTTTTCAGAGCAGTCTTGTAATGCAGGTAGCGTTTGCATTGTGCATTTTATTGATATATTTTTTACCTGGTGCTAAAAAATCATTTTTTTTCCCCCTGTGGTGCATTTGCTTTTCTGAAAATAATATTGAAAAAAAAAAAAACTTTAATAACGGGTAGAAACGTGCATATTGTTCTCCTACATTTTCCTTTTTTTCACTCAGAAGCAATGAGGGGATGCAA
Source organism: Chrysichthys cranchii (assembly GCA_030068335.1). Classification (NCBI taxonomy): domain Eukaryota; kingdom Metazoa; phylum Chordata; class Actinopteri; order Siluriformes; family Claroteidae; genus Chrysichthys; species Chrysichthys cranchii. Next base: position 6,674,120 of record JAQMCW010000003.1, read on the forward strand.
AGTTTTGCACTTGACAGTCTGGGTCAAAGTCCTGTATCAAAGATCACATTATCTGACTAGATAAAGTTAAACAGATCAGTTGATAGTCCTCATTGAGCGTGACATTAGCAATAGTTAAAAAACAAGCATACGGTACAAAAAGAGACTGCACTTACCTGAACACTATAAAGAAGTACAATGGTATAAAAACATACATGTTTCAAATCTGTTCACAGCATATATTTTTCTAGCAATGTTGAATTTGGGCGGAGGCTTGTATTAGTCAGTTGTATTAGTTTTGGTGGAGTAGTAAAGACCCTGAGTGAAATTTTATGTCAGTGAGTGAGTTATAGCCGAGGGTTATTAGGTTCTTCAAACAAAAAAATGTATGAGAAACACTATTGTTATTTCGTTTGACATCGACTCCAGTGTCGAAGTGTTTCATGCCACAGATAAGATTGCGTTTGTCGTCCGCTTCCAAGAGAAAGTGCAGGGAAAATAATCAAAGGCAACTCGCACATGGTTTCTTGCCGACACTTTCGCCTCTCTTGTTTAAAGTGCACTACTAATGTTATGGTTATGGTGTGGCTTTTCCACTGGTGGGGAAACGTGAGGAGCGCGAAAGCAACGGAGAACTCGCAGCTCGTATTTACATTTAACATTGCACTCTGAAACTCTGAGCTCGACCTCGCTGGGCGAGAACTCGCATGGCTCACAGGGCACCGATTCGAAAAAGGCTGTCTATAAAGAGATATTTGAGACTAACGTACCTCGACAGACAGAATGTCAAAGGTGTTGATGGGGTGTGTGAGTCCATAGATGACTTTATCATCTTCTGGAGTAAAGGTTCCTACAACAGAGCATTGATAATAGACTGATAAAATACTTCACTCACATATATTGCTTTAAACATATGTGAAAGGCAGGTGCTGTTATATTTAATTTAATGTTGTGAATTTAAGGTTTATAACTTCTACAGAGTGCCGTTTGCACTGCGTGCACTTAGACAAGATGGATTTGCTTTCTTCCAGTGTCAACCTGCAAAATTTGGCCTCTTTAAGCTCCTTGAAATGTTGGTTCAAAAGCTAAATACATGCCCACACTTACACTTGTACAATGTTGTTGTTTAGTCTATGTATGGTATAATTTTATATTGTTACAATGTTGTGTTGTATGTGTTGCTTCATACTAGACCCACTTCCTCAGCATGGATGTATCGGCTTGGATCTTGTTTATTTGCAGTGTAACTTTTTCGAATTAGCGCTACATGCTGTCTGGTGCTTATCTTCTACCACACTGGTGTCAGTGTCCTATAATATTCTGCGCCGGTGCACTATTTCATCCTACTGTATAATCCTATAGGGCTATAATAAGAAGAAAGCTTTCTACTGTACGCATACAAACTTACCAAACATCCGGTCCCAAATAATAAGAGTTCCTCCATAATTCTTATCAATACAGTAGCGGTTTCTCCCTGCACCATGCGCAAACAGAATAAACAAGACGCAAATCACTAAAACCGACATTGTTTGGTGTACATTTAGTTTATAAGCGCAAAAATCTTAAAAGCTCCTCCAAATTATATTTTTGAATGTGCTCTTCTGTGGGTGTTACTCACCATGATGAACTCTGTGATGACTAGGAGTGTTTAAGATCCACTCCAGAGGACCGAGATCGCTGACAAACTAATGAAAAAATAAGCAGTTTTAAAATGGTTCTGTGTCATATATGAATAAACAGTTCCCGTCGAACGTGATTGTTTAGCGTCATGTAATCAAGTGACTAAAAATGAGAGAGAGAAAAAAAAAAAAAACACCACCCAGCCTGGGGGTATCGTGCAGTGCCAGCTGTTGCTAAACAGAGATGTAAACCAAGTCAGAGTTTCAGCCTCACACATGTGATTAATCTGTCCTATTGATTGCCTTGTCTTTGTTTTGGCCAATAACACTGAGGAGGAATTGTGCAGGACCCAAAAGCTTGCATGGTTCACATGTTTGCTAATGGATTCTGACACGAAACATCATTAATATTATGTGTTTTCTTGTCTGATGAGCTCGCTCCAAGCTCTGCTAACTATGGAAAGAGAGAAGTAGCCAGATTTCCACATGGAAAGAACAATATAGATTAGAAGTAAAGCAAACAAAGAGTTGGAGGGGAATTACAGTGGCTTTAAAAAGAGGCCAAAAAGCTGATAAGTTCCCCTCATACATATATGTGTATATATACATACATACATACATACATACATACACACACACACACACACACACACGGACACACACGGACACACACATATACAAACAGCTACCATACACCCATGCATGCATACAAATACATGTGAACATACACATGCATGCATACACACACACACACACACATATGTACATGTGTAGGCACACACATTGTACACACAAACACACACACAGAGCTTAATTTCCCAACACACCAATCCATTTTAACTTGATCTCTAAAGTTACTAAAGTTCTACATTACACAGGTGTTTAGTTTGCCCTCAGGTGTTTGAAGGAAATAATGATTTTGATGGATAAACGTAAACCTGCTGAGGCCCAGATTTAGTCGCGGATTGTGCGAGTGAACATGATTTTTCAGTGGGTCATTATTTCTCAATAATGACTGGTCTGGCTCCAGCTGAATTGCGCCTTGAATGAAAAAGGTTGCTCGCCACATAGCCGGAGCTTTAACGCTGGATTATGCCTGGGAATTTCATGCCAATAAATTACATAACATCAAAAAAACTCATAAAACAAGCATAAATTATATCCTTCAGGAACTTGCGGATGTGAAGACTGTTTTCACTAATGGCGCTCTAAAAGATGGAAATGATTCCAAATCCATTCCTGTTAAACGACTCCCCAAATGACTCCCCCTAACTGTAAAACTGATGGGCCAACGTTCGCTCAAATGGAAAGGGTATGGTTATGCTTCTGTTTGGAATATTTCATAAAAGCTCATTATTTCTTATTTAACGTCCAATCAGTCTGGAGTTTTAAACCTGGAAAATGATACATAAAGTAGGTATTTTGTGATGGATAAAGCGTTGAGATGGCTAAAGTAAGTCATCAGAATTAGCCTCAATTCTTGATTATACACCTTTTTCCTCTGTAGACACTGGACCTGCATTAAATACATCAAGCTAAAGTCTTAAATGTGATTAATGAACAGATTAACACTTTACCTCAGTGTGGATCCAAAACTGGTAGAGCAAGTTAAACTGAATGTGTACAGCAAAGATTGATGGTGGAACTATTAATGCCATGGGGAGGTAGAACACCTGAGAACACACAATCAGATGGTTACATACATTATTACAAAACAAATGAAATAAAAATCTTCAACCTTCAAGTAAGGACTCTGCCAATACTTTCTCACAAATGTAACACCGATTTTATTTTTCCTTGTAAATTTTGTACAACTTAGTCAGCCCTAAAGTTAATTTAAAAATAAATAAATAAAACAAACTTGGTTTCAGTTGGAAATCTAAGGGCACTAAGAAAGAAAGAAAGAAAGAAAGAAAGAAACCACAACATGCAACATGGAGTGGTGCTGAAAATAAAAAACATCCAGCAGTTCAGTGGCTGGAAGCATCTTGTTGATGAGAGAGACCACAGAAGACTGACCACACTGTCTTGAGCTGACAAAACAGTATCAGTAACTGAAATAACCACCACAATGAGCCAAAAAAAAGAAAAAATCTTAGCATTCACATGGTAAACCTTGAGGTGGATGAGCTATTACAGCAGAAGACCACTCCTGTCACCCAAGGACAGGAATTTGTCTATTAAATCTGTTTTTAAAACTCCTAAATGACTGCACCCCATATAGTGCACTATGTAATAAATGGGGAACAAAGTCAAGAAAGAGGCCTAACAGATGGTAATTTTTACCCATGAAGCAAACTGCTGTGTCACAGACTGCCGGAGCGCTGTGGTCAGGTTGTAGTACTCAGAGCTGTGATGAACCTGATGAGCAGCCCACAAGATATTAAGCTCTACAAAACACACACACACACACACACACAATTATGTATTGTCAGCAAACACATGTCAGGACACTTACCTGTGAAGAGAAAACCCAAAGTCAAACTAGATCCACTTCTACTTTGGTGTTTGCTTTGGCTAGAACCTGTGACATTTGTCTATGCTGCTGCTTGGGTGAAAGAGTAAAATGAGCCAGTTCTTAGTCTTGCCACTACAAAGTAATAAGCTTTGGTGAAGGGTACAAAAGCAAGTGCTCGGTTGCAACACACCAGTTTATATTCGCCATTTTGTAGCAGTTTCCGCAACATTAATCTCTCTGATTTGGCCCTCATTCTTGGATCCTCAGAATCACGCCTGCTAAGTTTCAAAGGATCTTGCGAGCTGTCCCCAGACCACCCAGATGCCTCTGTGGCGCTTTAACACTGCACAATGGGCTGTGAAAAGACATTTAACTGAAGCTTAATTATTCTTGCACTAAAACTGAAAGGATCAAAGACTGGTCTGTGTGAAAGAACGTTGCGAATGCATACTTTAATAGTAATGGCTTCCAAGTAACAGTACATTTTATGGAATTGTAATAATCAAGAGGTTTCGGAGATTCCACTTTAAGCTCTTCATCTCGTCCCGTACAGAAATGAGTCAAACGTTGAACCCTGTGAGGATGTGCTGTTGATGTACAGGTTCTATTTCTAGAAAAGGACAAAGCAACGAATCCTAATGGGTGTCAAATGAAACTTGGCATATGGTCCAGTATATACCTGGACTTTATTTATGTTCATGTCACAGAGTCTGGTTTACATACTTTCAGAAAACTATTGCATACAATCCAATAATCACTAACACGAGAAATAGGCTGGCATGGTGAATAGCTTTTCCACCACACAGCTCCAGGGTCCCTGGTTCGATCCTGAGCTCAGGTTACCATCTGTGCAGAGTTTTGTGTGTTCTCCTCCTGTCCGTATTGGTTTCCTCTGGGTTCTTTGGGTTTCCTTCCATCTTGCAAAAACATGCCAGGATTGAATTAGCTTTCCTGGCATTGCCCCGGTGTGAATGTGTATGCATGGTGCCCTGTGATGGAGAGCTCTCCCATTTAGGCTGTATTTCTGCCTCAAGCCTAGCATTCCTGGGAGACGCTGCAGATCCACCATAACCCTAACTAGGACAAAGCGGTTACTAAAGATGAATGAATGCTATAATGTGGACCACCAACATGCAGCCATTCAGGAGAAGGAGGTGACTCTACTTGCTGGTTAATTCCGAAACTTCCACCTCATGTGTTTTCAGGGTGTGGCTTCAGAGGAATATGGATGAGAGGGTTGTGTTCGAGTATGCTCTCGAAATATGTACTATGACTGAAATGACTGACTATACCTTTAAATTAAGTCAAATCCTGGCATAGGACGCTGTTTACATAAAAGAAGTTGCTACTGCTTTTTTTCAGTTGTTTGTTGATCATGTGAAGTCACCCACTGTTGGTTTAGACAATCACAGAAACGTGAAATAACTATAATTCTGACACGACGTGGACCCGGTTAGTTTACAAGCCCTAGTGCTCATGTTGTCAATTCAGTCCTTAGACATTTTTCTTCCTGTGTCTTCTACTTAAAATAAGACACTGTGCTACACTGAAGGATTAATTTTACCAGCATGACTCAGTAACAATATTTTAATCACTTGCAACCTTTGTAGCGCAAAATATTAAAACACATGCTTGGAAAAAGAGCACGTAAAATTGTTAACGTCTAACACATTTTAAATATCACCTGCAGCATTAAAACCGTCAGAATAAGACATGAGAAGCTTTGCTTCAGTGTAAGCTCCATCGAAAAGGTGAGCTGGTTAAGTTCCCTGCACTCCAGCTGAACAAACAGAGAGTCGTGAGGGCGTAAGAATAACTCTCTTCTCTCCTTCTGCCCTCCAGCAGCCAGCGGCACCGAGCCAAGATGTCAAAATCACCTGGATGTAGCCAAGACGAGCAGCCGGAGTGCATGAGCTCTGGGGAGAACAGCGCAGTTTCCATTCAGAAATTTTCATCAGGCCACTGATGCTGAGCCACCAGGCCTCTAGTCAAGGCTACATGTGGCGCTTCAACTTAAGCACATGTGTTTGCGTCTGTGTTTCACTAAAATGATATGGAAGGGACATGTGGATATGAAAAAAAAAGCTGGTGAGAATTTTGGCACTGTCTACAGCGTGGAGTGTTTTGATCGATTGCGCTGATTTCCTCCTAAAACGCCGAATGATCATTACACCTGGTCCTAGTCATGTTGACGAATATGCACTGCACTCATCTAGCACGCCAAGTCATTAACAAAGTGACAGACTAATCAAAAGCCATTACATTATACTTTCCACCTCCTGCTTCTGTCATGTGTCAGATGAATGTTCTATCACTAAAGTACACACTGGCAAATAATCCAGGCATTGTTTGATAGTGTACGAGTCCTCGGTTTCCCCTCATGGGGTGGAAGAGAAGAAGATTGATGCCGGGTGTCACTGGTAGGAAGTATGTACAGCTAGGCCTCATTGCAAACCGTGTCCTTGTGCGCAGGGCTCGGCTGGACGCTGCATAGTTTGGCAGCCTGTATTCAGAAGGGAAGCGCTTTAATGATGAGAACCCATGCCACAGAAATGCATTTCCCACCAAATCCGAGCACCGAGGCTTGCACATTTACACTGCCGCTTTTCTCTGACAGTGAGGGCAAACATGTAAGCTGCATAGCACTGCATGGATTTCTAAATGGACCAATGAAAAAACAGTGATGAAAAGTGCAAAGTCATATTTTGTAGCACAAAAAAACGTTTGGTTTTGCAACTACATTGTTTCCAGAAGTTTTTTTTTTCTTCTTCTTTTTGGGGGTGTTTGTTTTTGTTTTGGTTTTTCTCTATGATTTTATATGGTGTTCTTATGTACCTCATAAAGTGCTTATGGGTATAATTTACACTATTAAGTTGTACAAATCACACAACACTTGAGTGCTGTATTACCATTGTTGAATTACAATTGAGAATGTTTGCAGCTAGTTTACAATGGAAATGTACAACCCGAATTCCTGAAAAGTTCTTTAAATTTACACGTTAAGGAACAGTCTTTCACAGATTGGAGAGCCTCCGCCCATCTTTACTTAAAGACATCCCTTTTATAGCTAATCATGTTACAGACTTGATATCAAGTAACTTCATTAGTTGCTAGATGTTCTCCCAGCTGAATCTTTTTAAACTCTCCTGCTTTTTCAGCCATTTGTTTCCCCTGTGCCAACTTTTTAGGGACCTGTAGCAGGCATCAAATTTTAAATGTGCTCATGTAGTGGTTAAAGGTGTACAATTTCCCACTTTGAACATTTATGTTATCTATGTTCTGTTGTGAATAAAAAAAATTGGCTCATGCGATTTGAAAGTCTTTCAGGTATCATTTTATTCAACTTTAAAGAATGCCCCAACTTTTCTGGAACTCGGGTTTTATATTATTTGTAGCCAGTGTAGTCACAACATATAGTTTATTTTATATATATATATAAAATATATTAGTTACAACATATAATTTTCTAATGTTAGCTAGATTGCTTTCAGACTTGACTGCTGATTTACCCAATATAAGAATCCAATATTAGATAGCATTCTTTCAAACTTGGTTCCTGCTCTACACAATATATGTAAGAGCTTATTTCAGTGCTTAAGATACTATGTATACAGGTAGTCCTCAAGTTACAATGGAGATGTGTTCTGCCATGCCCATCCTAAGTCAAAAATATTGTATATCGAACCACTGTGTTGAACCACTTAGCCTAGCTTAGGTATCTCAGCCTAGCTTAGCCTAGTTTAGCTCAGCTTAGCCTAGCTTAGCCTAGCCTACCCAGGAGTCTTTTCCTGTAGAAGACATGCTTTTGAATTAAAATTAGCTCTTGAAGCACACAAAACAAACCCCGCAGTAATGCACTGTACAGTACACCGACACACAAGGTAACTCCCGGCATTATCCCTGTGCTTCCAGGTGTCATCCACGTACTTCCAGGCATCGTCCGAATGTCAGCACACATCATACGCTGTTACACTGGCCTGCCCGCAAATTTTAAATAAAAATTGTACATTTTTTAGCGCATCGCAATCGTCAACGCAACTTCGAAAAAACATAAGTCGGGCCATCGTAACTCGGGGAGCACCTGTGTTTATTACCTCCTCCAAGGAGATTATATGTTCAGTGGGGTTTGTCTATTAGTCTGTAAGTAGAAAACCTAAAAATATGATTTCCATGAGACAGAGAGCAGGATACAGCATGGGCCAAGAAAGGACCCATTACATTTTGGAGTAGATGCAAGCAATGGGGTGGCTCCAGGTAATTAGTTGCTCTTTCGTTAATGTTGCAAGATGTCTGCCTTCAACAATGCCATAATCTCTCATCTGCCATAATCTCATAACCCTGTAGATAGCAGTAACGTTCGAAACATAGTGACAAAACAAAATATCGAATGTAGAAATATGATGAATCCACTGGAAATATATGCAGACATATAAAGGGGTTGTGTTTGCAGAGTTGCATATTATAGAAGAGTCAGCTATTATCCTTGGTCGAGGCCTGCGCTCCCAGAGTAACCTTCTAGCTCAGAATTAAAATCAAGCACTAGCAAAGTAGCTACCTGAAATTAAACAGTATTATTCTAAACCTATCTTAAACTAAATCATTTTTGCTCCTTACAAAATTCTCCTTTCTTTCTCAGGAACATGTGGTGCTGATTTTTTTTTTTTGTTGTTGTTGTTTTTAAAAACACCATCACCCTCCAGGATTGGTAAGCTTTGTGTAACAGATAAGATGAAAACTAACTAGATTTTAGCGAGCTTAGAGTTTACTTTCAAGTTTACTTTCAAGCCCATATTTCAGTGGGCCATAATATAAATATATGGCTCTGAACTGAAGAAGATTTACTTGCAAGTATGCGCTTTGTACACTGATAATATATCAAGTAATAAACTTCAATGTACTGAGTATTTGATGCACCGAAGTACACCAGTAGCCAGTTAAAGAGGGAACATTAGCTGAGCTAACGACTTAGCTGCCAACATCAGCAAATAAGCTATATTTAAATAGCTTAGCTAATGTTGCTAAATGTCACTTCTGTTATGTTTGTTCAATTTCTTTTTTTTCCTTTCTTTTTTCTGTTTTTTCATTGGTGGGGGGTGGTTAGCACACACTGCTCTTTTTTTTTTTTACCCACGTGCAAACAGCACAATTCCTGTGGGGCTGCATTGGTGCGTTGAAAGGAAAGCACTGAGTCATCATTGCTGTTCCCTTAATTGCACTTAATTTAAGGCTTACGTAACATGCGTCCTTGAAGTTTTGATGTTAAAATTCAAAGGATCAAAGGTGAATGCACTATGATGAAAGCCACTGTAGCTGGTATATCTTGTTATTGTGACCCATGACAGAGTCAGATTACAGAACAGGAGAAAACTTCTGTCATTTTCTACACACTGTTACTAGAAACCTGTAATAATCTCATCCAAACTGAGCCAGTGCGAATCTCTTCTCTTCAGTCTGAGAAATACAAATCGTCACTGTGAATCCTGTACTAAGAGTCAGACACTGTAGGTAAAAGATTAAGCTTATTGTTATTACAATTCATTGCTCAGCAATATTATTTGCACACAGAAGTCACTCCTATCTACTCAATGAGCCTGAAGTAATAAAAGTTAAAAGCTGACAACAGGAGGTTGTATCATATTTTATCATATTTTTATAACTTGTATCTCATTTATAGTACCGTTAAACTAAAGAGGTGAGTTCAGCCTAATGAACGCTTGAAGACTGGCGTTGTCCAATCTTTTTTTTTTTTTTTTTTTGGTCTTGCATACATTGTAGTAATGTCTTAGGAGCAACAAGGTAGCAGTTTTTCATTGAGCCAGGCTTTTAATCAAACATACGTATGTGAATATAATATATGTTCCAGTGTAATTATATTACCTTTATATTAAATTATTTATTATGTTTTTTTAAGTGCAAGTTTAACTCGATCAAATACAGCTTTCCTCTCATTTTAAAAAGACATGTTGGCTGTATTTGTCTTGGATAAAGTATCACTGACTTCCCAGACTACATGATGGGCAAAAACTATCTAGATTTTAGACTCTTTTTTTTTTTTTCCAATGAGCTCAAAGTGTACATTCAAGCTAACTTGTAGTTAACGCTCAGGTAAAGTACAGTCATTAAGAGATATATGGCTCTTCTCTGAGACAGGTTCTCTTACAAATATACACTTTGTCCCATTTTAGTCCAAACAAAGTCTAGAACTAGTACATGGATGGTATACAAAGCAGCAAACATCAGTGTACTGTGATGCATGTACTGGTATCAGAGGGTTGTTGAATTTTTGACTGTGACTGGTCAAAAGGTGTTGATTAATTTTCTATAATAGCAACTCTGACAATATTCTGGATGTAATTCAAACTATAGTGGAGCATTTTTTTTAGTATAGTGCCATTCATGTGCCACGTAACATATGCCAAATGAACAAACAGAGAAAATCATTATTTAACAAAGAAAAAGCATTCGATTTTTTCTATGCGTTTTTTTTTTTTTTTTTTCTGTAGGAAGACATTTGTTTAACTTCTATGGAAGGAATCACAAGTGTCCCAAATGTAAGTCAGTAAGTTTTCGACTATGGGAAAATCTTCATGGCAGAGAGTTTTCTTTTCTTTTGTTTTGTTCTTTGTGAAATGAGAGAAAAAGATAGGCTGGTGAAGGAACAACTGTTTAAAGCATTCCACAACATTGAATGTAACTGTAAATGAATAAAAACACATGTTGTTTAGTAATAAAGAAAAATAGGAATTGTTGGAAAATGCTGGGATATAAAAGGACAAATAAATGGTATATATACATACGGTATACGGTATATATAAAACATTCAGATATGCCAGTGGACATTCCTTCAACTTTATTACTAGGCTTCATGTGTTTTGAAGACCAACATTTAGGGTTTACAAAAAAAAAAAAAAAAAGCCAAAACCAGCTATTTGCCCTACACCATTTGTTCTGTTTCACATAAAGAACACCCGCTGTTAGATTTCAGTGAGAAACCGCCAGCATGTCCGCCACAGCGCCACCCTACACAGCAGCGGTGCACTAAATGAGGCGCTTTGCTGCAGAGTGGCAAGAGACTGCATGCCACGTCACTCACACTGCCAATGGGCTGTGAAAGACAAGCCGGAGAAGACAGGCTGAGTGCTAATAAGAAATGCCAACACAAACAGGCAGCTGGGTCAGCCAATCCCTCGCCTGTCACCACAATACTTCGCACTGTCTCCACTTACAAGCTGAACCTGCTGGACGTTGAGGATGATTTTATAAAGGTGTGATAAATTTCAAACTGCCAGCATACACACACAATAAGGTAAAGGGCCTACCTACAGAGATTTGTGTTGTGGGATTATTTTAAGTAATTTCACTTGGTAGCCAGCAGGCTTCAAGTGCACTACAGTGATACCCTGCGTCCCGGGCAGGAGCTGTCAGTGAAATTGCTGAAAGCTTGCTTATGACTAAAAATATAGTTCTGAGAAGGACAAGGAGTTAGTTATCATGTTTCATACACATGCTTTAACTGTGGAATAGGATCAAGTATCTTTCAAATTTAATATTTTCCAAGCCATAAACTGAAAGGTGTGTTGAGACTTTCAATTTTATTAAGTTCTGTGCAGCCAGGCCAAATGAATAAGAAGTTAATAAGCACTGTCATGTTTTTCTTTCTTTCTTTTTGTTTTTTGTTTTTTACAAGATCTGCAAAAAGTACCCCCAATGCACACACAAATATATATATATATATATATATATATATATATATATATATATAGAGAGAGAGAGAGAGAGAGAGAGAGAGAGAGAG
>JAQMCW010000003.1:6699501-6717485 GCA_030068335.1 Chrysichthys cranchii
ACACACACACACACACACACACACACACACACACACACACACACACACACACACACACACACACACACACTTTGAGGTACAGGAGACACAGCCTATGCTGTTCTTACTGTTTTCTTATGTTGAGTGTGTGCGTCCATGTTTAATCTCTTTATGGGGTCCAGTTGCTCGAGTTGTTCCTAGAATAATAGGAACATGTGAGAGTTTTTGAATATTTGGCTTACAAAATCTGCAATTTGTATCTAAAAACCTGAAAGGGCCTTTTTATTTTTTATTTTTTTTACTGAGTCTAAGGTTAGGTTCATGTGTACATGAATGGAAATACCACACATAGATAGAATTACAAGTGTGTAGCTATGTATGTGTGCGTATAAGAACACTCCAGGGCAGGATATACCACTCGGGACCCCCCAACATTACACACAACCCCACATCTGGCTGTGGAGTGTAAGTCAGCCCTGCACAACCTGCAAACAGAGATCTGTCTGTATCAATCTAGAGTTCAGTATAAACAGGATTTTCATACTATGTTATATTATACTGCATTATTACAGCCAAAAAAAAATTTTATACTGACCCAAAAGTGTCAGCATAAAAAGCAAGGAGTTTTGACTTTAACTGTTTGACATACATTTCTACATTTCACGTTTTTGTCCTTTAAACAAAGTTAAATTAAATAAAATAAATAAAAGTATCCCATACATCATCGATTTGGTGGTGCGAGAGTTTGGTTTATTCAGCACTTTTATTCAGGCAGTAATGTATTTTGGGATTGTGAAAATTGTTGCGGGAATCGTAATAGTTTCATAGAAAGCTTTGTCTGTGGACGCCGACTTTGTCAGGAAAATTACATTTGTGACGCAGATGTTGGGGTTTTTGACCTTTCGCTCAGCTTTGGGGTCAGTTTTTTTTTTTTTTTTAAACACTAAAAACACTAAAAATCACTAACTAAAAGCACAAACATCCATGGATTTCATTTGAGAGCTGATCATATTTCCCATCAAAATGTGTTTTATAATAGCAGGAAGTTTCATAACATTTCAGACATTCTGACTTCGATTGTGGGTAAAATGAGCCAGCACTAACTGATGTGTGTGTTTTTCCTCTTTCTGTCTGTGTGCCAATCCATGCACACACACGTGAACCTACAGGCTCATGCAGATAGGCATTAAATAAATTATCAAAGTAAATCACTGCATGCTTGTGGCATCTTTATAACAATTCCCATCCCTGCTGTGTGGTTAACTGTTCGTTTATATAGGTCTACTCTAAGATTAACCTTTCTACCTCAAATAATAAACATGTGTTGACTTGATTTCAGCCAAACCCATAACACACCCACAATTAAAATGTGCGGGGGCTTTAAATGTGAGAAAGCACACCAGTGTGCATTTACTGTGTCATCAGGCAAATTTCTAATGCAACATAAACAGTTCCAGACAGGAGAAAGTCTTAATATCTGAAAACAAAATGAATTAGATTACAGTTTAGGCTGAAATGGTTATAGCATGCAAAGCAACTGTGGGAGACTTCAGATGAGTTTTGGACTGCAGGGAGAATCCTCCGCTTGTGTTCAGATGCTGAGAAATGGTTTCATTTCAAACCCCATACTCACATTGCCCAGATGCGGTGTCATGATTTATGACTAGTTCTCGCAGCCAGCAATTACTACTGAGATACAGATACATTTCAAGCATTTTCTGCTGTCAAAGATAGGGTTGACTCTGCTGTTAGATTTTTTTTTAATTGTATGCTACTTCAAAACTGAAAAGCAAACTAGAATTTCAAAGATCTTCTATTTTTTTCTGTTGTTTCCTGTTACCCTGTCATGACAATGACGTGTTTTATAACTGCAGGTAGTATAAAAGTAGTGCTGAAATACACAAGTCAGTTCTGCCTTGCCAGCAGCGCTCACACTTCACTCTAATCACTAGGGGTTTTTTTTATTATTATAACCAGTCTCCTGCTGCAGCTTCCAGATAGAAATACAGCCCTGCTACATAGACTGGAAGGAGGATAAATGGTTCAAATTCATCTTCGTCTTCTGCCACTTAATCCTGTTCAGGGTCGTGGGGGGAAGCTGGCGCCAATCCCAGCTGACATTGGGTGAGAGGCAGGATACGCCCTGGGCAGGTCACCAATCCACCGCAGGGCGACACACAGAGACAGACAACCATTCACACCTACGGCCAATTTAGAGTAGCCAATCAGCCTAATCCCCTCTTTGCATGTCTTTGGACTGTGGGAGGAAACCCGGAGGAAACCCACGCGAACACGGGGAGAACATGCAAACTCCACACAGAAAGGCACCCTTGCCGAACCCTGGGTTTGAACCCAGGACCTTTTTGCTGTGAGGCAACAGTGCTAACCATTCAGCCACCGTGCCGCCCCTCATTTGATGTAGCTCTTTTTTAATACTAATGCTAAAATAGTCATAATTCTAAGATATTACAGATTGATATATGTGTTTGTCATATTACTGTCATAATCAGGTTGGTACTTTACATCCAGTGAATTAAGTGTGTCATGTTACCATGTTCGCTATCATGGGCCTGCCCGCTCGTGTGAATCAACTGTAAAAATCTACTAGAAAGCATTACACAGCATTTACATACATGGCAGTATTTTAAATGATCTAACCACTAGATGACCTCAAATAACTAACCAGCCAAAGAGCAAAAGCAATACCACTTCTGCTCTGCCATAATTTCTTGAACTTTAAAGTGCTAGTCTTATAGCCCTAAGCAAAGTTCAGCATGAGCTCACACTTCTATTAATGGTGTTAGGGTCGGTCAGAGCTGCCGTGACTGTGACTAAAATGAAATGCATGAAATAAGTTATAGGTGAAAGCTCACACATACACACTGCTATGTGAGCGAACACCTTGGAAATGGCCTGTGATCCACTTTCATGGAAATTTCAACAGGTTCATTTCTCATAATGCATAGTGCAAACACTGCGATATCCCAAGTGACTTTATTCAAACACCTGCAATTATGGCAAGCCCAGGTGTTGGGGAGAGTTACTGATTTTCTCACCCAGTTCACTATAAACCGGCCCAAAGTGTAATTTGTCAAACAAATGCTAACGCATGAACCAGCGTAGAAGTTACAAATTATAAACATATGCCCCCCAACGTGATTTCAAGCAAAAATTGGAGGGAAAGTAAAAACCCAGTCTGGGAACACTGCTCACTGAGTTATTTAAGTAGCACTGTATGTCGCTTCCAGGTCTCTTGGGTCTTTTAGGTCTTTTAGTTGTCTTTCTCTAGGTTGTGTTTCTTGTGCCTCAATTTAGGGATGGGTGTTTTTCATGACCACATGCGTTACGTATAGTATATGCTTATATTTTTCGACCCAATTCTGTTCAATTTCTATTTGAATTCTGTTAATTTCATCCATTTCCCTTAGACCAGATATTATTCGGGTGATGGACCACTCTTAGCACAACAGAGACACTGATATAACAATGTATCAGGCCCAAAAGCCTTGCATTGTCACATGGGCTATATTTAGGGTTGGAGACTGGAGTTATGTCAATATTTGCTTTGGGAAAGTTAGGTGTATGCAGTGTTCGGTTACTCAGTTGCTTAATATTCAGAATATGCAAATCAACCATCTGTCATTAACACCTCTGAGATAGCCAGATGTGTCATGAGTAGACCAAGTCAAGGGTGCTTCAACAGCATCTAGTCCAAAGTCCTTATACACAAGCACTTGTCTTTGAAATGGAAAATTAAAAAAAAGACTAATCTAATGATATATGAATGTGAAGATAGCAAGCACAAACATCTATAATAGGAGTCTAGTATATGTTGCTGCATGAATAGTCCTAGTATTGATTATCACATTAATCATCGAATGAAAAACCTGAAGCCACGTGATACTAAATCAAGGTCAATTCTGATATAAAATGGAGGCAATTTGGTTTTAAATACATTACAGGCCGCTTCATTAAATGCCTATCTTGCTGGTCCACCTTGTAAAGAGACCAGCAAGACCAGAGCCTAATTTTTCTTATGTTTACATTGTCTTCTCTGCATTTATAAGTGCCAGGGTTTTTTTTGTTTTGTTTTGTTGTTTTTTTTTTACCATAGGACAGGTGTTGGCTGTAAAGGACCAGACACAATACCAGGTCAGTGTCACTGCACTTTATAATATCTGCTCAGTGTTTGTGCCCTCTTCCCCCACAGAAAGGACACAATGTGCAGCAATAAATGTACTACAGTCAGTAATTGCCTGATAAATGCAACTTTAGTAGGAGAACCTGATAACATGGCCAGTGACTATAGGTATAAGCTTATAATATCACCTACTGGATAGTAACAATAACTCCTCTTCGTGTTCATTCAAATTACACCACCCTATCGTTGATTATTTTCCCATGAAAAGTGTTTTTTTCCCCCTCTTATACCACATCAACACTTTCTACAACAGTGGTTCTTAATATAGGGCTTGGGGACGCTAAGGGATCCATGCAGCACAGCCAGGGGGTCTGTGAATTTATTTTGTGTGTGTGTGTGTGTGTGTGTGCGCGTGGTGGAAACCACAACCCATCATTATCAGCGTTAACAAGTTCTTATTAGCTGGTTTGACTGGTTGCATGAATTGAATGGGTTTAATCCAAACCTCAATAACTCAAAAACAAGTAGCATATAAATAATGTCAGCTTGGATGGATTGGAAAAGGGTGGAAAGGGCTCTACTGGCTCTTATAAATAGATCAAACATTGTTGCACATGTTTAAATAATGAACATAACATTTGAATACTTTGTTTATGTTCATAATGGAAATTAATTTCACAGTCAAAGGGCTTGCTGGCTATAAAAAGTTTGAGAAACTGGTATCATCACCTTATACTGCAGAAGGCAAGGTTGTGTTGCAATGTGCGTGCCAGGGTTGTAATATTAAACCAGGACCTACCTGTTTAACATACTGCGGAACCTGCTCTACTTCCGCAAACGACGTCTCGTTGGGAGACATGAGGTAGAAGAGCATGCGTGTCCCCTGTGATAAGGAGACAGTGTTGTCCTCCATGTCCGCCACCTGCACCATGTTGTGTTTTCAGCGTGCGTGTGAGTTGCTGCTGTCTTTCAGACTGCTCACAAACACAGAGCTCCCAGCTGACTTTTGCCCTCCAGGCTGAATGTTTGCAGTGTTACTGTGAGAGATAGGACTGGTTCAAATCCTGATATTTATCCAGATATTCAAGGTCACACAGATCAGAAGTAACTCTGACACCGAACTCTGTATCTGAACTTCCGCTTCTTGAAAGATTTACATTACACAAGAATTGCGTAACTCCAGATGGCCTACATAAGGTCCACATGCATCATTTATGACAGGCTGTAAAAAGAAAATGTATAACATCAATGATAGGCTAATACTACTACTACTACTACTACTAATAATAATAATAATAATAATAATAATAATAATAATGTAGATTCAAAATTATTTGTATCGTATCCTATTAACACTTTTTATTAAAATTGCTTAAACTTCTTAAACATCTCAGTCTCCACTGTTATCGCATCAGTAGAAAAAAACAGGATAAATTCATGGACTGCTTAACTATCATCTGGTGATTCCGGGAACCCACTTTGCCTCGGTTTTGGAGCAAACAATAAACAGTAGACCAGCTATGAGCTCAACTATGAATATCAACAAACTCCAGGAGTCTCACTGAGTCTGACAGATTTTATGAGGTAAACAATTTTCATTCTACTCTTTTTATTCTGGTTTCACAAGATTTGTGAGCCACATGCACACACGCACACACACACACACACACGCACAGGACATGACAATGCTCAGTTACATTCTACAAAGCGAGTGTTGAGAGAGTTATTGAATAAAAACAGATACACCTGACTCTGAAAATTGCAGTAATAAATCAGTCCATATTCTTATGTGGGGTATAGTCAAAGAATTCACAAATATTAGTGCAACAATGTTTATTGTGCCCGCTCTCTGACTCTGTTACATAGTTCAGAAATTAGATGAGTTTAGCTTAAGTATGTTCATTAATTACCCAATTATTAAACCCAATGAAAATGAAACTATCCTACTAGAAAATCTAGGAAAAGAAATAGAGAGCAGTATCATTAGCTCTTCAACAGTATTGTCAATTAAAATCAAGAACTACAGTATTAAGCTATTTGGAGTCATTACCTCATCTCTGGTCATGTCCTCAGGGTTGTAAAAAAAAATGCATATCCTGTTAAGGCACGTTGTTCACTTCAGTAGGAACGTGTGGGAGGCAGAATTCGGCACAGTACGGAGAAGCATTAGGTGGGTAGGCCTGTTTTTTGGCTCAGACCATTTTTACAATATTACTTTTCCCGTTAAAGGAACACTGCCTCAAAACAAAACCAAAAAAAACCAAAAACGACTGGGTTACAGAACTAAAATCATGTCATAAAGTACACAGTGTACCACAGCTCAAACCTCA
This sequence comes from Chrysichthys cranchii, assembly GCA_030068335.1. NCBI lineage: Eukaryota > Metazoa > Chordata > Actinopteri > Siluriformes > Claroteidae > Chrysichthys > Chrysichthys cranchii. Next base: position 6,705,952 of record JAQMCW010000003.1, read on the forward strand.
ATGATACATTTAGATTTAACCAACATGCTGACACGTAGTTATATAGCCATGCAGTTTTAATCTTCACTGTTTGCATCTATGTAGCACTCCATGTGATACTTCCTTCACACTTTGCTTTTACTGTTTATTTTTCTCTTTCTTGCTAATCGAAACTATAACCCCCAAAATATCCATATGGGTCTTGCGGCCGACACGCTCAATCCGGTGTCCTGGTGGGCGAACCCATGTTTACATACTGTCGTTTTCTTTACCAATTAGGATGCATGCTCACACTGTGGCGAGACAAGTTGAATCCCATAACAATATCTCAAATGTGCTTTTGTAATAGAATATGATCCATTTGCACACTTCCTTTCAGGCCCCTGGCAGAAGTCCTGACCCTGCCTAGAGGAGACGTCGAGTTTAGCGTTCTCTCTGGCGCTAGTGCTCTGCTGCTTCCTCGATGATTTATTCATGTTAGCCATACTCTCCATCCTGGCATATATTAGCCATGATGAGGCACAGACAGGATCAGACAAAGCAGTCAAAATCCATTTGCAGCAAGTGTATAAACTGTTTTCTACTTGCCCAAGATTCAGGATAGCTCACGTTTTATGCCCAGATTGCAGACAAAGGAACGGAGTTGAAAGAAAAGCCAGCAATATTTTTATTTATGATGAAAATAGCAGACGTGAGATGGGTGGTAAGAAAATAGTCATACTGATATTTACACAAATTTAAACTTAAAGTGGAGGGGAGGGGGTTGTTGGGTTGCTTCTCCCACAAGCTGGGTTGAATCCTAATTTTGTATACATTGAGACCTTTGGAATATACAGTAGAAACAAATGAATGATGGTTTACAGTGCAAACCAAAGCACAGACACATTTTGTAACACAAGCATGTTTTATGGAATGTTCAACATTTTGACCAAATTAGAAATAACACTTTTTTTTAAACATGGAAAAGTCCCACATTCCTTTTCTTTTTATTAAACCCTGTAGGCGTGTAACGTATTTACAATTGCCAACTCTTACAATATTCCACTTGTAACCTGTGTTTAAGTGTTAATTTACAGCAAGGCACTTTGTTGTTGTTGTTTTGGTTTTTTTTTGTAAAGCACATGCGCATATTTTACATAATCATAAGTCTGTGGAAAACATATCAGTCCTTTGTACATACGCGCATGTATTTTGAGCACTGCTATCATTCAGCTATCAACTACCAAAAATCCTTATAGGGACATTCCCGCTAGGCCTCTAGGTCTTCCAGTTGTTGTTTGTAATGCAGCCCTAGGGATTATAGACCCTGGACTGCTGACCCAATATGTGGCTCCTCTTCATAAATAGCAACCATGATAGCGCCAGGGTACGGCAGGACCCCGGTATTGCATCTCAGGGGCGACACCTTCATATCATAATTGAGCGTGCTCAGAGCTCTGATCGCTGTCACGGCTGTCCTCGTTAATCAGTGAGTCCGCCCTGTGGTGGAGTCCGACGATGCCCGAAAACTCAGAAGGCAGCAAAGTCCCCTTTTTCACATGCACCAGTTCTTTCTCCCTCGCTACGGCCCCTTGCTGTCCACCCTTCACTCGCTTCCACTTCATCCGTCTGTTCTGAAACCACACTTTCACCTGGAGAGGGGAAAAAACAACTGAATTCTAGTCTAATGCGTCATATGGTTTGCTGACGGGTTTTCATTTTGGCATGGTACTCTATGAGCTATCTACACAATATCCATGACTCACCAACCTCCAGTAAGCTAATAACACTTGGTCAGTGGACAGTTGCTTATTCGACATGGTCACATGAGTATGTGCTATTTATTTCTGCTGGTTGATATGCAAAATTTGCAAACGTAGGCTGTTAAAGCTGTTTAAAAAAACCATAGCAGTGAGAGTAAAGATATTCCTCAGACTGATATCTTCATCTATCAGAAAAAGATCAAATATCTCTCTGCCAAACGTCTAGAATTCAGCAGTGATTGGCGTGGTTCTAAATTTTGGCTAATATGAGACAAAAACAGAACATTTAGCAGACCAAGTTGGACATTATCTTTCTATGAGACAACGTCAGGGCAGTAGGTGTTCACGGATGCCTCTGGTCAGTTGAGGCTCACTTGGTAAGATATGGCCATTACCCAAAATGGACTGTTTCCATATTAGCAATAATAAATTGTCAGAGTGCATCTGTTCTGTTGTATCAAATGCTTCCCTTATTTCCTTCCTTGACAAGCGGGGGCCATCATTTACATTTCTCAGAATGATGACTAAACAGTTTCCTAAATGGCCACCAGTGTGAGAGGGAGGCTTCGCTGGTCATGAGTGTTGGTGCCCGATGGCCAGAACACACTGTGCTAAAATATATTTTTGGTGGATCATGATGAGGATGAAGTGAGTCGTGTGATGTGGATGTCATCCTACTACGCAAATGTTGGCATTTCCTCCTGGGGAGCAAATGCAGCACTATCCATCATGAAGGATTCCTCAGACCGTTTACAAATAAACCCAAAGATAGCATTCAGTATTGATAATTATTGAGGTTGGTTTCGTCTCCTTTAGGCAAATACTGAGGTAACAGACACAACAAACCTAGCTGTTTTGATGACATATTGTAGAACCAAACGCAGTCTCGGTAACATTGGGGTTAATGGTGTGTGTATTCTGTGTGATAAATCTTGCCATATGATTTGCCACTTGGGGCCCTTGCTGTCAGCGGTGTACGGCGACTGTTCTTAAAATACATCTGCGAGGTTTGCACTTTTGCCTACAGCATGGAGAGATCTTCACGTCACTCCTGACAAGTTTGAGCACTTATTAGGTCTTCTTAATATCCCGTCAGGCAGTCAGGTCTTCAAAAGATGTAACCTGAGTAAGCTAGGACTCTAGGTGCTATAAGTATATTAGGAGATATTATGACTAGTGCATGGTGTTATTACTACCTTTGCTGTTGTTATTATTACGTAATTAGTAGCTTCTGCCTCGGTGGCTGCGGTAGGGTGATAATTGTCCGGAGATTTCATGGCCTACTTCAGTAGTTGCTGGTTCACACAGGGATCACATAACAAGTGGGGGTTTGCTTTCTCTGTCGTGTGGCAAGGTTAATGTTGTGCTGAGGGAATGCGACCCCAGAAAAGGTGCCTAAATCAGAGTCTTCAGATGTCATACCAGTGTCACTGCGAGCTGTGCTATTGAGCTATTCAGGCTTGGAAAGATTTATCTGAAATGTTTATTCATAAAAGTTTGATAAGGAAAAATAATTCAGACCAGATTTAACTTCTGAATATTTTGCAGAGCGAAGCTAATACAGGTTAAATGATTCATGACGTTTGATCAGATTTTTTCGGATGTCTCAGTTTCCCTCACACCAATCAGACCGTCTCTATATAAAAAGATATTTATTTGCCTACACAGATGGTCTTCCTACGCAGAACAATTTGGGAGATTGTGCAGGAAGTGCCTAACTACATGAGCATATCCTTTGCCTGTCTCCATTTCTTCACTACAGCCTGATGAAGGAACCTCGCTGAAACATCTGGAATATGATAGTCCCCATGATAATTTCTCTCCATAGCCACAGCAGGACGTAGAAGCACACAAGCTGAATACTAAGTTCAACATTTTAGCTTTAGACATAATGCTGAATGTTCAGGCTTGAGGCTGCATGTCGTCATACCTGCCTTTCCGTCAGGTCCAGGTTTACCGCTATTTCATAACGCCTCAGTCGGGTCAAATAGTTATGATGGGCGAATTCAGCCTCGAGCTCCCGGATCTGTTCTTTAGTGAAAGCCGTCCGCTCCTTCCGGGGCTTGCTACTCGTGTCCGATTTGTAATTTCCATCCTGGGACTCTGGTGGGAAGCAAAAAAAAAAAAAGAAGGAAAATATTTCCACATGATATATAAAAACCAGAATTTCCAAATGATGCTAAATGACCATAGAGTTTCCACTTCCCTATCACAGGACATTATTACCTTCTCAGAAACTGGTGTAAAAAGGGATTTCTGCCTTGTGAGATTACGGTTGACACGAAATGCTATCGTTAATAAAAGTAAGGCAAGCACCGCTGTGTTTTATAGCACTGACGTCCTCAATAGAGATGTTTCATATTCTGGCTGGTGGACCACTCACAATGCGTTCAGTCTTAACAAAAGCCTTTTCCAATGTGGAGTTCATTTGTTGTCCTCTTAATGAATTTGGGGACCTTTAAAGTTTTAATATGGAATGAAACAACTTGGGATAACGTGTAAAAATATGCTTCTTTAGTTTATTTACCTCAACATTTTACAAGCTTCTTTGCTATATGACTCACAAGCTATAATAAATTTCAGTCGCGTTAATGTCTCTGTCTTTCTCTCTTTCTTACATTTCACTTTTTATTTTCTTGGCCTGACATGCTTCCCCTCCCATACCGCATGTATATGTGGAATTACCGTTTCAGCGTTAAGCTTCTTTATTATTTGGCTATTGAATTAGCACTTATGACAAACATTGGACTGTGAAAGACGAAAAGTCGTCCCAAGAAGTTTTGACCTCTGCTGTTTTTACACCGCAATGAAGAAATTCAGTCCTTGGTGTTTGTTTTATTGGTAGAAACAGAGAACTGTTTGCCCTTCTCATGACTAGATCTTGCGGTATGTTTTTAAGGCTATGCCTCAGTGGCAAATTGCACATCAAGGCAACAAAACCTCCGGTCTGTGCTAATCCAACTGGCAATCCTAAACCCAGCTGTAAATAGAGCCCACTTTAACGAGGCCCCATCCACAAGCCATGGGAACAAATCTGGTATTTCAACACACACACACACACACATATTTCCAAAAGGACCTGATTTCAAATAGACACTATTTTGGGGTAAACGGCACTTCCTATTGTGTTTGGCCGCAGCGGGGAAAGTGCGATTTTTTAAAAATACGTTTACGAAGATTGGCGAAATGTGCTTTTGTCCAATATACGATCTGTAGTTATTTATAAATTCATAACACTTTGCAATTTTCAGTTTATAGCACAAGGTACCAGTGTAACTTATTAGCTTTTTATAAATGTATGCATGAAATTGAACAAAATCTAGCCACCTTGAAGTCATTCATTAAAATTAGTAGTTACAATAAAGAAATAAATACTGAGAGAAATAAATAAATAATTAAATAAATAAATAAGGTCACATTTGCCTTACAGCAGCAACTAAGTAATTAGACAGGCAAAGATGATGAACTTAAGAAAAACAGTGGCAGAAGTGCACTTTACCTTCTTACTACAGTGATGCTTTTATCAGGTACAGTCTACTGTAGAACTAGTGATTTCTTACACCATTTCCATTCTGCATGGCCCATTTCATCAGTCACATTTCTCCGTGACCTCTGTAAGTGCTCGGAGTGCTCTGTAATTTTAGCGGACCTTCTCTGGCTGCTGGGCGTCTGGCTGCGTTTGGCTCTGATTGAGGCCTGGAGAAAGCCAGTTACTGCGGGCTAAACACAGCCATTGTGGAAGAAGAAAGACTAACATGTGAAGTTGTTTGCGAACAGTGCCACAACTTAAAGCAACTTCTCCCCAGCTTTATGATGCAGCGGCTACACCGCAGCAATTAGGCCTGCGCCTTAACTTTCATCTCACTTCAAAAACACAAGCAGCACTGGGGGGAAAAAATGTGCAGTGTTTTTGGTGTGACCGTCTCCTGGTCTGTGGATGATTTTTGTGGATGAAGTTCTCTGCACTACGTTAATTAGACATTTATTTGTCATTAATTACATCACAGAGCGTCATTATCACATAGATCGCTTTCCGACAGAAGAACATTACCTGAAAAAATGTGTCAAGTAGTAATTGGTTTCCAGTTTTGATTTGGTGTTGCATATGGTTTGACTTTACTCCAGTGCTGAATTCCGTTTTGAAGAAGTAAAGATTTATTAAAGAAAATCTGACACCGTAGTGCGCATCCAGATGTCCCAATGTGGAAATAGTTTATCTGGCCTAATAATATTCTGACATTGAGTACAAACTTGCTTGTACTAGCCTTAAATCATTTGTTTTTTATTTGTTCCCCAGCCGTCGTGGATTATAATTACTTTTCAGCATGTAGGAAACTATACATGTGATATCCAAGTCACGTTATGGTTGCTTCAGTTTATTCTTGTCTGTAGTTAACAAATGAGCGTGTGCCGGTAGAAGCACAAACAATATAAAGTAAAAAAGAATCTTTTGGAAAAACCTATAGACCAAAATCTTATCTGTTAAAAGAAACAAAAATTAAAAACTTAAAATAATTAAATAAAAGTTCAATAAGGCAAAAAAAAAAAGAGGTTCAATACCCTGCACTGAAATTCTGATTCTTCATTAAATAAATTCCTAAAAGTAAAAATAGAGAAAGAGTCAGCATAGTGTGTGTGTGTATGTGTGTGTATGTGTGTGTGTGTGTGTACGTATGTATATGAAAGAGAGGGAGAGAGAGTTAAGAGACCCAGTTTAAAAAATAAATAAATAATTAAATAAGAGGGCAGTAGTGTTACTGAGTGAAAGCGACAAGCCAACCATTACAGTTGCACAAGAAAAATATTGGATTTTGCTGTTGTTGTCTTTGGACTCTCTTAATGATCAAGTCACATATAAAAAATGAAACTCAGTCACAAATAATTAATACAGTACCTTAATTGATTTCCAACCCTTTTCTTCCAGACACCAGGCTTTCTAAAGTGTAACACTATAGGTTAAATGATATCACTGTAGCACCAATGCCAGACAATACTGTAGCATTTGCTAGGAATTGAAAGTGAAGCATTACACGGTTCCTAGCGCCTAAATTGGATGTGACCTTAATTAGGCTCCTGTCACATCTTTGAGTTGAACAGTGCGTGTTAGAAATGCAGTCCTGCTCACAAGCTACATCCATTCAATTCCCCAAAGTCCTATTAGAAGCAGCAGAAAATCACAGTTGATCATGTGAGCAGCCGTTTGTCAGGTAGAATTCTGCTGTACGACGTGCTGAACTACAGGAGAGCAACGACGCGCATTTCAGAAGGGAAATTTCAGTCAGTGCTCAACTGGTGTCCTTTCACCCACAGCAGTTCATGTACAGCGTGACTAATTAAACGATAAAAGGCCCAGAAGAGTGCATGCTCCATAAATACAGGGCAATTAGTAACTATTTATAAATCCACAGGAAATGATTATGATTTAGATATGCAAATAAAAAATGTACAGTAGACTCTATATATATATATATATATATATATATATGTGTGTGTTTGCTGATAGCGAGAAAATGGGTTAAAGGTAAATTATTTTAGGAACATTAATGGCATTGTTGGATACTGTCAGTCAAAAAATAGATTATAAGGCCAAGCTATACACTGATATTTTATGCTAGAATTTCTACATGTATTTTAAGCAGCATGCTGTGATTGTGATTGACCTTAAGCATAATGGAAAGAAAAATTCCAGATTAAACCCATATATTGGTATAATTCTTATATTTTGTGTGCGTACAAATAGTGTTTGTGATGTATACTTGTTCTGTTTCTAATGTTATGTTTAATGTATATTTGCTTTATATGTATAGATTTCAGACGGGTGTAAGTAAATATGAATCTCAATTTTTACGCTTTCTGAAAACACCTGCTGTTACATTTCATTCAGTGCGGCTTAAGAGCTGGAACAAAAATGTACAATGTCCTGTTAATAAAACTGTAAATGGCCATCTCCATGCAAAAGTGCTGCTGCAATACATTTTAAAACAGATAGATAGATAGATATTTGCTAAAATATTTTGTAATATAGAAATAATAGATAAAATGTGAGGAAAAAAGAAAATGTGGCAGAATTTTTTATTTTTTTATTTTTCTTAGGTTCTCTAAGCAGCTTAAATATATTTTCTATTTCACCCACTCTGGCTAAAAAAAGATTATTTAATTTAATCCAGATAGTTCTTTGCATACTCTGAGTTTATTCTCTCTCGTCCTCACCTCTCTCTCTGTGTGTCTATATATATATATATAGGTGATACAGTTTTCTGCTTTACAATTCTTGAATTTCCTTTTTTGTTTTTTTTTACTGTATACCTAATTTTCTGCTCTGTAAAAAGTTCAGAGACGAAACAGATGGTGTGTAAAGTGAAACATAGGAACAGTCGAATGCCCACACAGAGTTATAGTCTGGCCTTTGCTCCTGGCTCTAGTCAAAATAATTGCTTCTGTGCGTGTCAGCCAACACCTACAAAAGCCTCACTCGCAAAAATACGGCTCCACGTTTCCGAGCAGCAGGAGACTAATTTTCCCAAAACGCTACTACAAAACCCGGTCAGGATAATCCCGCAGCCTGCTACAATGTGTTAATAGCCACTGAGTCATGAAGGGAAAGGAAAGGTAGTGAAGGGAAAGGCTGCCGGTCCTGCGAGGTTCTTTTTATGGTAAACATCTTAATATGTAAAAAGTCATTACATATGTGTTTATTCAAAGTCCAGTAAGAATGTTTTCTCATGTATAATAAAAAGCTTTAGCAGTGCTGAGCACTTAGAGTAATCCTTATGCACTTATTTCACAATCATTAAATTTAATACTTTAACATACACTAGGTTAAATGTTTCACACTCTGACTTCATTCAAGCTCTTACCTGAACTATCACTCCTTCGCTTTCCGCTCCTCTTCTCCGCCTCTGCTGGAGACAGGGTTTGACGCCCAAAGTCCCCGCCAGGCAGGCAGGAAACCCCCGAGGGCACGGCTCCACCAAGACCGGGCGTACTGGCACAGAGATTCGGGCCACCAGGTGCCATATCTGAGGAGCCCGAGTCTGTCCCTGTCATGCCCAGGCCTAAGCGCACATTGCTATTTGACACACTGGACATTTGGGGTATGTGCCAGCTGCCTTGCTGTGGTTGGGGCGTTACAGGGTGATGTTGCTGGGTAATCGGAGGTCCGCGCTGGTGCCCATGCCCTCCATAGAGCCCGTCCTCACCCGGATAACAGCTGACCACACAGGAGGGAGAGGAGGATGAGGATGAGGACGAGAGATCAGGGTAGGCTGAAAGGTGCTCGGAGCGGCTGTGCAGGGCGAAGGCCGGGTGCAGGGCCTGAGGAGGGGCGTGGGGGCCACGCAGGCATCCGAACAGCGTGTGATCCATCGCAAGCGGGAGAAAAATGAGCCCTTCGTTAAGTTGATCTCCACACAACAAATGTCAAAGAAAAATTAAACCAATCCCCAGTCCTTCATAAAAGATGTCCTGGGAAAAAAATCAAGAAGTATCTGTGCATGTGCGTGCATGTGCGTGTGCATCTAAGCATGCCCATGTGTGTGTGAGATAATCCAGAGCGTGCGGCGAGCGCGAGCTGCCAGGCAGCGTTGGGTAAACAGCAGCGGCAGCTGAGCCAAGCAGGAGCAGGAGCAGGAGCTCAGATGACGGCCTGGAGGAGAGTGCAGAGGAGATGGGAGTGGTAGAGGCTTCCTGCCATTGCTCAGAGTTGGGGCTATGGGCTTTGGGCTATGGGCTGGGGCTTCCAGATGCACGCTGGGCGGGGAGCCCATGCAAGAGGGGGGTGTTATAAATAGAGCTGTAATATGAGAGGGAGGCTGGGTCAGAGAACCCATGCTGCCACTACTGACCACATCCACATGACAGACCCAGTATAATATACAGTGCGATGAATGTACGGCCACAGCTCGGGAAGCTCATCTCCAACCTTGTGATTTTGACCTGTAGTGCCCTCTCTGTTTGTCCTTGTTTTCTTTCGCTATTATTTAAGAACAGGGGATAAGCAGAAGGAGGAGGAGGTGGAAGCCAGAAGGAAAGCACTCAGTTTGGTGATATTCCCGACCCACTTTCCTCACTGTAGAGATGATTTACACAGCAGGGGGTTATTACTGAAGCCCTGCTGACTGTAAATATTCACCAAAAAGAGACAGTTATTCAAGCAATCTACACCTCTGGTAATAACCACACGGGGAACTGCTTTCAGACAGGGATTTGCAGAAAAGAATAAAACATTATTAAACCCTTTTTTGCTCTGCTTTATTGCTGCACATCTTTCTACTCTTTGCGTTTGTTCGAGATACAGGTTAGAAATGCAGAGTGAACCAGCCTGAAGTGATGGTAATAGACTGTGAATTATACGGTGCCTTTTCCCCCCTTGTGTGATTCACCAGGCATTATACAACATTGTCTGATTCAAATTTCAGGACTAAGCTAGCTAGTTTAAAAAAAATTTACAAAATTAAAAAAAAAAACCCACAAAAGTGTTTCCATAGTTTTTATCTGTAGTACTTTTCCCTTAATGAAGAATACATGTGTAAGAGCATCAAGCTTAAGAAAGCCTTACCAGTGAACACATTCTGTAGGTGTTTAAAAGTTATGACTCAGCTACAACAACATATTTTAGTGCTGACTAAAATTATTATTCAGTACATGTCATTTCAAGATCCTCTAGTCTCACTCATTCACTTTCAGTAAGCGCTTTGTCCTGATCAGGGTCAGACCCTATCCTGGAAATACTGAGGTGGGAATAAAGACTGGATGGGGCAGTAAGCCACCACAGCGCATTACAGACATACATTCACACTGAAGGGCAGTCTGTCTTAGCTCAATCACATACTGTGGCATGGTTCTGGGAGGTGGGAGGAAACCAGAAAACCTGGAAGAAACCCAGACACACAGAGAACATGCACAGGATCTCTACCCGGACAGTAACCCAAGGTCAGGATCGAACAGAGAGCCGTGGATCTATGAGACGCAGCATTACCTGCTGTACCACCGAGCTCTCCATGCCTTTAACCTCCTTCTTTTCTTTTTCTTCGTCTTTTATTTCCTTAAAAGAGAATTTAAGTCACTTAGTGAAAGCAGACTGAACTCAGCCTTTCGTCATGGCACTTCCATAAAAGTCAGTCACATGTAAATAATTACATGAACTTCCCATCTGGTTGTTTTTGCACACGCTGTGTTTCACACATATTTCACAAGCAGTTAAGTAGTTAATGTGGATTTTATTTCACATTTTCTAATTATTTTCACACATGATTCATTTCATCTCAAGAGTCTTGGATCTAATTAAATGAATTGTATGTAAAAAAAAAAATTCAATGAATCATGTCATTTTTATTTGTGTCACTTATTTATTTTTACTAAACTATTTAATTTTCACATGCTAATTTTTTATGTGGGGTTTCAGTTTTCAGGTGTGATCTTCTCACACTGGTAAATCACGTGATGACGTAACAAAATGTCCCTTGTATAACTGAGATGACGTGCACAAGGTCAGGGCATACAGCTAAAATGTATATGATTTATGTGTTGGCACACGTTAGTTTCTTGTGTTTTATTTTTCACGTGACTTTCTCACGATGCAGGTATTTTTACGGTTTCACTTTTCAAATGTAGCACGTGTTTCAGTCTTCCACAAGTGGTTTCTTTTATGATTAATCTATTTTAATTTATTTTTCACATGCTCAAATATTAATAAGATGTGTTCAGATGAATTAGTATGTGCTATACATGTACTCTCTCTCTCTCTCTCTCTCATATATATATATATATATATATATATATATATATATGTGTGTGTGTGTGTGTGTGTGTGTG
>JAQMCW010000003.1:6740019-6751034 GCA_030068335.1 Chrysichthys cranchii
AGGAAGAGAGATTTTTTTTTTTTTTTTGTATCATGCAAGTAGTTCTGTTTCAAAAATCCACCTCACAGTAAGAAGGTTTTGGGTTCGAACCTGATCGCCAACTAGGGCCTTTCTGTGTGGAGTTTGCATGTTCTGCCCATCCCTGTGGGTTTCCTCTGGATGTGCTAGTTTCCTCCCACAGTTCAAAGACATGCAGATTAGGCAAGGCAAGTTTAATTATATTGCACCCTCCAAACAGTGCAGGCAAGGAGATAGTTGGATCAGCTGGCAACTCTAAATTGCCCATAGGTGTGAATGGGAATGGCAGTTCATTTCTCAAATGTTACCCTTGTAACAAATCAGCGACCTGCCCAGGGTGTACCCCACCTCTTCCCCGAAGTCAGCTGGGATTGGCTCCAGCTTTCCCGCAACCCTCAGCGGATAAGTGGAATAGGTAATTAATTGGCTGGATGGACAAGCTAATCAAAACAAGCTAAGCTAGACACGTGCTGTAAAATGTTATGCAGTGAAAAGTTCATTTTATACGAGCAGTAGTAGCCAAATAACTTCTGCACTGACACTATGAGTAAATTGCTCAGCTAATCACAGTAGCTTATTAAACCTGCTGGATGAAGACTAAAATGCACCTGGTGCTGTTTTTGTCTCGCATGAATACAAGGTTGCTAGGGGCAACCTTACGCTTCGTCATGCCTCTCACTTTTCTTTGTCATGCCCGTCACTGTTGTTGGGTTGTCTAGGTTGCCGGGGGAAACATCGCCAATCATACCGTGATCCAACACACCCACACAGTTCTGTTCAGGAGGAAATTATGAGATTTTGCACGAATATTACAAAAGCACGTGAAAGCTCAATTTAGGCTAGATCTAAGACAGCCATAGTGGAAAAAAAGCCATAAACATGTGATTCACTGGTTAAACTCCTAGTCTAAGCATTAAGAAGTGTCAAGAAAAGACAAATGTCAGTTTAAACATACATTTTTTTTTTATTAAACAGCTTTAATAAATGCATCATGTCTTGAATGTAGTGGTTTTACTCTATGGTTGAGGTGGCACGCTGTGTGGGGGCTATGGTTTTTGTTTGCTTTAAATCTTTTTCTGGAAACCAAATACATATGGGACAGGTTTGTCCTTGTAGGGACATTTAGCTGGATTATTTATTTATTTATTTATTTATTTATTTATTTAACTCTTTATTGTTTAGAACCTGATGCTTTTATTGTAAGAAAACGTGCCAAAGGTTTCCTTTGTGTTACTGAGGTTAAGGTGGGGGTTGTGCATAGGTGTAGGCATAGCCCTGTTTCATTGTTTAGCTACAATAACAAGTATGCCAAAAACCCCACAAAGACAATTTCACATGTGTGTGGCTGACCTCGGTGTCTCAGGCCCGTAGCATCTGTCCAGTAAGAACCGAGTTTCTGTCTCTGATAAGACATTCGGTGATCTCTGATAGTCTTGCTACAGATCTTTCCCAAAGCTCAGGGACCTGAAGGAACAGAGATATACACACACACGCACACAGACCTATTACAAAAGGTTACACAGGTGTCATACCTAACAGCCCTTCAGCAAAGGAAAAATGGGGTGTAAACAGAGAACACAAACCACTTTTTGTAGTTCCGTTCACGACAAAAAGTCACGGACATAAAAGACACAAAAAAACAGCAACAAAGCACAGAAAGTGCACAGATAACCACAGAGTCTTGCACAAAGCCTGAATGAGTCAGTGGATCCACCCCATCACTGTGAGAAAGCAGATAAAATGATGGGGAATGCACGTTATTACATAATCTGGGCAGGTTTCTTACTGTAACACACGTTTAAAATTAAGTTTAACCAGTGCCTTCATCTAGAAGATGTCCGGCGTGATGGCTCCTCAGAATTCTTAACAATTTACAGGCCATGATATTAGGCAGCAAAGGAGAAACCACACATCAAAGACACCGAAAGCGCTTTCATTCTTTAAGTCACTCAAGCTCTTGAAAAGGCTTATCCACTTCTTGTGGCTTCTTGGTGTTGGCGTTTGTCTTTTGTCTTAGTCTTATTTCATGTGGCATATGTGTTTTTAACGAGTGCTCCTTTCCCTTTCCGTGCGCCGCACTAGCTGCTAATTGGCCTGCAACAAATAACATCAATCCCGCTCCTAATTTGTCACCTGATGGGCTTTACTGTGTGGAAATGAAATCAGAACGAAAATGCAGAAATCAAATGGAAATTCCATTTGGATACAATACTGGGTTTTCCACGTAATATACTTTCTCTATTCGGTTGAACTCAAAGGGAAAGCGTACTTTCAAGTCACTTTCACTCAGGAATAAGCTGGATCACCCTGCCGTAGTTTATTTTTAATGAATTCCAATTGCGTGACGTCTCATGTGTCTCGTGCTGGAAATCCCACTTCTGACACTAATGTTTCGATTTCAAAGCACGCCGAAGCATTGACTCCAAACAGCACATGGTAACTCTGATGTTTAAATATAACAAACAGATACATTTCTGACACGATTAACACAAAAAAGCATAACATATAGTTTGCCAAGCGTTCTGCCAATCTGCAACGCCAGTGGTCTAAAATCTTATCTGTAGATCAGGGGTGGACTAATCGTACATTTATTAACTGTCCCACTGGACATGTGAAGGCTCTAATGTGCTGCCCAGTCTCATGTTTGGGTTGCCCAGAATCCTGATTGACAAGCCTACCAATGGTAGCTAACCACAGGCAACTGCTTCAAGAGTACATAGGAAGCCCAGCTTCCCCTAAAATTTCATTAAAATGTTGCAATGAAATGTTTAACCAAGTGTCTTTTTATATTATTCATCAATCTTGGTGTAATTCAATATTCTAGCAAATCAAACGATGCTTTCAGTCATTCTCAGACTCAAACTCTTGACCGAGCTGCCTGCATGAAAAATCTCCTTCGAAGCCAGACATAGCGGTAATAGACCCTCAGTGAAGCCTATGCAGTCTGTTAGGTGTTTGTGGACTCGCTGTTTAAACTGGATGAAATATTAACTCTCACTGAACAACAGGCATTTAACATGTCGTTTCAAATCCCACTAGTTGGCTATTTGTCACTTTCTTCTTTAGTTAGCAGCGCAAAATGGCAGGCACTCATTTCTGAAAAGTCTTTTGACGCTTGTACTTTTGAAAAGAGACTGAAAATTAAACACGAGTGAAGACCAACGCCCAAGATTTCAATTCAAAAGTAAGGGAGCAAAAAAAAGACCCTTTCTGCAATCTTGGTACAGTAAAATTGATTGACTGTGTTTACAGCATGTTACAGTGAGAAGATTAACCATCAATCGCCACTGTTGCTAACAAAACGTCATAACACATGGTGAGCTAGCTATCTATTTAAATGTGTTATTAAACCCTCAAATGAGTATTTAAATTCCTGTGTTGACTCATTAGCCATAGTTCTTATTCTTTTCCAAGAAATGGTTTAAGATAGCACATCATGTTTGAAGAACTGGCAAAAAGTCAGCAAGCTATTCGTCAACATTAGCTATGTGTTGTGTTGTGTTTTCGTTCCAAATCACATATACCAAATATAGAGGAGAGTTATACAACTTCATGGCTGGTTTTGTCAATGTTTCCACAAAAAGAAAAAAAGAAAAAACCCTGCGCTCCTGCTTTTGTAAAGGTCACAGGTCATCCCTGCCATCCAATCTGACTAGTAAAAGCTAATGGGACACGTGTACAGTTGCAGACAGTGTGCATGATTCAAAACGAGTTACAGCATCGAGGTGGTCACACCACAGTGAAATGCATTTTGTTTCAATATAACTGAAGACAATTTGTTTATTTTCCAAAAGTCCATAATGAGTAGGAGGGTTTCCCCCCCCACTGGTTATTAAACCTGAGAAGAAATAAAACATTGTTGACCGCTAACCTACTCAACTTACTTGTCTGTCAGCAACTATGAATAAAAAACTGACAACTCGGACATGTAATCTCCTTGTCCTGGACTGGGCTGCTGATTTGTCCTCTATGATATATATATATAGAAGCCAAAGCTAATTTGACTGATTATACAAAAGAAAACCTCCTGCCATATCTCTTTGCAAATAATGTAGGACACCATACCGTAGGTCTACTTCCCGTTCTCCTACCCCCACACTGTGGATCTCAAGTTGTTCAGTCACTCATACAATCACATAAAAGTTATGGATTTTGATCGCCTTTGTCTCTAAAACCAACAACGAGAACTAAATGAGTAGCAAATGCACCTACAGCAGATTCTGTCCATGACCTAAAAATCCATGCCTCATGACACGGACTTTCCACAAAAAGGGTCTGTTTGTGAGCTTCCAGATGATTCACTACTCATTTATTGATTAAAATATTGCTTTCTCTAAGCACATCAAATTATGAGCTGAAATCGTAAATCTAATCCCAGCATTTCTCATGCAATGCAACACTGTTTAAATTTTAACTTTTGGCACTGATATATAAAATGTCCAAAAGGTTTCCTGTTTTTCCCTACAATGTAACAGTCACTATATTTTTACTTAATTATTTAAAAAAAAAAGCATTGGCTAAGAAGTCACCACATCTGTGCGCAGTCAACAGAAAAACTCAATACACTGTAAGCCATCTTACCTCAAAACTCCTTACAGTCTCTATATCTGACAGCTAGAACTGTTTGAAATTTTCAACTCAAAACATTTCCATACATCAAATATGCATGGAGGAAAATCTGATTTACGAAGCTTTTTTTTTTTTTTTTCGTACAGCATTGCAAATTTCTGTCATATCTGCATGGGGCAACATTCTTCCGCCCACCCTGAACCGTTTTTCAGTCCTGTCTATAATGTTGCAAAAATTAACCTCAGCTAAATACAAAACTGTTCATGTGGTTGGATTTGTTATTGGACTGACATTAACATTGGCAAAATGTAAATTAAAAAAAATAATAATAAAAAAATTTAAATAAAATAAAAAAAGCAGATATGTCAAGTCATGGAAGCCAGCAAAAGATCACCAAGGAGGATCAAAGATTCAACGCCTGCATAAGACCCTATTGAACACTTTCCACTGAGGAATATTGATGGTGGAATATGAATCATATATCATGAGAAAAGGTCAGAGTAAGTAAGAATTTCCTGGTTCTCATTCAAAGTTGCTTTTTTGAATGACTTTACCTTATTGCCTTAGTTTTCCAGTGAATTTGCTAAGGAGAGGTCCAATGCTAGGCCCAAGACAACTTTTTTTAATAAATGTAAACAAAAAAATAAAAAAAATTATTTGAGTTTTAAAATGTCCAGTTCCTTTAACAGCATTACTGTAATTCTGCACTAAACTAACCAAGCCATCACAATCAAGTAAAAAAAAAAAAAAAAAAAAAATCACAAAAAGTAATAAATATTAAAACACTTTTGACAGCGAACCAGATGGTCTTTTAATTTAAAGTATTTCTATCCTGCCAATATTTTAAGTTTATCCACTGCCAAGTTAAAGGTGTACTTTTCACAATGATCAAATGATCTCATGGCATTCTCTGGTAAATAACAGTAATGGGATTTCTACACTGATTCTCTCATAAAGCCTTACTACTTTCTAAAAGAAAACTGGAAACCCACAGGAGTCAGAGAAACGCGCTAGTGGCGAAAAGCACTCCGATCTGAAATGACCCGGCATTGAGAATTCAGTGTCCCATAAATCAGTCAGAGTTGGAAAAGAAGTGATGTGTGAAGCACCCAATACTCTCACGCTTCACTACATTTCCACTGTGAACTGACAGCGGTCCAGGGCAAGCGGCAGAAACCAGGCTAATGAGCTCTACTCTGTCTATTGTTATGGCTCACACTTAAAGAAAAAGAAGGAATCTAATATGCACAATCTTAATTCCTCTTAAAAAGTCTCCATCTAGCAGACGTAATAACTTGTCACTTGTAATGAGAGAACTTTCCACTGATGTCTGGTGTCTTTTCCAGCTTTTTATAAAATGGATAAAACATTCACGGGCACTCCATGCAGCTCCAAGCTGGGGCACATGTCCTCTTATAGTGCAGGTTGATTCAGCTGGGAGTTCAGATTAATAACTTTACTCAGTGAACTGTACAGTAAGCCCTGCAGGAATCCAGATCAAAGCTAAATAATGCTTAATATCATTATATGAGTCAAGCTTAAAGGTGTACTGGGCAATAATTTTTATTGCTTTTACATATGTTTGAGGAACGTGATACAATCTAACTGTAGAAACAAGCGTGATCAAAGCAAATGCACTGTACACTTGAGGGGGAAAAAAAAACTTGAGCTGTGTTTTTGCTTGGCATATCACAGTAATTACTCCATTTTTACTGGTGGTGGAATAAAATGAATAAGCCTGGGAGCTGCTTTACCAAGATGTAGAAACCTGCTGTTAGTTAAGAGGATAACTTGGTTAAATTTGACCACCAAAGATGCTGGGAGGCAGGGCTTCATATAAACAAAATGTATCTCCATGTGAGATCTGCTGAAGATAAGTATGGATAGCATTCATTGTTTCATTCATTCGTTTATTCATTTATCTTCAGTAACCACTTTGTCCTGGTCAGGGTCACAGTGGTTCTCATGCGGGAAAGTGTCCTCTTTTGGGGGAATTATTGACAGATGGAAGGGGCAGTTTGAGACACTCCTTAATCCAATGGACATGTCCTGCCTTCTGGAGGCAGTATCAGAAATCTCTAGCGTTTAGGAGTTCTTTGAAACCTTCATAGTGCAAGCTTACAGAAATGGATGATATTCAGCTAGCGATGTTGAAGGCACTAGTCAAGGATGGGATTGTTTGATCAGTGTTGCATGGAGATCTTGGGCAGTGCACTTGGACTGAGAAACCAGACATAGTGGTCACTAGTTTTAAAGATAGGAACCAGAGGATTTGTTCAAATCATAGGGGAAATCACACATTTATTGAGGAATTGGCCAGCTTTGTCAGGTGTCAGGGGAGCATGCTAAACCAGTGTATTAGTGACTGGGACCGTGGGTCCACCCTGAAAGAGTGGAAGGCTCCCTTAAGGTAACGGGTGCGACCTTGCCCCAGGTATAGGAGCTTAAGGGGCTTTTATTCACAGGTGGTAGAAAATGAGATTGTGATACTGACAAGTGGAAGGGTCAGTGAACACAGTCTTACAGTTGCTACACCAGTCTGCGGTAAAACAGAAGCTCAGTTTGCAGACAAAGCTCTCTGTTTGTTAGTCAGTCTACATCCCCATCCTGATCTATGGTCACGAGTTATGGGTAGTGACCAAAAGAATCAGGTCAAAAAAGCAGGAGACAGAAAAGAGTTTCTTCCCCAGGGATTTTCAGTTTAATCTTCAGGGCATGGTGAGGAGTTTGACAATCAGACAGAGCCTCAGGATAGAGCCACTGGTCCCCCAAATTGAGAGGAGCCAGGTGAGGTGTTTTGGACACTGTATAAGGATACCCCCTGATCAGTAGAACTGTGGCAGGCATGTTCCTCTTGGCTGACAAAGACTCCTGGCCCGACCCAGATCTCATTGGAGAGGTCTTCCAGTTGGCTTAAAAATGTCTGGGGTTCCCCAGGAGGTGCTGAAATCTGTAGCTGGGGACTGAAAAGTCTGGACTGAACTTCTCAGCCTGTTGGCACTGCGGAAGAATGAATGAATGAACTACAAATGAATGGGGACGCTAAGCATTTGATCTGGTTATATTAACATAGAAATATATGATATATTGCCTTTTCATCTATTTCATATTACTGTTACTTATACAATTGTAAAAAGGATTGTATCAGTGAACTGACTTTTGTTTTGCCACTTATTCGATGGACTCGATACATTTAACCTTTTCCCAATGTCTTTTAAAATGCATAACTTCTAAGGTAAAATTCCTACAGATCTGTTTAAAAGAAGGCACTAAGAAAGGCAAATTCTGTGACACACCCCCAATTTCTGATATTTTGCCTTCAAGTTCAGTTGAAAAATCATCATGGCATTGTTTCAGTCAACAGCCTAAAGGCAGTGGCACACATTCGACTGGTTTTGTTTGAGAAAGGAAAATTGGCTGAAGAAAAACGGATGGCCCTTATGCCAGCCAGACCACACAGTGAGAAGCCATTGCCTGACTGTCCTTGGAAATTCCAGAGCTGCAATCAACCTTTCCATCAGCACCAAGCGACCCACCGCTGCCTCGCACCAGCGCACACTTTGAAGATGGAGCCTCAGCAATTAGGAACTTAACACTGACAATTTGCACCACTCCCTGGCTCGATTCATTGCGCCTTTGCAAGGTCTTAAACCTCCTAACATCACCTTTAGTGGAAATGTAATAATGTGTGCAGACGCCAGCTCTATGGATGAGAAAAGAGACTACTTAATATGTTGAGAACTAGTGCTCAGATTCAGATTGCTAAATCTGACTGGATTACAAGTGTTTGAGTGATGTTTCCAAGCAACCACAAGAGGGCACCACCTCAAAAGAAGCATGAAAAACAATGAATTACAGGCAAATTGTATTTCGATTATGATGACATCCTTTATGCATGTTGAAATCTTTTTGATGCCGTATTTGGAAACTCAATACTCAAGAATGTTTGAGGATGCTCACATGATGCTTCATGATTTCCAGACTAATGCCTTGAGAAATTCCAACATTACAAAACAGAATCTGAACATCACAGAAGTCAGATAAATGTTAGTGAACGAAAACACTTGTAAACTAGAACTTGTGAGCAATGGGTGCCAGACTGAATGTGCAAAGGCAATGGTTGGATGCTCTTTCATTTCAGAAGAAATAGGACTATTAGTTTAGGACTTAATAATACTAATTGTATTAGGAAATACAAATTAAGTCAATCATTATGAATTTGCAAGTGTGATCATTCAGTAAACTCATTCAGCAAACAGATGAATTCTAGAAGAATTGTTTGCTAGAGAAACTTTGCAACACAACACCAAAAAAGCATATACCACTTCGTACTCCTAAGATATGCCATGAGAACGAAAGGCCAACACAATAGACTTAAAAGCAGTCTTGTCTCTACCTAAGCAGTATTGCGTTTCTTGCTCTGACAGTGCATTTCTTTTAGGGTATTATGATAGCTCTGGGTACGGACCGACCCCCCTTTCCATCCCCAGCCTCCATTCAGTGGACAGTAGCTGGAGGGGAAGACCATGACAGAAACCTCCAGCTCATATACCATCAGCCCTAGAGATTTGATACGGGACTAAATCCCAGTGCAGTCCTCGGTGAAGTGTCCTCTCATGTGAAGATGGCTGTTTTCATTATGGATGAGCTCAAATCAGGGAGCAGCAGGGTCACGCAGGGTTGGAGCTCATATTTGATGCGCTGATGAATAGAAAATGACAACGAATCTTAAATCAAGCTGTTTTGTCAAACGTGGTTTTGATCGATTCCAGCCGCTAGGGACTCACTATATTTTTTTTTTTGCCATAAAACTGAAACTAGAGCCTTTTGCCATGGAAGAAAAAAAAGCAGTGGTGTCATAGTGGTTTTGATTAATCTGACTTCATAAATTATCAACAAGTTTTTTTTTACAGCACCTTCCAAGTTAGAATCTAGCCTCGGGTCACAGCTTAGGGAGCAGAAAGATTAAATAACTTGTCTCACTATACACTTTACTCACTTCAATTTGCACATATTTAATTTCTTCCCTAAAAACTTTTTTTTTTTCCTGTGCAAAGGAAAATGTGTGGATCTATGCCAAATATCTTATGAGGACCCTGTCATGCCTAATCCCACTCACCTCATAGAGAGGGATCCTGTTTTGTTTGACTGCGCGTTTCTCCTTTTGAGTGCTTCTCCTCAATCTCGCCAGAATTTCTATTGAAAGCTCTGCGCTGCACAATGTTGATTTAAGAGTGGCTCAGATAAACTAAGGTTCAAGAAGAAGAAAGAAAAAAAGCGATAAAGCAAGTTTCCGCTTTGAGTTTGAAAAGAACGTGGTTATCTATAGAGTTTTCCCTGTCTAACTAAACACAATTCCACAAAGCTCTGTCTGTGCTGTCTGGCTCTATATCCTCTTCTTTCTTCTAAAGAGCACCTTAAGTATAATCGGACACACACGTAGCACCGGAGCAAAGAAAATACAGGAAGTTTTGGTTGCATTACGAGTGAATGCATTTCTATTTGAACAAGTGAGTGATTACTGTGCTTGTGCGTGGCTTGGCGACAGACACACCTGCAAACAATAATGACTACAATGCTCTCTTACATTCGTAGGTCTGAAGGAACAGGGGAAATGTGTGTTATGACATCCCCATGCCCACATAGAACCGCAAAACTTCCGCAGCTCAGAATCTCAATGGACCACGGACTATAAATATCACATTCGGAGTCAACAGGTTCACGTACGTCGTTTCCGTAAGTGCTGAAAGACCATCTCGAACGTGTTGCAGGTAACAACAACAAAACAGGAGCACCCACTCCTCAGAAAAGTATACAGTCCATGTTTTTACAAGGATGTCAAAACAAGCCTGCAACGCAGACTAAACAATAGCGATTAACAGACAACCAGAGGTCAGAGTGTAAGAAAGAGGACGTCCGATGGGAATCGGTCTTGGTAAAGTGTGAGAGTCAAAACAGAGTAGACATGATACACATGACCATTATAATACCTAATACAAGGTCAACTATGAGCTAAAGCGCTAATTATGATAAGAAGCTGTTGAGTAATCTGCCACACAATTAAAAGCAGTACAGTATGGTACAAAAAAAATTAACGGTTTCAGTCCAGACTGGATGTGTGGACAACATAAAACAAAACAAAACAAAACAAAACAAACAAAAAAAAAAAAGGACTAGTAGATATACAACAACGAGGCACACTGTAATGAAAAATAATAAAATAAACAACAGGTTGCAAAGTGGAGTTATAGTTACTGCAGTGAATATGATTACTTTCCAATGACAGCACATCAAGGAGTCTTTTATCCCAATTATACCACAGAAACTTGTCAATTAGAGCTGCCACTAACAACTAATTTTCTAACGACCGATTTTTCGACTAATTTTTCGATTAATCGATTAATCTTAACGACTAATTTTAAAAAAAT
>JAQMCW010000003.1:6808658-6819511 GCA_030068335.1 Chrysichthys cranchii
CCCCCCCCCCCCCCCCCCCCCCCCCCCCCCCCCCCCCCCCCCCCCCCCCCCCCCCCCCCCCCCCCCCCCCCGCCAAAGGACAAATAATGAAAAAGGAAAACAAAAGTCACCTTTCTTCGCTTTGCAGGCATCCCTTGCAGATATGCATCAGACAGAGGAGGCTGGGCTTTCATCTTCCTCTGGCTGTTTATATCCTGTCTGACGATGGGCACCCACTCCTGCAACAGAATGAGGAGAAGCATTGGCTATGCTATTAAACAGCATGGAGACACTGCAGAAGGAACAAAAAGCAGGACAGAGGGCTTACAGGAGGTAAAGCAGCTGCCCAGGCCTCAGCTTCCTCTCCAGGCTCCTCTCCACCTGCTGCTTCCCCCGTCTCCCCAGCTGAACCTCCAACTGCCCCTTCCTCCTGGGAGCTTACCATAGCCTCTTCTGCTGTGGTAGCTGGAGTGGGAGAGAGAGTGCCATCCATCTGAGGATGAGACAAAGGTTACAGCTTAGTTTTCAAATAATCAGAGACCATACATTAGTCATATTGTACAGTACTGTACACAAGACACATATATAATAAATCTGCAAAGCCAACCGTTTCTCCACCTGTATATAGATACAGACCTCCATAGGATGGCTTTCTGCCTCCTGTGTGGGGGTCTCTCTGGCTTCTTCACCCTAATGTGAAATTTCAGGTTCAAATATTATTGATTACACACACAAAAAAAAACCCTTGCTTAATCAATTAATGGTGCATACATTTTTCTTATTAATAATTTGTTAAAAAACAAGTGTCCTAAGTATATTGTGTACGATGGAGTATTAGGGCCACACGAAGAAAAAAATAAAATTGCCATGATGAGATTAAAGTCGACATGTCAATATTAAACTCGAAATTTCAAGAATAAAGTTGAAATTAGATGTCGACTTTAATCTCGACATTCAAAACTAGTTCGGAGAGAGCAATGCGGTGTCAGACACGCACATGATGTGAACGCAAGTGTAACCATCTATATCCTTGCATCTGCCCATTTCCAGCAATTTCACTTTACAAGAATGTGGCCACTTCTTCCAAGTTTGTATGATTTCTCCTTCTGAACAAATGAAGTTTTCGGCACAACCTTTTCAGTGTTCTTACACTAATGATCACACTGTGGTTCTGCGCTAAAACAGCAAGGATTTCTTTATCGCTAAACCCGATTCTGAAGCACAATTTGACCAAATCATCTACATGAGGCATGTTGAGTCGTCGGCCAATTGATCGCTCTGAGTTCAACTTTATTCTCGACATTTCAAGTTTAATGTCGACTTTAATCTCGTCATGGCAAAAATATTTTTTTTCTTCATGTGTGGCCCTGATACTCCGTCGTAATTGTGCTATTATGCAATGATAATGCTGTAAAACAATAACAACGGATTATTATATTTGAATTACAACTTCTAACTACTATGTAATTTGTGGCACAAAATAAAAATAAAAACAGCCTTTACTATACCACATACCCAGATTTACCCAGAGGATCTGACACTCAGGATATCATGTGTGCATCTACAAGTACAAATACACTGTCGTCAGAAGACACTCTCACCTGAGTGTGGTCAACGTAATGCAGGATTTGATCCTCTGTGACTGGGATGTGCTCCAGAATGACCTGCAGTCTCATGGTCATCATACTGGTCAACCAGTTCACCACACTGGGGTTCACCTCTGCCGACATGGTCCTCTGGAGAGGAATAGCGAGAAACACAGTAGGAGTGTGTTTACTACATATTCACTTGTAATAAAACTGAAGGAAATGTACTGTTTGCAAAAGCAAGCCTTCACTGACGATGCGGTTGTTGATGACTGCAGTAAGGGCTGCCTGCTCTCCTCTCAGGCAGTACAGATTGAGGGCCAAGCACTCAAACAGCGCACGGTTACACAGCTGCAGCAAGTGTGGGCCAAACGTGTGATCTAACAAGAGGTAAACATAACCAAAATATCAGCCTACAGGACCTAAACACAGTAAAGGATTTGCATTTCAGAATTGTAATTATTCACATTTCTTATTTGTAACAGTTTAAGTTAAGGCTAATATTTTTATACCGGCATTTTTAATACTTTATACTAGTAATTCAAATCCAGGACTGAAAGTCATTCTTTGTTAGGCCCTCAAGCAAGTCTTTCACCCTCAACTACTCTGTTCTCCGCTTGGATTATATTCTGCCCTACAAATCACTACAGATACTGTATTTCTGGAGAATAAACATATTTTATATATGCACAGGGTGGACCATGAAAAATAGCCCGCCTCCGGCGATAGGAAGATGAGATGAACGAGCAAATAAATTCCTTTTATTCACTTAAACAAAAGTCACAACAGATGCTGAAAACGGTCCCTGTTCACACGGAGAGAAAAGGGCTATGGCCTCCTCCAAAGAGCGTGACACTGGCATTGAAGGCGGGCTACTTTTTCATAGCCCGCCCTGTCACACACATTATACACAGACACACACACTATTCTAAATATTCTGGATTAATTCCTGATTTCCTGTATAGCTGGAAATCTGCCGTTCAGTGTTAGGTTTCTAGTGATCTCTCTACATTCTATAAGAATATATTAAGCTTTTTTGAAGTTCCTGTGTGACCCAGATATACATTTTTAATGTAGAAGTTCAGGGATGACTCAGGTAGAAGGAGACTAGAGCCTTCAACTGTTCAGGTTTATCATAGCCAGCTGTAGTTTTTTAAATACATCTGCAGCTTTAAAGCTTTCATTTGAATTGACATGTTTAACATCAAGAAATTAACTATTAATAACGCACGTGTGTTTCTGGACAAACCTGTGCAGCGCAGAATGTGTGTGGCAATGTCAACAAGTTGCTGTCTCAGAAATAATCGGTTTGTCTGGGTGATGTCCACCCCATCCCGTACTGTAACTGATGACTGAGAGATAGAGAGAGAGGGAGAGAGCGAGAGATAAGGTCATGCACACTAAATATTTTTAATATTCCAAGTAGGTACAGTACCGCTCTGAACTGGCTCGATTCACTTACGAAACTCTCTGTGATGTATTCATCTAGTTCCCCAATTAGATTATCAGCAGCTGCCTTTGGGTGAGAAAAGGAAAGGACAAATAAACAATAAGAGTGAAGAAACATACTGACAGAAATCATTGGGATGTATTGGTAAGGAAAGGTGTACAGAAGAAATGCACAGAGTGACGTACTGCTATGTTGGCTTCAGTAGGCTCTCTGCCCTGCAGATAGTGCTCTGTGAAGAACTGGGCTAGTTGGGGCTGGATTCGGCTTAGTGGCTGAGACTGACCATGCAGCAGCAGCACCATGTCCACCATGGAGAAGTTCTGGCACACCAGGGTCAACAGGTCACCAAAGAAACCTACATATGCACCGGGAGAATGTTCGGTTTCTAAAAAAGAAATACTTAAGCAAAATAGTATTGTGAGAACGTAAAACCTATCGACTACAAGCATATTTTAATTATTGTACAGTCAGTAAATGTTTACGTAAAACCATGCTATTTTGATTTTAAGTCGGTCGATTTTTTTCGGTGATAGAGAGAGACGAGTCTGTGGTCATGTGATACTGAGGTAGGTGATTCCACATGGATAACCAGAGTGACTTTTTAACTCTCACACCAATGGTTGGAAAACAGCATAAGATGAGCACTGAGTAATACATTCGCCCATTTCCATCTCCTCCAAAAGTTTGGAGTGCTGAAGTATTTTTTTTATTTTTTTTAATGATTAAGCAAAAGGCACAACATGCAGTTTGTCTGTATTAACAAAACAGGAAACTCGAAACTCGTCAATATTTCAGATGTCCCTTTCCAGACATTACGCAAGATTATTAGTAAACACTCCAACCTTGGCATAATAGCAACTACAGAAAGAAATGCTTCTAATAAGCACTTGAAGTAGTCCAAGAAGCAAACTGTTTAGCTGGACAAACCCTCACCCATGGCTTCTCCTGTGCTAGGGGTGAAAATGTTGCTGGTCTGGGAGAGTCTCTGAATGAACTGAGCAATGCTCTCAGTGTTGTTCTGTGGAGCACCTAGAGAGCCCATCATGGTAGAAAGGACCCCCTGCACTATCCCAGTGAACAGCTCTGTGTTTAGGACGTCTTCACCTGCAGCACCTCCTGCAGGCTCCGACTGTGGTTCAGCTGTTGTAGGAGTAGGAGTGGGGCCCGATGGTTGAGCTGTGGGGGGCTGCACATGGCTCTGTTGAGAAGCCTGACAAAGAGGTATACATAAATTTCCACACAGAAGCATGAATGCACATTTTAAATCTCATTCAACATTTGGTCCATGTTAACAGACCAAGTTATGGCATTGGTTGTGGAGTGGAAGCTCAACAGCTAAGTGGCATATTTACTTATTTGAGTTGAACTGTTTTTATATACTGCATTTAAAAATCTTATTTTGATGGGATTTTTAAACCTTATTTACTAACATGAAGATATGTTATTTGATGGAGACTATAAAGCATTTTGTACGTCACTCTGGATAAAAGCATCTGCTGAATGCTAGAAATGTACATTTTACGTGGTTGGTTACCAAATAATCAGGGAAAATGTAGTAACAGCTACTTTGGTAAACATGTTTTGGACTGAACTGCTTTCTGACCTGTATAAAGTCAGTGACTCCCTGAATAAAGGCAGGTATTCCTGGCATTGTCACAGTAACAGAAGGATTCGTTCCTGCAGCCTGGCCCGCAGCAGCCACCCCTCCCAGGACAGAGCCTAGAAGCTGGTCCAAGTTGCCCATTAGGGGAGACGCCTGAGCAGGTGCAGGGGGTGGTCCAGGCCGAGGAACAGTGCCTGCAGTGGTGCTTGTGGAGTGTGTGGGTCCTGAGGCACTGGTGGTAGGTTCAGATGTTGGGGGAAAGGTTGAGGATGAGGATGAGGATGAAGAGGACGATGAAGAGGACGATGAGGAGGAAAATGTGAACGTGTTCGAGGAGGAAGAGGAGGAGGAGGAAGAGACAGAAGATGATGAGGAGGACGAGGAGGAGGTAGCAGCCTCACTGGCTGTAGAAATAAAATAAAAAAATGTATTAATGCATATGGCTATTCGGTTTATTCTGAAAGTAGAGAACAGCACACATTGTAAACCTACTCATCTGGCCTGAAACTCCAGTCAAGATCTGTCCCACCATTCCACTAATCATTTGATTAATAGCAGCTGGATTCAAGGGTGTAGCCTGCAAGAAAGAAAAGAAATGTGAACAGATCAAATATTTATGTTTATAGCTCATATCCCAGTTAAACTAGTTGAAATATTCTAGATTTGAGAGCCTCATTAATGGTTACTACAGGTAGTACAAACCTGGCCTGAATGCTGGCCCATCATAGGAGGAACAGCGGTGCGCAGATTGAAGGTGCTTCCTCTGGTCGTGAAGGAAGGATTTGCCATACGGTGAGGAAAGGAAGGCAAGGTGAATACAAACCTAGCTTGATGGGGGTGAGGGGGAAAGGGAGTAGGAGTAGGGCCTGTACCGGCTGGGGTGGGGCCTGTACCGGCTGGGGTGGGGCCTGTACCGGCTGGGGTGGGGCCTGCACCTGTAGGGGCAGGGCCTGTTCCAGCAGAGGTGGGGCCGGCTCCAGCAGGGGCGGGACCCGTTTCAGTAGGGGCGGGACCCGTTTCAGTAGGGGCGGGACCCGTTTCAGTAGGGGCGGGACCCGTTCCAGCAGGGGCAGGACCCGTTCCAGCAGGGGCGGGACCTGCCCCGGAAGCACTTGGGGTTTGTTGTCCATGTTGACCAGCAGCAGCAGCATTTGCCATGGCCATAGCCTGTTGAGTAACTTGATTTACAATGGCTTGCATGAATTCTGGTGGTAAACCAGGTATCTGTATAGGAGTGGTGCCTGGGGTGGAAATACAGAGAAACAAACAAAAACAAAAACAAAAATAAATAAATAAATCACAATTCAGACACACAAACACTATACAGCTGCATTGTTTGCAACAAGGCCTCACTGTGACTATTGCCGGCTGTGAGAAAAGAGCTCTTTTTCTCTTACCAGGCTGTCCAGTACCAGCAGCATTCTGCTGTCCAGAGGCCTGGGCATTACTTCCATTATCTGTAACACAAAATTAGATGTACATTTTAATAGGTGCGTGCGTGTGTGTTTGTGTGTGTGTGTGTGCATGCACGTTTGTGTTAATGCATGTGCAGGCATGCACATATGTGCATGTACATACACAGGTCTACATGCCCACTCACACGAAAGACCCACCATCAATGTTAATCTGCATCATCACCACTGGCTCCATGGTTTGATGGCTTATGCGTATCACTCTGGGCCCTGGCTGTCCAGTCTGCTGATTGGCCATACCTGGCTGAGGGGTGGGCGTTTGTCCCTGCCCTTGTTGCTCTGATTGGTCTGCAGGATGAGGGTGACTCTCGGCTGGTGGTCTGCCATTAGTTGACATGGTCACTGTGGTCCCCAAATTAACCTACAAGAATACATCACAAAGCATTTATATATTCATTAATAATATAACAAATTATACTCAGTCATGATTTTGCTATGTTATAAAACACACACAGACACTACACTTCATGGCTTATTCAAATATGAAAATTAAACCTTTCCTTAATATCTGCAGTGACATCTCACTACTGACTTCATTATTAGCCATAACACTGATACTCCATCTGGACATACAGCATATTGCAAGCGAGGTTCTAAAAACAAGCCCCTACTACAGTAGACTCCAAATCAATACTACGTGCATTCTGCTTTAAACTTATTTTCAGCTTTTGCATGAGGTATACGCATATGTAAGCAAAATCTAAACTTGTTCCACAGTAGTGTTTGTCTATCAAAGATTTATGCTACGGTAGTCATGGATTTCAAACAGCATTACTTCCAGCTACTAATTAATTAATTGATTTTTCTCAGTGGCTATTAGAATCCTGGAATGGCTTTGCCTCCTTTACGCAATACGTGCGAACACTTATCTTACCTGTATAGGCATGTGATGCACTCCACCTGGTGGCAGAACAGAGGAAGTGTAGTGAGACATGGGTCGGATCACATGCAGGTGACGGGGAGGCGCACTCGACAGATTACAGCGCAGATCGCTCAGGGCAACCAGAGCATTTCCCAAGAGCCGAAGAGCTTCTCCTACTAGGTTTAGAACATGCTGGTCCTCCTCTCTCTCCTGTGTCTGTAAAAAAAACAGTTCTCGTGTTTAAATAACAGACTCAGGAAGTCAGTTTTGCAACAAGTGAGAACACTGTCCATCTATGGGAAGGAAGTGGGGGTGAAAAAAAATACTCCCGTTATCACATCACTGATCCAATACTACTACTACTACTACTAATAATAAAACTGACAAAGCATGTTTTATTTTTTTTTGCTCAAACTTTTAATACTGCCATAAGTGCAGTGGAGTTTTTTGCTTACACTGTGGGTATACATAACTATACCAAGGTGTGAGGAGCTCTGATGTGAACTACTGAACTGATCATATAAGAAAGTATAAAATGGATATTTAACATAAAAAGAAAATGCAAATTCACTGAATAATCTAATTTAATCAGCATGTAAATGTGTTTTTAATTGTACACTGGGTGGTCATGACGGGCACTTGCATACATTATTGTTGTAATCGGCAGTAGTGGCTGCCTCCAGGATGGCATGAGCTCTCTGGATGAAAGGCTGGAGTCTCTCTTCTACTCTTCGAAGCTCTCCTAACATCTCGACTAGTTCTGCCGGGCTGGGGTGGCTGATGGGAGCAGGAATACACAAGTCAAATATTACTGTGCATTTCTATTGTTTCAAGATACTCTCAATGAAGCTAGCACCAAAAGTGCATATTAACTAGGTATGAAACACTAACAGGCAATTATCTACTCAACTGAAAACTGTAATCTCACGTAGGACAAGCAATATGAGATTTTGCTCCTAGCTGGGAAGAGAAATTACAAATTCTGATTTTTCCCTGTTATTTGGCATTAAATACATTTATTTTACAGACTTTAAATAGAAGCATCAGTGAACATTTTTAAATGAAACACTACTGTTTTGTTGACAGTTTGTTCACAAACCTAATCTTCAAGTATCCTGATATTTATGGTCACACTGCACATCCTTGATTTTATGTGCATGCATCTGACAGAGTCTTTAAATCGGCTGATTGTTACTTACTCCACGGTACTGCACATAAACAGTGAAAAGTTAAATTTAGCATTATATTTTTGGCCCAATGATGAAAGGAACCACAGGAGGGTGCTATGTGAAGCTTTGTAGGACTTCAGACATCTTTTGGAAGTATGCATACTAAAACATAGGAATTTGTTGCACTTAAAAAGAAAGAATTAATACACACGTTTACTCGCAAGCAATAACTTTATTCATTCATTCATTTTCTATGCCACTTTATTGTCTTTAGGGTTGTGGAGTGAAGCTGGAGCCAATCCCAGTTGACTTCAGGTGAGAGGCGCCAATCCAGGTCACCAATTGGCAGGTCGCCAATCCACCACAGGGCAACACACAGAGACAGACAACCATTCACACTCACATTCACATCTATCGACAGTTTAGAGTAGCCAATTAAGTACCTGGAGGAAACCCGCGCAGACATGTTGAGAACATAACCCTAACCCTAGGCTCGAACCCAGATCTTCTTACTGTGAGGCAACTGTGCTAACAGTACACCACCATGTCGCAAACCAAATACACATAGTCCTCAACTTACGACGGAGATGCGTTCGGCCACACCCACTGTAAGTCGAAAATATCGTAAGGCGAACAACTGTGCTGAACCACTTAGCCTAGCTTAGGTATCTCAGCCTAGCTTAGTCTAGTTGATGTAACCAGGTTGAAATTATAGGTTTTTCCTGTTTGTTTGAAACTACAACATCATCTCCTTTTTGCTAACAGGGAGACCGATATTTCAGGCTGTGGAGAGAGTTAACCTTTAGGCGAGATTTCATTTAAATCACATTTCTGTCAAAAGAGAGAAACCTGATGTGGGCCGCAGCACTGTGTGTCTGAGCTCCATCCAGCCGTGACACCCCGCTACACAGATACTAAGCTCCGACTACAGACAGCCGCCGCCGAAGCTCCTAAAAAAAAGTACTGCACTGTACAAAACGCCGATACACAAGTTAACTCCGTGAGATGTGGGAGAGAGTGAGGCATCACGTGAGACAAGTGATCCGGGCACTTACGTACGTCGTCTAAACGTCCGCATACATTGTGCACTGTTACGGTAGCCTGCCAGCGATGCCGGCCCGCGAATTTGAAATATTTTCTAAATATTTTTCAATTTTTAGCGGATCACGATGGTCATCGGAACTTGGAAAAATCGTAAGTTGGGCCATCGTAACTCGGGGAGCACCTGTACTTAAGGGGACGGTACCTTGCTCAGGATACCTCAGTGTACCTTGTTGGTCCTGGACCTTGAACCCACAACCTTCCAACTGAAGGGCCTGACCACTAGGCTACCACTGCTACCACTAATAGGACTATTTCTAAAGAACTAGTTATGCAACATTTTCCACATTCTCCAATTTCTTAATTGTGATGAATTCACGTTCAGTGTCTGTCCTTACTTGGGGCCTGAAGGAGGAGGAGGAGGTGCATTATCAGTCTGAGTGGAAGCAGAAGATGATGGAGGTGAACTGGATGGAGGGGGTGATGTGTCCATGGGCTGGACAGAAGGAGAAGGTGTAGAGGTGGAGGAAGAAGGAGGATGTGCAGAATCCTGAGCTGAGGAACCATCCATGGGCTGACCCTATAAGCACAGCAAAACCAGATAGTGAGAATCAAGAATCTTGCAAACCTATGTGATTCATTCCATGACATTAATTTAACAACTAGCCCTTAATACAAATTGCTATTCATGAACTACTTATTCATTCACTGAGGGTGATGCGAAATGCATGTCCGAGATCCTCAGTACCTCCAGTCTCTGAATCAGTGCAATGGTGTCTCGCAACAAATTTTCAGCCAGGAGTAGCCGCAGCCTGGGCTCACTCTGCAGGGTCTGATCCATATCAACATTCACACTCACTGAGCCATTGTTCTAGCAGAGAAAGATACACATATCGTTATATATAATACTTTGAATGGAGACTTGTGCTTTTAAATGACTAAATGACACTCATACCCCATTACTGCTGCTGACTCGGGTGTTCCTAACACCCTCCCCGAGGCCCGCCATTATCTGCTGGATAGACATCTGAGGAAAGACATACGCAAATGACATTAAAATTTCATCAGCGTAATTACCTTTCAGCCACTAAAATGTCTACAGGAAAGATGGCTATTATTTCTCAGGTTATTCACAGACAGTCATTCTAGGGGGTATAACACAGCGTGTACTACACACAAAAACCCCTGGAATCTTTACAGTTGACCAATAAAGAAAACCCATATCCATGCCTGAATTTGCTGGGGGTCCATGATGTTCACTGGGAGATTAAGGGTACCAAGCATAACGTAGCTATTAGCATTGCGATCATGTGTAGCTCCGGGGGGCATGGCCTGAGAAGTCGTGGTGTTTCCGGTCTGTGAGCCTCCTGAAGTTACGGGTACTCCCCCCGAACCTGATCCTGACTGAGTCGTCTGGGGTGGGGCTCGCTCCACCAGGTGGATGACTTTACCGTTTACATCTGCAAACACAGAAAGAGGAAGTTAAACATCCCACTTCCGTATCAAATGCCATGAACAAAAGAAAACAAAGATTTGTCCCGAGTGATCAGGAGCAATCTGCTAGCGTCTGTGTACGGCATTACAAACATCATAAACACAGGGGGTCGTCAGGTTATGACACAGTTCCGTTCCTACAACAGTGATGTAACCCGAATTTTGGTGCAAGTCGAAACACACCCTAGCCTAAGTCA
>JAQMCW010000003.1:6888612-6907917 GCA_030068335.1 Chrysichthys cranchii
CCGGAGGAAACCCACGCGAACACGGGGAGAACATGCAAACTCCACACAGAAAGGCACCTGTGCCGAGCCCGGGGCTCAAACCCAGGACCTTCTCGCTGTGAGGCGACAGTGCTAACCACTCAGCCACCGTGCCGCCCTATAACTAAAGTTTAAGTGATTAAATTTCACCGAATATGCTGGTATACATAAATAATTAAACAGTGCAGTTATTTTGTACTTTATTTTGTATGAAGGAGGGCTGACTAAAACCATGCCAGTCAACATTATCAGATCTTCCAAACCGTCATCGCTGAGAGTGGAAATCTTAGCAATGACCAATTTAACAGCTTTCTCACTGGAGTTTATTGATTAATCCTTTCTCTGATGATGAAAATATGAATAGTATGCCATCTGACATCTTTACGAGAAGCAAAAGAAGTGAGAAAATTTCTTTCCAGGAAAGCTTTTCGTAAAAAGCACAAAGTCCCGTCATAAACCAATCAAATTGCGTTGAATTTTTTAAAAGTTGAAATCAGCATCTGGATGCTGTAAGGTAACGATTGGAAGATATTGGCTTTGGTGGTGGGTCGGAATTAAAAAAAAAAGGTAGAAGGGAAACGATTAAAATTGCAGTACGTAATGAAGGTGTGCGGGGGAAAATTTCCTGGATTCGAGGACGTGGTTTGATTTTAGAAATGTTTGAATCGCTCCCTATATCAAACATACACACTTTATAGTATCTAAAAGATCTAAATCTAAAAAAAAATCTTCAATGGATAACAGAGGACATCGAATTCACCACCATACCTCAGTGCTGCAGAACAGTTAAAGAGATAAACGCTCAGATATCCCCAGTGTCCACACACTGACGACTACAATTCCTGGAGCAAGGCAGTCGGAATAATAACAGTTTTCGTAATGGTGATAATAGCAGATGATTACGAGAGATAGAGGGAGAAAAACGGAGAGGGGGACAGAGAATGTATGGATTTCAGCTGTGTTGGGCAACACAAAGGATTGCATAATTTACCTCCTTCTCTTTCTCCTGCTCCCTCTCTCTCTCTCTCTTTCTTTCTCTCTCTCGCTCTCTCTTTCTGGCTAATTTAAAATTTGTCAAACCAGGGCGTCTTCTGGATCGCTGGCCTTTGATATTTTGCGCACTCCATTTGCTCCAAACAAGCCGCAGGCCCTGGTTCCTGCTGACTGCTGCAGAAGAGCGCCGGCTCCATTTATCTTTGCCCGGCCGCTGAATGCTTACTCATTACAGGGGCCCTCCCCGGGTTAACCCTCGCATCTCCAGGCACCTCGCCACCAGCATCCTCCTCATACACACTCACTTACACACTTAGCGTCATAGCAAGATATGAACTCTATGGTAAAATATAGACCCTGAATAGATTCAATAAATCTTAGGTAGGTTGAGCATGAGCCACGAACTGCATTATGCTTCATATACGGTGTTTAAATAGTGCCAGTGTACTGAATATTTACTGAAGTCTGATGGGTGAAGCTTGCAGTAAATTCATTTTCTTGTATGGATTTAACAAACTACTTAGGTTCCTTTATGTCGTCTCTTGGTTTAAAGACAAGCTGAAATCATGACAATGTCATCATGGTCATGTTGTGCAAATTTCATCAACATCAGTCACTCGGAAGACTTTTTTTTTTTTTTTTTTTTTTTTTAATATTTCCATAGTCATCCATCAAAAAAGCAATGACTTTCCCAACCTCTAAACATGTCTGGAGGGAAAAAAATATTAACCAATAGCATCATGTCATGTCAGTAATATCACATACCCAGCTAACACTGAGCAAAAATCAAAATGATATGGTGACTCAACTGCCTGAATAAGTGACGACGGAGGAGAAAACTGCAATATGATTTGTGTTTAATGTCATCTTTAATTCATTATTTCATCGTTGACAAATGTGCTATTTCATCATTGACAAATTTTGTAAAACATTTCTGCATGCTTCTGATAATTTTTAATTGTTGTGGGGTTATTTGTTGGCTTCTGTGTGTGTGTGTGTGTGTGTGTGTGCGTGTGCGTGTGTGTGTGTGTGATGTGATGTGAACCATCTCATCTTCTCCTGGCGTAACCCTTTGGAGGCCGTTCCCTGGGGAAACGTGTCAATCTAGGCGCCTGCAGATCAATCAGCAGCTGATTATGCTCTTCATTCTCCTGCAATTGATTTTATTCGCAGCTGAAAATAGGCATCTGGTGTCAGGGGTGTGTGCGACGGCCTGGGTGCAGCTTGACGGATTGCTTTTGACAGAGATCAATCTCCCAGCTGATGGGCCGGGGGTCCGGGGAGCAGGCAGCCAGCTTCACATTACACAGAAAGAGACTCATCAGCAGCACACGCTGAGAGACGCCACACACACACACACACACACACACACACACACACACACACACACACACACACACACACTCACATAGTTACTGATACTATACACACGCTGACATACATGTGGACACAACTGCAATCTTACTGTCTATAGGACCTGCCTCCTGCAGACAAGCATTTATTCAGGCTCTCTCTCTCTCTCTCTCTCTCTCTCTCTCTGGCTCTCTCTCTCTCACTCACACACACACACACATACACACACACACACCTTTTTTTGTTGAACAAATAATTAAGTTATTCTACTTTGCTATTATGCATCATTTTAAGTGCTAAGTATCATTTTAAGTGATTAATATCTTTAGCTAAGTAAGTACAATATAGCTTTACTCAATAATGTCATTAAAAAAACAATCATTCTTACTCTTTACCTTTTCATTTAAACGTCTAATCAATGACCATGACTAGTTATTTGTGGGGGTTTTTGCCTGACTACCAGTTCAATCAGTTCTGTTTCTGTGTATTCGAACCCATTAAGTTCATTTAAAACAAGAAATCAATTGCATGGTCTTCCAGTTTGTATGGGCGTCATCACCGGGCATCTTTGCACAAGATATTCCTATTGGGCCAACTTTCTCTTTCTACATTAATGTCATTTTAAAATCCAACGTTTGTGTGAGTTTAGATAAATCAGGATGCTGTGTCTCATAAATGACATAAGCATATGTATGACCACTAACCCCACTAACTAACAAAACTAGCATTTCATCCAGTTTAAGTTATATTGGTACAAATTATTACGGATTTACATGTAGTGAAAACAATTTGTCTTTACTTCTTATTTATGGGGCGCCGTTTGTAAAAACAGTTAAACAGTTTTATAGGTGTCAGATTTCCCATCATTTAGCACTTTTAGCACAATTTTACTACATTTAGAGCTAAATTCGTTCAAAAGACGGTGTTAAACTTCCTCATAATAATTCTT
Source organism: Chrysichthys cranchii (assembly GCA_030068335.1). NCBI lineage: Eukaryota > Metazoa > Chordata > Actinopteri > Siluriformes > Claroteidae > Chrysichthys > Chrysichthys cranchii. The sequence goes on from JAQMCW010000003.1 coordinate 6,891,926, forward strand.
GCAGTATATATGTTAAATGTTAAATATAAATATTAAATCAAATTCTAAATGTTAAATGTTAACTCTAAATGTTAAATCTAAATCTAAACGTTAAATGTTAACTCTAAATGTTAAATCTAAATCTAAATGTTAAATCTAAATGTAAAATTTTAAATCTAAATATAAATCTTGTGCTCTAAATGTTTAGAGTATATGCTAACTGGCCACGCCCCTGTGATTGCTATTGGCTTTTGCTTAGAAAGGGGTTGTACCAGTAAACGCACACTGTGACGCCCCCTCCCTTCCTCAATTCAAAATGTTTCAAGCTGCTGGTGTTTCTTGGACACAGTCCTGGTGAGCTAATCCAGATTTAATATTTATATTTAACATTTAACATATATACTGCAAGCATTATTATAAGGAAGTTTAACACTGTCTTTTGAACGAATTTAGCTCTAAATCTATTAAAATTGTACTAAAAGTGCTAAACGATGGAAAATCTGACACCTATAAAACTGTTTTTACAAACGGCGCCCCATACTTATTTCCATTGAATAAGTTACGTTTTATCTTTAACACTTGCATACATTTAGTTGTGGACACTTTATAACTTTTACATTACATTAGTGTTATGTGGCAGACACCCTTATCCAGAGCGACTTATATTTATCTCAACTATACAACTGAGCAGTTGAGGGTTAAGGGCCCAGCAGAGGCGGCTTGGCACTACTTGCAGTTGAACTTGCACCCTTCCGATCAATAGGTCAACGTCTTAACCACTGAGCTACCTCTATCCCCATACTTTTTACCATGCATAATTTTAACTCCTACTTTTAAAAAGGCACGATTTTTCAAACGGGACCTGCATTTTTCAGACCAGTTCAAGGGAATTTATTTTGTGTATAGTGCTTTTAACAATACACAGTCACAAAGCAGCTTTACAGAAATCCAGAAGTTGATTTGGATCCCCAATAATAAAGCCAAATGTGACAGTGGCAAGGGAAAACTCCCTGAGACATCATGAGTTTATAAAAAAAACAAAAAAAAACAGAAAATTTAAGAGGAACCAGATCCCTCATTAGGGAGTCTTCTGGCTAACACTGGATAGTGAAATTATTAAGGGAATGTCTTGAAAACGAGCTTCAGTGTGAGATTATTGTGAATAAGAGTCGTGGGATGAGCATAAGAACAGTCTTTTAGACTCCATCAGCATTTGAGTATAATTTTTATGTTCTTTTTTTTAACAATCCAGATATATACGCACAAAAGCTTCCATCGCCGTTCTAGCCGTGACTCTGGTGCTCTGCTAAAAGAGCAGTCAGATGAATCTGGAGCAGTGTATGACTGCGTGACTGCGCTCCTGGCTGCCTGGAGCCCCAGTGGGCCCATGTGAAGGACTGCCTCCAACAAGGAGATTTCCCCTCCTGATTCTCCCTGATGGAGAGCTCCTCTCCCTGCCTCCTAATTTATAATTATTTCAAGTGATCCTCAGGCCTGAGGTCATTTAAGTAATTACTGAGCCGATTAGACGCTTAAAGGGAATTTCGGCTCAGTCTCTCTGCATGCCACAAACCCAGAAGGGGGTGTGTTTGGATGGACTAACAAGGTTTAGCCAGTAGTCTTACTGTGCTGTTGCCCACGTTCACTTAAATAGGCTCCCCAATTTTCCACTGATGATTTATAATGGAGGAAGGAGGATGCTGTTCCAAAACATAATTATTTATTGAATTTTTTGGATCCATTAATGATCATTGGCAAGTAGAAGAGGTTTAAAGGCTCAGGCCAGCTGAAGGCAGACACGCATTGGTCTGGACTGGTGTAATTTGGACATTGTGTTTCAGTTGACTGGTGCTTGTTCTTCTGGAGAGGTGCACTTATGTGCACTGGCTTGTCTTCTGCCTTATCAGCGCAGCCTGCTCACGCATCGATTGGGCCCATCGCTCGACCCTTACCCCATGACTATCTCGTACACACTCAAAGCAGTGCTCTTCCCATTCTCGCTCTCGTCTGGTGTTTGTATTCTTCTGGCTCTCATAGAGAGAGAATGGGAGCAGGCAATCTTTATGGTGGCAAGGCTTTAAATTGAGCAGAAAATAGACATCGACATGTTTGTTAATGCCATATTAATTGCTGACCGAGCTGGCAGGAGGTGCTAGCGTGACCAACTTTCTCCAACGGGGCTTCAGAAAAAGCCAGCAAGCTTCTCAGGGTACACATGTTTTACATACAATATAACATGTGCTGTCATTATGTACAGTATATATGCTTATGATATTCTGAACTAATATGAATGAGCTCTGATATGTAGCTCGGATTACAACTCTTACGGTAGTTGTTGTGAGCATCAACAGGGGATCCAGTTGCATTATGTTAGTGTATCTGTGCATTTGCCAGTGTTAGGAAATCTGTAAGAGACTGACAGTGAGCAATCCGCACTCAAGTCCAGCATGAGGAACATTTGAAATGCCTTCGTATACATCCAACTCTAAATATCAGTCCTCATCTCTCACATTTCACAGAAGAATAATATTATGATCAGAGTTGAGGGCATAATTTTTAAAAATTGATTCAAAGGCATAATGTCTTATTAAGGGCTTTATTTTTGTGACCATAACACATACAAATAAATAAATAAACGGGGAAAAAAAGGGTGGAAGAAAGAGTTGGTGCATTTGTGCTTCAGCTTGGGCAAAGTCTTCATATTGGGAAATTTGAACTTTTTCTACATCATAAAGTACTGAAAAGGGCGACAAAGCGGCTAAGTGGTTAGCATTGTTGCCTCACAGCAAGAAGGGCCTGGGTTCGATCGCCAGGGCTGACGTGGGCGCCTTTCTGTGTAGAGTCTGCATGTTCTCCCCGTTTCCATGTGGGTTTCCTCTGGGTACTCCGGTTTTCTCCCACAGTCCAAAGACATGCAGAGAGGAGATTAGGCTAATTGGCTACTCTAAATTGCCCGTAGGCGTGAACATGAGTGTGAATGGTTGTCTGTGTGTCACCCTGCGGTGGATTGGCGACCTGCCCAGGGTGTTCCCTGCCTCTCGTCTGAAGTCAGCTGGGATTGGCTCCAGCTTCCCCCCGCGACCCTGAACTTGTTTAAGCGGCAGAAGATGAAGTTCTGAAAACTATAGTTTCTCATTCAATGAAATATATGCTCGGCACATAACTCAGTCACAAGTACAGTTCTAGCATTTGAAAAACACCAGCACCCTTACTGTTTAAAAGAAACTGATATTTATTAATTTCATGTACATTTAATTTAACACAAAAAAATTAAATCTGAAAATAGTATATGCGACCATGAAAACTACATCTATTATTGTTTTGGCTCCTTATCTACCTTATGTGAAATGCTTGGCACATTTAATAAAATGTATTTATAAAAATCATCTACAGTGGATTTAAAAGTATACACACCTCTGTTAAAATGGCAGATTTTTGTGATGTAAAAAAATGAAAGTAAGATAAATCGTGTCAGAAGGTTTCCCACCAATGGGAAATGGATCAATGAACGTATACAAATAAAGTGAAAAACAATGAGAAAATAAACTTACAATAACCTGGTTGCATAAGTGTTCACACCCCTAAGCTAACACTTTCTTCAAAACATCTTTATTACACTATATTATATAACACTATTATACCACTCAGTCTTTTTGGGTAAGAGTCTATCAGCATGGCACGTCTTGACTTCCCAATATTCTCCCACTCTTTCTTCCAAAAACATATTAGAGCTGTCAAATTGTGAGGGCGTTCCCAGTGCATTAGGTCACCCAACTGATTTTTAGTTGGATTCAGGTCTGCGCCCTGGCTGGGCCATTTAAACACATTGATCTTCTTTTGGTTAATCAGCTTCTTTTCCTGCATTTCCTACATGGTTTACACTACAATCAACTGGTATTTGTAGCTATTCATGATTCCCTCCTCCTTGATAAAAGCCCCAGTTCGGGCTGAAGGAAAGCAGCCCTAAAGCCTGATGCTACCACCACCATGCTTCACCTGGGCTACGGTGTTCTTCTGGTAATGTGCTTTTTTTTGCATCAAACATATATTTTGGAACCATAGATTTGGTTTCATCACACTATAACCCATTTTCCACATGGTTTAGGTGATTTATTTGGGCTTGGATGCTTGGATTTTTCCTGAGAAAGAGCTTCTGTATAGCCAGGCTATCCCACAGTCCAGACATGCGTAGAATATGAGAGATTGTTGTCACATACAGAGAGTAATCAGCATTTGTCAGATGTTCCTGCAGCTCCTTAATGCTGCTGTAGGTTTCCTGGCCGCCTCCTTGGTAAATTTTGTCTTATGTTTTTGAACACTTTGGAGGAATCTCCTGTTCTTGGTGATGTCATTGTGGTGCTTTATTTTCTCCACTTGTTGATGATGGCCTTCACGGTGTTTCCATGGTACATCTGGTGTTTTGGGAGCCCTTTTGTACCCCTATCCTGATTGATATCTTTCGATAAGTGAAATACTTATAGGCTTTGTAAGCTCTTTGCATACCATGGATTAACATTCAGATAAAACCAAGAGGATCTGGGGGGAAATCCTACAGAATCAGCTGATCTTTATTTGGGGTTAATCAGAATAATTTAATTAATGACAGCTGGATGCTAATTAATTTTGACTATGAGCTTGAATGTGATTGGTTCATTCTAAACATGGCTACATGCCCAGTTATAAAAGGGTGTGCTCCCTTATGAAACCAGGTTATTGTAAGTTTTTCTTTTTCTTTTTCTGATGATTTTTCAGTTAATTTTTATATGTTGCCTTTTTTTTTCTCATTGAGGGTGGAAAATGTTCAGACATTATTTATCTTGGTTTCATTGTTTTTTAACCTCACAAAAATCTGTCATTTTAACAGGAGGTGTAGAGTTTTATATCCACTATACATTATTATCTGAAAATATGTTAGTTGTGCACAGGTTATAAGCAAAAAGGTCTGATATAAATACTTACCAAATATATTATAGACAGAAACAATTTGTTTTTGCACTGTAATCAGTGACATGATGGGTTTTTCCCAGACTGCCACAATTCTTCATTCAAAAGCGATGGGCAATTTAAAGCGTACAGTAAAATGTCAAGGTGATATCGAGCATATCAACGCATCAAATTTCTTTAAAAAAAAAAAAAAAAAGTGTGCCAGCAGTAGTCCAGTGTTATGTTTAAGCTCTAATCATGTTACTATAGTTTTACTATATACAAGACTTTTTAGGTGTAGAAGTAACCAGTTAGGTGACATAACTTGTATCAAATGGGTTTTTCTGGGTGTGCACTCATGTATAAGCACTTTAGGACATAGTGTTTATATGGGATAACTCGTTTTCCCTCTATTATTGCATTTAATTAGTTTTTGTTAGACTTTCTTTTAATTTGGTTAATGATATGTCTGTGCATAATGGCGCATCAGTTGTTTCACATTTAGTAGCCACAACTGAGTAGTTTTTCTTATTTGTTACGGATAAAATAATGAGTAGTTTTTTGAAGTAGACTATTTATATTAAAGTGGAGTGGCATAAAGAGTAAACAGCCCCCAAACTAGCTTTTAAAGTCTTTAAAGGCTTTCCATTGCTCAGAAAAGCTCTGTGAAATGATGTCGTTAATCCAGTATTGGACTAAAGTGCGTCCAAAAATCTGACTGAATATGTCGCATTTTATTAAGCCACTCCACCTCAGTCAGCATAGGCGCGTGATGATTTAAAAGAGGAGCTAGCTGATAAGGGAGCAGCCTTGCATCTGAAAATATTAATAACATGTAGCTGTTACACTACTAAATTAAATTAGTGCTGAATTATCTACGTTTAAAGCTTATAATCCAGTATGTACATTGAAGAAGAATGCAAATGAATATTAAAATAAATAAATAAATAAAACACTAATAAGACAATTAGAGTGAAGCGTGTAAGTGCGAAACTGTTCCTTGGTATTTAGGAGATGTAGAGATTTGCTATAATATTCACTTTGGTCACTGTGTTTAAAAAAGGATTCATAAAAATGTTCATAAAATCAAGAAAGTGCTTGGTCTGAAAGTTTCCCGTGGAACCAATTAGCAGGGAATGCATTCGAACTCAGATCATTTTTGTGCACACCGTAGTGAGTGTGTCAGGGAAAGTGTATCATTCGCGATCCCTGCAGCATGTCCAACGCTCCGTGACAGGCCCTCCCTCCTCCCCATAGCATGCGCACAAATGAAGCCTTTTAATTATCTCCTGATTACCTGTTATACCACCTTAGCTAATGGAGAGCGCACCCCGGGGGAGACATCCAATCAAACTCTCATCACACACAATAGGCTTCTTCGCAGGAGAGAAGTATTTTAGTCACCTGAAAGATTAGTGCTGGAAATATCCATCTATTTATTCATTCATACACCAAATTACCAATGGCTGCCCTCAGCCCCCTCACACAGAGAGCTCTATTGCTTTCTGATTGATCAAAACGATAAGGATAGATCACCCGCCAAAAGCAATATAGCCCGTGTCTGTGAGTAGCCTATAGATGCGTATCAGAGTGATACTGGGCCGTGACGTGTGTGTGGTCAGGAGAGTCGTGTACAGCCATCTATCACAGGCTCACTCATTCATCGGAGAGTGGAGTGTAAAGTTTGCAGCGGTCTGCTCAAAGACGGCGTCACCACGACCATCTCTGCCTTCCTTTCTCTCCTCTTCCTCGGTATTTTAAATGTACTGTCAGTATGAAGTCAGAACATTGGTTCAGATTCCCACAGTCAATAAAGCAGTGCTTAGGGGGCAAATCTATTTCTCTGTGGTTCTAAATAACCAGAACAAAAAGGTATGGATTTGGAGAAAACCCTGAAGAACTATCTTTGTTTAAATTCTGACTTTTGTAACAACTCCCCTTCAGCGAGAATCACTGCTTATACTTTGAAATCTGCTTTGAATCCTTCCTGTAGGATCAGTGTGAACGGCAAGCAGCCGGCAGCGACCTGACTGTGCTGCAGAGAGTAGGAAAGGCTGAGGATTGGGATACAACCCAGAATTGATGGAAGTTACTCAGGACTGCAACATGGAGTGACAAGAAAAGTCTTTATTGCAAGTATGTTCTCGTTCCACCTGGTGTGAACCGTGTGTGGCACGGATGTAGCTGTAGTATTGACAGAGTGATTATTAAATGCAGTTAACAAAGTGCAAGACTCCCTTTGGCAACTAAACCTACCTAACTGTTGCTCAGCCTCCAGCACTTCATATGTATTGCAGTGGAACCTTCGATTTCTGGGCATTGCATCACAAATTGGTATTTCATTATAAACACTGGGCAATTTTGAACAGATTTAAGTCACTGGGGAAGTTCAGAATAGTCATCTAATAATTCAAAGCAAATAGGTTTCTGCTAATAGTTATGTGCACTTGATTGAATTGGAAATGTAAAAGCTGTCTGTGTCAGGGAAGACACACGCATACACACAGTACTTCATGAACTGATTTCTGGGCTCTGATCATTCATGTTATTTACAAATAAAAGAAAAATTGAAATGGATCAATTATTAGTAGGTCTAGTGTTACATTTTAAACGCATTTTGAAACCTGGACTTGAAATTCTCTTCAATATTCTTATACACTACACATCACTGAATTTCACTACACTGCATTACATTACACTACACATCACGATACTATCCTTCTCTCCACACCACCAAATCACTTACACTGAACAACATTTCCCTAAAGTACATTATACTTCACTAAACTTTATTACACTGTGCTATAGTCTTGTCACCTCACTATACCATTTCACTTCACTATACATCAGTACACTTCACTATACTTCACTCTACCTCATTATACTATACTACAGTTCACTGCACTTTATTTTTCTTCACTACCCTACCCTACCCTACTGTGTATTACACCACATTTTACTGTACTACACTACGGTGTACTACACTTGACCACACTACACTAGCCTACACTGCAATGCTCTGTACTTTACTTCAGTATGCTACACTACACTGCACCTCAACTTACTTCATTACATTACACTACACTGTGCACTTTACTTTACTTCACTACACTACTTTGTACTACACTGCACTGCACTACACTACACTACACTACACTACACTACACCTCAACTTACTTCATTACATTACACTACACTTCACTACACTACTTTGTACTACACTGCACTGCACTACACTACACTACACTACACTGCACCTCAACTTACTTCATTACATTACACTACACTTCACTACACTACACTGTGCACTACACTTTACTTTACTTCACTACACTACTTTGTACTACGCTATACTACACTCCACTCCACTCCACTCCAGTACACTACACTACATTACACCACAGTGCACTACACTTTACTATATTACTTTACAGTACACTACACTACATTACACCACAGTGCACTACACTTTACTATATTACTTTACAGTACACTACACTGCATCTCACTTTACTTTGCTACACAACTTTGTACTACACTGTACTACACTATACTATACTACACTCCACTCAACTACACTACACTACATTAGACCACAGTGCACCACACTTTACTATATTACTTTACAGTACACTGCATTGCATCTCATTTTACTTCACTACACTACTTTGTACTACACTTCACTGTACTACACTATACTACACTACACTACACTACATTAGACCACAGTGCACTACACTTTACTATATTACTTTACAGTATACTACATTGCATCTCACTTTACTTCGCTACACTCCTTTGTACTATAGTGTACTACACTATACTACACTCCACTACACTACATTAGACCACAGTGCACTACACTTTACTACATTACTTTACAGTACACTGCATTGCATCTCACTTTACTTCGCTACACTACTTTGTACTACACTTCACTGTACTACACTATACTACACTACACTACATTACACCACAGTGCACTACACTTTACTACATTACTTTACAGTACACTGCATTGCATCTCACTTTACTTCGCTACACTACTTTGTACTACACTTCACTGTACTACACTGTACTACACTATACTACATTACACCACAGTGCACTACACTTTACTACATTACTTTACAGTACATTGCATCTCACTTTACTTCGCTACACTACAGTGCACTACACTACAGTGTACTGCACTACACTATGGTGCACTTTACTTCACTACATTAAACAACAGTGCACTTACTAAGTAACTCAACACAATTACAGTACTTCTTTTCATAGTTTTTGACGCCTATTGGAACTAGGTCTGGTGTTGTTTAGGAACAACAAGCCACTCAAACAACAAGGAAGAACTTGAAGATCTTCTGGACATATGTGCTACACTACAAACCACATCGCTGCCCCCTAACCAGCAATCACCTGACATTTTCATCATCTCGCTTCATACGCCCCCTCGTTTAAAGCTTTTATAAAGCTTATTACTTCATCCTCACATTAGATGTGCCTAGCAGCTCCACGCACATTCTGGCCTGGTGTCGTTTTACTGCATGTCCCCTGTGACTTCTCCTAACTTTCCCTTCCCTGAACCTGGGCTTTATGGGCAGATGGTGGTCAGACCCAAAGAGAAATGCCTCCACCCTGACTCTGTCAGCAAAAAGCATCTTTACGCAACACCTTGGGGGCCAAAACTGGCAGCCTAGTAATGAAGGTACAAATAAAGCGCCATGCTGAGATGATAGAATTGTCCCCAGCTCTCGAGCTCTCGCCTTCAAACGGGAGCGGCACTAGAAAGGAGAAGATAGGAAGCGCGGGCAGGGAGAGGGGGAGAAGCCCTGGAGTAGAGCCAACTTCCCAAGGTAGTGTACAAGTATCTTTAGAAGCCGGCGTCTTGTTAGCTAATACATTACACCAATCACGGTGAGCTATCTTAAGCTACAATTAATCTGCACCCTGGCATGCGCTGATAGGACAGCAACATGCTGTTTCTTAATTAAAAGCAAACGGATTAAAAATGATTAATAATGGGTATTAAATATTCTCATGGACTACAAGCATGGGGAATCTAGCTTTCTTATGCCGGCTTAAAACGAAGAAGTCATTAACGCTCCCCCAATCTTCATAAGCCAGAGCTTTACTTTGTTGGGATCAGAAGTTGCTTACCTCATGCATATGCATTTCTCTATCATGGTGAGTCCAAAAAGGCATCAGTGTGGCGTTTGGTGGCTGGGAAACTTGTTGACTTTTGATTTGGACATTTTCCCCTTTGCCTTTTAACATTTGACTGCCTCAAGGGGGGTGGGGGTGGGGGTGGGAGGGGCTGTTTATGTGCACACACATATGTGTGTGTTTCTGACTCTGTGTCTGTTTGCGTTCCTGTTCTGCAGACTGTGAGTAACGAAATTATGCAGGTATAAAGAATTACTGGTCACATCCTTTTAGTAACCCTACCAAGGTTTAGATGGTTGAACATATTTATGTAAATTGCAGTGTTAAAATTGAATATTAACGTCATTTCACAGTGGTCATTGTTATGAATTTCATGACTCATGGTGATTACATTTTGCTTATAAAATTGTTCATTTGACTTGGACCAGAATGCGGAAGCATTTTGTCTATGAAATCTCTGCTTCGACTGCAGTAAAATGCATGACGCTGGATGCACCAAAGTTCATTCTGAGGAAAAGAAACTACTAAACCGAACCTCCTATGGTATTAATAATTATCCGTGTGATTGTAAAGCTTTGTACCCTTAGTTAGAGGTTATAGATGATGTAGTGTACCTTTAAAAGTCCTTTAAAGTACATATGGTAATGAGATCTTAATAAATAGGACCTGTAAATGTTTGTGCCCTGGGGAACCAAAAGGACCTGTAGCATACTTTTTTTCTGACGATGTAATTTTGCTACACATTAAAAATATACTCTCTACTCATATAAAATCGTGTTATCTAAATGTGATTTCCTTGCACAGTGAGTATCGGGCTTTGATCAGGTTGTCGGATAGCTATGTAACATACTGTAGCGAAACAGACTTAAGTCTGATAAGTCATAATCTGTTCAGTGTGCTCTCAGATACTGACTGTCAAAATGACCGTGATGGTCCTGTGCTGTAAGATGCAATTTTACCCCTTTTCTTTTCATGGCCGTAACCAGGCCGTAATATTGGTGCAGTGATTAGCACTGTCACCTCACAGCAAGAAGTTGCTGGGTTCAAACCTGCTGGCTAACTGGGGTTGTCCTCCGCACCTCTGCATGGGCTTCCTCTGGGTGCCCCGGTTTCCTCCCATAGTACAAAGACGTATAGGTTTGGCCAATTGTCTACTCTAAATTGGCCATAGGTGTGAGTGTTAATGGCTGTTTGACTCCGTGGTAGATCGGCAACCTTTACATTACATTACCATCATTTGGCAGACGCCCTTATCCAGAGCGACTTCCTTTTTTTTTTTTTTTTTACCTCATTTATGCAATTGAGCAGTTGCGGTTAAGGGCCTTGCTCAAGGTCCCAACAGTGGTAGCTTGGCAGTGCTTGGATTTGAACTCCCCACCTTCCGATCAGTAGTCCAGTGTCTTAACCCCCTGAGCTACCCCCTTCCCAGGGTTTACCTCTTGGTGACAGTTGACAGTTAGCTGGAATTGGCTCCAGGTTCCCCACAACCCTTAACCAATAAGCTGTACAGACAAGGGGTGTATGCTAGTACTTAGCTGTACATTTAAGTTCTATTTCGTTAGCCTCATAGCATAATTGCCTAAGTCATTGTTCATTGAAATAGGACTTAGGCAATTATGCTATGAGGCTAACGATTTGCTAAAAATGCCAGAACTTGTGCTTCAGTACCGTATTTCAGTTTAGGAAAGCCTGTAATTTTCAGAAATGTAAATGCCAAAATTATACTATGCCGATAGTTGTCCTAGGCTGCCGTATGTTTATTCATTTGTGTTTCGTATCATCAAACTGAATGCAGAAACGAAAGAAAGAAAGAAAAAAGCCAGAATGATTACTTTGCATGAAAGAAAGAGGGTAAAAAAAATTGTGAGGATATCAGCCGTTCCTGGCATTAAGATTGTGGGTCGCTCAGTGTGTGTGTGTGTGTGTGTGTGTGTGTGTGTGTGTGTGTACGTGTTTGTGCGTTCAAATGCAGATGTCCTCATGCCAGCGAGTGATGCTGCCTGAGCTGGCTGATTGGAAGGAAGGAGTGCAGAATTAGGAACAAGGTGATTTTATTGTCATCTCTGTACAGGGAGTTATTTTCACGCTAGTGCCAAATGGAAACAGGTAGCAGACGGTCATGACAGAATTCTGTTTAGAAACCAATTACCCGAACGCTTTTCAAATTGATTTCATTTGTGGTGTGGCAGAAGCCTCCTGTTCTGGCCCCTCATGCTCTCTCACTCACTTGCTCTCTCACTCACTCTCTCTCTCTCTCTGTCTGTCTGTCTCTCACTCTGTTCCTGGCTCTCTTTGGACTTCCCAGCTGATTCCCATCAGCCAGTATTTGGTCCATGAGGAAAGAAAGGGAGAAGATGAATAACTGGGAAGTTGGAAATCATAAAGGAGGGGGGCGGGAGAGAAAAAGACGGTTATATAGATATATGTAGAGAGGGAGGCATTCATGCGCTCACTCCTTCACAGCTTGTTCACTCCTCAACGCTAGTCATCAATCATCAGCAGATTAATGACAGACACGTGAGCAGGCGGCCGCGCTGGTGACGTGCGTACTGGCATGTGTGTTTGTGTGTGTGGAGGGGGGTGATGGGAGACTGTTGGGGGATAGAGCTGTACTCTTAAAAGCGGTCCAATGGCTACAGAGTGGACTTTCATATTCTTGCATGTCTGCTGTGGAGCCGTGCAGGTCTGATTTATTAAACTCACTCAGACAGAAATATTCGGAAATTCCGTTCATGCATGTGACTGAGCACATTTCCTGGACATAGTGCACTATAGCTGCGGATATATCCTGTGTGCTGAAAATGCAAGGCATGAGGTAGTTCCCCTGTCAATCAAATATACTGAAACAGCATTTCCACAGTAAGCGTTGGATGTTAGTCACATGGCTATATTTCTCACTCACAAAGTTGCACTTATGAAGTCGTTATATTTAAGCCATCATTAATGTAAATCGTTTAGCCACCCTGATCTGTTTTTAGCTATTTCGGATATTTTTGTATCATTGTAAAAATGTACACATCATCAACAGTTAGATTGGTGAGTACCAAACGTCATGTTGCATCCATCATGATAGACAGATAACTAAGTGCAGTAACAAATTGGAAACCTGTGTAGCAAAAATATTTCCAAAACATCTGGCTTGTCATTATGACCTGAGCAGACGTCTGTATCCAACTTTTAGATTGGAAACTCATATTTATAGTAGTTCAGATAGGACATGAATGAAGCATTTCCGCTGTCCCTTGCACAATCTTAAACAGCAATTATAAAGAACGGTTTAATCAAAAATGTTGAGGAGTTCAGGGAATTTGCTTTCACTTGACAGAGCATCTCTGCTATCTTTCTCTAAATACAGAATGTCAGCTTTATTGCTTTAATTGTTGGTTTTAAAGGTCCACTTTGTAGGATTTAGAGGGATCTATTAGCAGAAATGGAATATGGTGTTCATAAGTGCGTTTTTATTCGTGTATAATTACCTGTAACTGCAAATCGTTGTGTTTTTGGAAATAAAAAAGAATGAGCCCTTTATATCTACATAGGGAGTGGGTCTACCTCTACAGAGTCGCCATATTGTGCTGCTACAGTAGCCCAGAATGGACAAACCTCTGGAGAGCACCTTCTATGTTTTGCTTTCTAACAAATGCTAGAGTGAGTCCAGAAGGAAGTACTAGAAGGATGACAAAGAAGAAGAAAGGAAGGCAAAGAGGATGAAAAAGAAGGAATCAGTGTTTGAAGGTGCTGAATAACAAGTTTGAGAACCCAACATTTGAAAAATGGAGGATCATACTTATTATTTAGCACAGAAAAAAGCAAGGGAGTGTGAATGTAAGTACTATATACCACTTTATATTGTCATGCAGGTTTGGAAAGGGAGTAATAAAGAAGGTTGCCATCAACTGAATTTTACATAGTGGGCCTTTAAATTTGCTGGGGTGTTTTGGTTTTTTTTTCTGCTATACCCCATCCATCACTCATTAAAATTTGGCCTGCCACCGGGACATGCCGGGGACCCTGTACCATCGGGTGTTATTATTAATATTATTGTTATCATTATTATTCTTATTTTTATTAGTACTATTATTATTTAACCATTAGTAATACCACTATTACTATTAATATTCTCACCTTATCACTCACAGGCGCTAACACACACACACACACACACACACACACACACACACACACACACACATGCACATACGTTCTCTCTCTTAGATTTAAGATGATATGTCCTTCACACTGTCTTCTTTCCTTGTTTTGTCTTGTCTGTCCCTTTTAATGTCACATATGTTGTCTTTACCGATTAAGAGCAATTTTTTTTAATTAAATGCAAAGTTTAAACACTTGCTTAATGGACATGCACATTTGGCTTGTATAAATTGAGCTAGCAGGGCTGTGCCCTGAAAATAATATTTTTGTTTTGACATCCACATTATTAATTAAGATAATTTGCACTTTTAAAGCAGATTTTGTATTATTGTGGAGCTAAGCATCACCCAAGATTGCACAAAAAATACAGCGAATGTTATGAAGAAGCGAAACTGGGGATGGTTTCGTTCTCACCCAGACTGAAGATTCACGCAGGCGATCAGTGACAGTCGTGTCATGTGATTTCACAGAGTAAACAACAGTGCCACATCTGTACCATGTGAATAGCAGTGATTGAGACTGCATATGTGAAATACAGTCATAGCTGTAATGAACAAGAATGATGTGAATTATTTACTCTCTCATCTGTTTCATGGCTTTGGAGGAGACAGTTGCAACAGGAGACATCACAGAATTGTACCTTTAGTAGTTGTTTTTTTGTTTTTTTATTTGTTGTTTTTAGTGTTTGGTATGCAGAGAGAGCATTATGGACTTAAGTGTATGTGTATTTAATAATTTTTACCTCATTAATAAGACCTCGTTCATGCACCACTCAACCCTAATCGCTGTTTTGCTGTTTTGTTATGCTATTGATAGATTTTAGACGTTAGCCTTCCAGTCTGATATGGTGACCAGACATCCCTGATTGCACTGATATGTCACAAGGATCAGATCTGCCCACCCTGTCCAACAGATTCTCTCTCATAATCACCCCATCTACATATTACAGAATAGAATACAGCAGAAGAAGAGAACTGTATTGCATCATTCTCTGAAAGTTTGCGCGTTTCAGGCAGAGCTGATAGCGATCTAGACATCAATAAGTGCTCAGGATTGATTGAGGTCGCGGCACATGGGGGGAATCAAAGGAGCACTTAATTGATGATCAAACGCGGAAGGTGTAAATAGATGGTGCACGCGTTCACGTGTGTCTACGTGTGTGAGCGGCTGAGAGCGAGCCAGTTTTCAAAGCGCAGATAGAAGCTGAAGAGGCCTCATTCAGGGGCAGAGCCTTTCAAACTGACCCCGGGGTTCACGCGGAATAGCCACAAACACACACTGCAGAACAAACATGAAAGAGAGCGCGCGCACACACATCCACACATACGGACAAAATATGCTTTCACACCTACCGAAGAGCTAAAATTGCCGTCCCCGAAACCACACGGATGTTTGTTTAATGTGCAAATGACGTTATTTCAGGGAAATTACCGCTGTCTGAAAGCCTTTCTGCTATCTTTTTTACAAATTGTAGCTATGTTGCATCAACTGTGTTTTAATGTAAAGCTTAAATGTTTGTTTATAAAGAAAAAACAGATACTTCATATTTAAGTAGGGTTATGAATGATTGCATTAAGGTAGTTTATGGATTGAATTAGACCATATCCCAGTTCAATACTGAGTATCAGTTAAATATCAGATAAATATTTGCCTGGAACGTTGAATTAGTATTAGATTGGGCACATTTTTTCACTGCTATATGTACAGGGTGGGCCATTTATATGGATACACCTTAATAAAGATTATATATAATAATAATATTAATAAAGGTTTTA